>JAMAHA010000001.1:231303-733217 GCA_023626555.1 Penicillium sp. PF2412A
ACAGAGCCTACAGAGCCTACAGAGCCTACAGAGCCTACAGAGCCTACAGAGCCTACAGAGCCTACAGAGCCTACAGAGCCTACAGAATCTACAGAGCCCACCGTCAATGCAGCTGACCCGGCTCCTGTCCAGGATGCCCAGGTAGGGGAGGCCGAAGTCGAGGCTGAAGCTCAGCTTACTGCGGCTCAAAAGAAGAAGGCAAAGAAGGACAAGAAAAAGAAGCAAAAGCAAATTGAGGCATCTGCGGAGGATGAGGAAAAATCTCTCCATCTACAAAAAGCTGATCCGCAACCTGGTGACACGACCAATGCTATATCCGCACCCTCCGAGGTAGTAGAGTCTCCAAAGGAGGAAGCTCAATCGGCCGAAATACAAGCCTCAGCTGAACCAACTGCGCCAACCGAGCCCTCCACAATTCAGGGTGAATCTCGACCAGAGGATATTGTTGAGGATGTTGGGGGAACTTCTTCCGTCATCAAGGAAACTGTAAACGATGACATTCGCGCCGAAGATCAGCGTCCCAATCCTGAAATGGATAGCCTGCCAGCAGAGGATACCTCTGATCAGCCCCCAGTGCTGAAAGCTGGGCCAGTAGATTCTTCTGAACAACTGGAGACTGCACCCGCTGTTGATGAGGTCATTGCCTCTAAGGATGCCACGGGGCCAGAATCCACCATCGAGGAGTCTCAGATTCCCATGACGGCCGCCGAGAAAAAGAAGGCTAAGAAGGCAAAGAAGAAGCAGCAGCAGCAGCAACAACAAGAAAGCAAGGAAGTTCAAGAAGCGACAGCCACGGAGACGCCTTCTATTCCAGATGCCAAGACCGTTCAGATCAGCGAAGAGCCTGTTCGAGAGCAGGAATCCATCACAAGCGACCCTACTGTTCCTCCTGAGGAGTTTCAGCTTTCCCAACTTGGTAAAGATGAGATCCCCACCGAAACTTTCGCAAATGATCCTCAGCATGCCATTCGAGATGACATACCAGCAGAAACCGAGGTCGCTCTCAGCGAGGAAGCGCCTGTCTCGAACGAATCCAACATCCCAGCCGAGATCGAGAAGGCACAGGATTATAATGATCCTGAGAAAGCCGAGGAGGCTTCATTAGACCAAGAGCCCCCTACTGAAGCCCCAGATCCTCCAGCAATTCTCGCCGAAGAACCTTCGGTGGACGCGGAGGTCCCCTTGACAGCCGCACAGAAGAAGAAGGCGAAGAAAGAAAAAAAGAAGCAACAGAAGCGACAGTCTACGCCAATGGATGACCAATCCTCCGCCGAGGCCGATGCTCCTTCTCATGATCAGAAGGAGGAAACGGAAGAGACAGCTGCAATTTCGGAGACTAGCCCGCCTACCGAGTGTCCGGTTAGTGCGGTCACCGCTGCAACAAGCATAGAAGCTGTCCAAGAAGAGGATTCCAGGGAGCCTCAGATTTCTTTTGGAACTCAGAATGAAGAAGATCAAGGTTCTTTGGCCGAAACCCCTGCTATCGCCGAGCCGAAAGTTGAGCCACTCGCTGAATCATCCGATACTCCCACTGCAGACGCTCAGGCCGAGAGTGCTGAACTTGCCAATCCCATCGAGCCTGTCGTGAATCCTAATATCGACTCCTCGGTGGCACTGGAAACAGAGTCCACGGAGAAATCGAATACTGTGGCTGAATGGGTCCGACCGCCGTCCGATGTGGGCTCTCGAAATGACAACGCCGCTCCAGCAGAAGTGTCAGAACGTCAACCACTTGACGAGGAAATTCAAGATCAAGCCGATACAGCTGAAACAGTTGATGTTCTCACAAAGAAGGATAAGAAGAAGAAAAAGAAGAAGAGCAAGTCTTCTTCTGTCGACGAGGACTCGCAGGCCCAGCCCAATGCCAAGGAAGAGGAGGCTGGACAAACTGAGCCTTTGGATGCTGTTTCCAGTCAGGCCATAGAAATGACCTCGTCCGATGATGTCCCACGCGCCGTCCCTGAAGACCCAGCTAACCCCGTCGAGCCAGCTGCACCCTCAATTCCAGAACATCTGGAAACTGCGGCCAAGAAAGAACCTGATGAGGCAGAGGCTGCCAACCAGCCCGCGGCGAGTGAGCAAGAGCCCACTGAAGAAATTTCTGCCAAAGATGCCACGCTCGAAAACCAAGAAATTGACGTCACGGGAGAAACCAACCAAGCGGCTGAGGAGGAAGCGCCAATGACCGCTGCTCAAAAGCGAAAGGCTAAGAAGGATAAAAAGAAACGCAAGTCTGTTGCGTTCGACCAAGAAGCTGGCGGTGATCAATCCGAGCCCCAGTCCGAGAAAGAACAGGACCCGAGTGGTGCATTGGGCGACCTACAGAAGAATTCTACAACCCAAGCTGCTGTCGACCAAGCATCCAACGATACTGATCAGAGTCCGGAGGATGTCAGCGCCAATCATGCTCCAGATTCAAAGGCCTCGGACATCCCTTCTACCGAGCTGTTCGCTCAACCAGCTCTTTTGAAAGTGGTGGAGGAAGCAGTAGCCGCTCAAGCTGGGAAAGATGGTAAAGAAGCGGAAGCTCCAACCGAAGAGCCAGTCATCACTGATGTGGATCACTCTGACGCCATGCCGGACGCCCAAATTCTCAATGCCGCGAACAAGGACGCTGTCGAGGAGTCGCTTGCTCGAAAGGATGATGTGGCTGAATCTACTGGCGATGATGGCTTATCAGCCAAGGAACGTCGAAAGTTGAAGAAAAAGGAGAAAAAAAAATCTAAGTCAGTAGATTTAGCAGAGGGGCTGTCCTCTCCAGTGGCGCAGAGTCAAGAAACTGAAGCCCTAGCACAACCCGAGGCGATTCCGGCTGAGCAGTCCGCAGATGCCGAATCATTCATCAAGGACTCGGATGTTAAGGAAGAGACTGTTGAGGACGGCGGACAAGACTTTTCCCAAGAACCAGTCCAGGTTTCCGAGTCCCAGACATCTGACCAATTAAAGCAGCTGCCAGTGGATGAAGGCATTGAGCCTGAAGCCAAAACTGAACCAGCACTAGCAACTGTTCCCAGCACAAACATCGAGACCTCCCCGATCGAGAATCCTTCCAATAGCGAGCAACCCGAGCAACCCGAGCAGCCCGATCAAGCAACAGAGCAGACCACAGAGGAGCCTCCATTGACCGCCAAGGAGAAGCGAAAGCTGAAGAAAAAAGAAAAGAAACGACAGTCAAAAGCTCTGGACGGCGAAGGAGACATGCCTCTTAGCCCGGTAACAGAATTTCAAGATGGGATCGAAAAATCATCACGGGAGGCCTCCGACACCGTGACGGCAAGCTCGCCTGCGGAGAATGACGGTAAAGAACTTCAGTCCCACGACAAGGAAGCGCCCGTGACGCCGGAAAATAATTTAGCTTCGACTGATGAGTTCTTGTCTTCGCAGGTAGAGCAGCCGCAGCTAGAGATTGACTCATCGAGTGAGGCTTTCCAGCTAGTGACCCAGCGGCGCGGTGGCATAGAGGAGCCGATATATGACGTGCAAGCAGCCGAAAGTACCCTCCCAGCTGCCCAGCAGCCGGATGCAGATCAGACTGAGGACGTCAGTGAGTTGGGGGAGGCTCAAATTTCATCGAATGAGGGCGATGGCTCAACTTTGCAAAATGCCGCATCGGAGGAGGAAATCCCCCGCGAAGATAGTGTTCATGCATCAACTGAGCTCGTGCCAACAGTCGAAGAAGATTTGGCAGGCGAGACACATATCACCGATTCAAAAAGAGCAGAAAATGTTGAGCACTCGGTCCTGTCCAAGGAGCAGATCGATGACGACAAGATACAAGAGCCAGTCGAAGAAGCGACGGCCGCCCTAATGCCATCAACCGATGAAGAGCAACCAGAACCCTTCAGCACTCTGAGCGAAGACCCGGGTCCTCAGTCAGATATCGGGTCGACTTTCGCCTCTGGGCCAGGTCCAGAAATTTCCTCTCACAAAACCTCAACTCCATCGACTGGAAAAGAGGACACTAAAATCGATAACCCTGAGCTGCGAGACGCGGAGGCTCAGGGCCAAGATGGGAAGCCATCAGGATCGGACCCAGTTCCTGAGCCTGAGCCCGAGCTCGAGCCAGCAGAAGAGCCCTCCAAGTCTGTGAAACTGAGCAAAAAAGAGAGGAAGAAGCAGAAGCAACGTCAGATATCACTTGCCGAGCAAACCGACTTTGAGGGTTCGATCTCACTTCCACAGCAAGAAAGCGTCAAGTCAGTGGAGACGGGCGGATTGATTCCTACCCCCAATACTCAAGAATCTGACGCAAGTGCCCAATACGACGACGCTCCCCGCGACCCATCAAGTAGTACTTTCATGCAGTCTTTGATTCCGGACGCGCAAGTCACTCAAACAGGGGTTCCTACCGACGATGATGCGCAACCCAAGATCTCAAACGCCGACGTCGCGACTCCGCATATACTACAAAACGAGTCAGAAAATCTCGACTTCACAGACTCGAATGTTGGCCTTATCCCTTCTATCACGGAAGCAAGTGAACAGGCTTTTCCATCTCCACCAGTGGCTGAGGCGCCTCTCGCATCGAATGATCAGCTAGCTGGAGAACAGCCTCCTTTGAGTAAGAAGAAGTTGAGCAAGAAAGAGAAGAGAAAGGCTGCAGCCGCCGCGGCGGCTCTCGAAGCCGAGGAAACGAGAGCTGCAGAGCTCCAACCCGATTTGGCCCAACATCCAATTTCTGAGATCGATATCTCCAACGTGATTCCTGATCGAGTCGAAGAAACAGATATCACTCAGCCAGAGGCAGAGCATATGACCGGCAATCAACTGCACGATTCTCAAATGGACGTGGACACGGTTACCCAAAGGGCAATTCCTGACATTGACTCTACAACGGCAATGGATCTTCAGGGGGAAATCTGCGAGCCTACCAGGGAAGTCGTGCAGGAGCAGGCAGAACTCGAAGGACTGGATGTTACCGAGCAAACTGCTGAAGACGGAAGGGCTCATGCGATGTGGTCCCAAGCACCCGAAATTGATGAACGGGAGGTTGAAGGTCTCGTCTCCGAGTCACCGGCGGTTGAAGAGCGAGCAGATGAGGATATTCTAGCCAGACAATTCACGACTGAGACACCAGTAGTCACGGAGCTGGGTACCGAGGAGTCATTCGCCGAAGAACCTGGAGTCGAAAAGTCGGCGGTTGAAGGCCAAGATCCCGAGGTCATTGAGGACACGGCCGAGGAGCCGAATCACGAGGTCGAAGAATTAATGGTCGCCGAACCGACGACGCAGGAGCAGCAGGTTGAAACTTCATTAACCGAGGGGTCCCAACCAACCGAAACGGTCACGGTGCAGCCAAAGATCGAACAAGCGGAAGCTAGCGAATCAACAGCCAAGGATTCGAAGCCAGAGATCGGTGATCTGATTCTTGAGGACCCAGTTCATCAGGAGCCTCGTGTCAAGAATCAAACGCATGCAGAATCAGCGCTTGAGGACCAGCTCGTCGAGGAACCTGTGACTGAGCAGTCTGTTGCAGAGGTTCCAGTCAACCGGAAGCTCTCTAAGAAAGAGAAACGCAGGCTCAAGAAACAAGTTGAGTCGGATGTAATCGTCGACCCCCAACAGTCGATCGAGGCTTCCAGGGATCTCACAGCAGCGGCCATCCCGGAAGCTACATCTGCCCAACCAACTACAGGGCTCCAGGTTGACCTTAATGCTCCTGTTGGTGATGAACCTATTGAGACTCAGGCTGGGTCCGTTGCCATTACTTCTTCGGAACAGCCTTCTCCTGGTCTGCCAACCGAAGAGCAAGATACAGCTAAGAGTAAGTGACCCTATTTCATCAAGTTTACTGTGATCCTGAGCCCCAGATTCTGACCCGGCAACAGTGTCCGACACTGCCAATGACTGTTCGGTGGATAAGCCTGGCGAGACAGAACAAGAAGGCCTGCTTTCTCGCAAGATGTTCAAGAAAGAAAAGCGCAAAGCCAAGAAGGACGCCTCTGCAGAGCCACAGACCCCCGAACCCGAGAACGTAGATTCTTCTTCTCCAAGCGCAGTGACTATTCTGCCCGAAGAAATTGACGCTGAACAGCCAGCATCTCTGGACAAGCATGTTCACGATTTGTTAACTGAGTCGACGTTACCAAAAGGTCCAACGCACGAGCGGGATTCAACACGAGACGTTGAGCCTGAGCATGAAGTTTCCGCTGAAATTCCAGAAGGACAGCATCCCGTTTCCGAGCAGCAGCGCGAAATTTCAGGCGGCCAAATTCTTGTCGACGAGCAAAAGGTTAAAAAGGTTGATCCCGAGCCGGAATCATCCTTGCCGCGGAAAGCTTCAAAGAAAAAGGCCAAAAAGGCCAAGCAAGCGAGCAAAGATCTGAACGCCCAATCCTCCGAGGATGGACAACCCCTCAATGCTCTTACTGAACAATCAGCCTCTGATGCAGGTCCTGGGCTAGCCAGCGAGATGAATGCCACTATCGCCACGCCCGAGTCGGGAAAAAGGCCAGACGACGAGGATTGGCCGGCGATCGAATGGGAGGATGGCCATAAGCACGAGGACGAGCCTTCACATGAAAAGATCCCTGAACCTGAAATTGTGGCTTCAATGCCGGAATCTGAAATAATCGAAGAATTTGACGAGTCTGCCATTCCGTCGGCCCTGCAAGAGGCTAGATCGGAGACACAGCCGGGCTCAATCAAAAGTGAAAGCGAGGGGCTTTTCACGTCTCTCGGCAAGACAGGCGAGCAAAGGGCGAAGAGCACGCACAAGTCGGACCAGTCCGTAGCGGCTGGACTTGAGGATCAGCTGCCTGGTAATGAGCCAAATCCCGTCCAGGAAATGATCAATAGCGAGGCCCAGGAACTCCCACCGACGCCAGAGCATCCTGAGCTCGAGACCGAGGCACCCATTCGCGCCACAACGCCTGGTGGCTCAAAAATTGCCAGTTTATTCCCTGAACTGGAGCGCGGGGGATTTCGACGGTCGGCATTGGAGAAGGACCACTTGTCGCCAAAAGACGAAGCTGAAGATGAGACCCTTCAAAATTCACAAACAGGTCGCGACCTTGTGACTTCGGTCTCGGAGGCACCCCAAGCTAAAGACGAAGTATACCAAAGTCTAGTTCTTGACCCCAAACCCATTTCGCAGGGTGAGATGAAGGCCCCATCGACTACGGTTCTTTCCGACAATGCGGAAGAGAATGCACAGGAATCTACTCTTTTCCCAGAAACCGTGGCATTGCAAGATCGTGACATCTCTATGGAACCGTCACCCATGCCGTCGACCGAAGCTCCAAACACGCCCTCACTTCGACACTTGTTGCCATCCCAAATGGATCAAGGCCAAGAATCCCCATGTGAATTACGGCGAACCCCTTCGGTGATTCGTGGGCGACACCAACAGACTCCGCGAATGTGGAACTTGGAAGAACAGACCAGCCCAGCTCCAAGCTCCTCTCCTCCTCGTTCACTATTTGGACCGCACGAGGAAGCTCATGTCCGGCCCCGGACTCCGCTGGATCCCATCGCGGAGCAGCCAGGGGACGGGCACTCGCCATCCATGGGTCGTGGAGGTACACCCCGTCTGGAAATGAAGCCAGAGCACGTTCTGCCGCGGCCTCACACGCCCGTGCGAAAATTCACGGACAATGCGATCGCACGGGAGACTTGGCCAACCCCCGAGAAGGAACGACTTGGGCCATCTCAGAGCCTTGATGACCTTTTGAAAGCCACTCAAAGCGGCGGTGAACCCGGTGCTGCATTGACCCAAACCCCCGAGCAGGGTATGCCTGTGCTGAAGCCGAGCAGCAGCAAGGGTAAGTTGCGCCGCACCAACCGCAGCACAAGCAGCGATCTGCGGGGCGCTAGTAAAGCGCTAGGCTCTTCCCAGCCTTCCCCCAGTCTCGATCTCGACCAACTTCCCTCCTCTTCCTCCTACGACCCCGTCACCGATAAGGGCAAACGTCCTTTGCGAAATATGTCGGATGTCTATGTAAGTCATTTTCCATTTTGAAATTTGGGACAGAGTCTTTTTTTTGGTCCCCTTCGCGGTGGTCACGGTGGATTTGCGACCGGCTGCCGTGCTTTGTTTACTAACGTTTTTTAGGAGGGATGGGGCGAGACTCCAAGCTCCCCGCGGTCGCCCAGCCGACCGCCGAGTGTGCGCCGACGGCGGAGTATGCAACACCTCCAGGAAATGGAGGCGCGTCTTGACCAGCTCATCTCGGAGAATCGCCTGCTCATTTCTGCTCGGGATGAAGCCGAAGACAAATTACGCAATGCCAGTGTCGCTCGTCGAAAGAGCGACCGGGCTCTGAATTCCAGCGGCGCGGATTTGCGGGACAAGGAAGCCGAAGTCGAACAACTGAAGAATTCCGTCGAGTGGTTACAGCGGGAGATGAGCCGACTGACGCAGGAAAATGAAGGGTTGACTGCGTCCAATGCGGCTCTTGCTGCCGCTCACGCCGAAGAGGTCATCAAAGTCCGCGAGTCGTCCACCCGACAATTGGACGATTTGCGATCGCAGCATGACGCCTTGTCCGCCCAGATGGATGCCCGGGTAAGACAAGAGATCGAAAGCGCCTTGGCCCAAAAGGACGCGGAGCTGCGACGTCTTCGCGAGGAGCTGGAGGAAGCTCGTGATAAAGTGAAAGAGTTACAACAGCAGATCGCCTCCTCCTTGCAGAGTGATACCCTGGTGTTCCGCGACGAGGACTACTTCGATGCCGCGTGCCAGAAGCTATGTGGCCATGTCCAGCAGTGGGTGCTCCGCTTCTCCAAGCATTCTGATCACCGTCGCTGCCGCGCTCTGAGCGAGCTACGCGATGAGAAGATTGCCGATCGCTTCGACAACGCCCTACTCGACGGTTCCGACGCCGATACCTACCTCTCCGATCGTGTCCGTCGCCGTGATGTATTTATGTCAGTCGTCATGACCATGGTGTGGGAGTACATTTTCACTCGCTACCTCTTTGGCATGGATCGGGAGCAACGCCAAAAGCTCAAGTCACTCGAGAAGCAACTCAGCGAAGTGGGTCCTCGTCGTGCGGTCCACCGCTGGCGTGCAACCACTTTGACCCTGCTCTCAAAGCGCCCGGCGTTCGCTGCCCAGCGTCAAAGCGACACTGAAGCCGTCGCTCAAGAAATTTTCAGTACCCTCTCCAGGGTGCTTCCACCCCCGTCACAGGTGGAAGCCCAACTCTTAGAGTCCCTTCGCAAGGTTCTCCGCGTTGCCGTCAATCTCTCTCTCGAGATGCGCACGCAGCTCGCGGAGTTCATCATGCTCCCCCCACTCCAGCCAGAGTACGATACCAACGGGGACCTGGCTCGCCAAGTGTATTTCAACGCGTCTCTGATGAATGAGCGCAGTGGCGAGACCACCTCCAATGACGAGCTTGAGGCTCAGCAAGCTGTTGTGCGCATTGTGCTTTTCCCCCTGGTCGTCAAGAAGGGTAACGACGTCGGTGAAGGCGATGATGAAGTCGTCGTCTGCCCTGCGCAGGTCCTTATCGCCCGTCCTGGCAAGGATAAGCGTGTGTCCAAAATGACGAGCGGTGATCGCATGTCGGTGGACGGTCGCTCGGTGTATAGCGCTGCCCCGAGTATGGCTCCTCCCTCAGTGATGGACATGAGCAACGTGATCTGAGGCGTCACACTCTGATCTTGATTGTTCTGTCCATTCATCGTTTCCACGTGCACTCCTTCTGGATCCCCGTCCATTTTATGCTCTATTCCCCTTTATATTTATTCCCCCGCCTGTGTCGTTACGCAATGTCTACGCCCTCCTTCCGCGAGAGGCAAAAACTCACGGTCTGGCGTTCACTGATTTTGATGTTTTTTGTTTGATATTTATGCGTTTTCTATCTTCCTTCTCCAGTCAGGCGATGTCATCGCTTCGTATTTGTCATTACGTTCTGATGTCTGATGAGTGACGATTTGTACTTTTGACACGTCCATGTAATAGAAATCTCCCAATTTATTCTAATGCCAATTCGGTCATATGAACTCCGTCCAAAATTTGTAGCTTCTTTTGACTAGGTATGGTAGGTAAGTACATCCTAGACTCGATGATAACAATGATTGATGGATGATGGACTAGTGCTGAAGCTAGTCAGATTTCCCTCTAGATTCTAAGTAGAACGGCACTGTCTCAACAAGCTTCTGATAATTGAGAACAGATAGCTCAATGTCTCAATGTTGATTGATCCGATTTTTGGCTTTCAGGACTGTCAACTATTGCGCATCAAGTCCCAAAGCTGTGGCTATCTTGAGTCATACTGAAGAATTGGTGTTGATCTAGTCATGTCCGTTGCAAGAGTACCTTTTTGAATCCTCAGGTTTGCTGCCGCTGACCTCATCGACCCGCTTTTGGACTTTCAGCTGCCAGAACTACCCAACCTTTCGTAATCTCCGCACCTTTCGAGCCCTTACGACATGTGCAATAATAATCGCACCTCTGTCCACTTTGTAACATTTTAATTCTGTCCATGTGCTCGACCGTCTTCTGAGTTTAGACCTCCTTGGTTCTCTGTGCCTGTGGGCTCTGCTCCGCCAAACGAACTAACCCTCGATGTTCCACATTCTCTCGCCACACGCGTCATCCACCGCCGAGACCACCTCCTCGGTCTAGCCCCCGCCCGGACTTCACTGCAGCAAGACATTCTTCCTGGTACACTCAGTCGTAACTCGTCAGTGACAGTCCTCCGAGCGTTCCCTGCTGTGATCTGCAGTGCGCATTGAGCTTTTCATGAGCGGACTCGATCATTCGTCCCTGCTTCGAGGTGCTACTGGCCTAAGCGAGTTCAAGCGTAACAGTTGATCCAGCACCTGCTCCAACGCCGCTTGACATCCCATGTGATCCCCACTCGATTGAAGAAGCTTCTGACCGGGTCTGCTACCACCAAGCAAGCTTCACACACTCACTGTGACTTTGCAACCAATTGATATATTGTGGCCGCCTCAATCTGACTGAGCCTTCACATCTGGCCTTTTCCTGATCACGCAGCTAGCGCGGAGCAGACCAACGCAGGCGATCGATCACCCACTTCGCAATTCTTTGGAGGATTGAGATCCAAAGGGCAATGGATCAACATCCTGGGAAGATAGCGGAGACCCGCCCAGGGCCCCGCGCCCCCGATAATGCTCCTGCGCAGAAACCTTCCAAGTCGGCTAAGCGCAGGAAAAACCGCAAAGGCAAACGGCGCAATCGACAAGAGTCATTCCTGACGCCCAAAATCGAAGAGGCTGATGAGGAATCTGGCCCTGGCTCAACGGTTGCGGGAAAGCGGGAACTGACGGACGACGAGCGGCCGACATCCAGAGAAAATCAGTCTTATTTTACGTTACGGCGCAAGCAGAGCAGCACCAGCCTAGAAAGCGATGCGTTGTTGGACCACAGGTATGTCGAGTCACATCCTGATTAGCGCGTGCTGAAGGAAGGGGGAAAGATAATTCTGCTGTGGAAACTAATGCTTTGCTTGCTTCCTGCAGAGACCAACCCATGATGCGACCTCGCCGGGATAGCCGTCTGGCAGGGTCATTCCGCCCTGGCTCCCTTCTTTCGGGGGCTGCTTGGTCCGCCGACGCTCAGTCACGTAATACGCCGAAAGGCAGCCGAACTCAGCAGTACCAAGACGTCGACAGCGATGATGCGGAGGCTAATGACCGAACACCTCTCATTAGAGGGTCTTCAGGCCAGACGTCCGGTCAGTCACGATACGGCACCGACCAGCGCTCGATTCCATTTGTACGTCCACGCCGTGCATCTGTTCACACGGTCTCCCCCAGAGGCTCTCCACAGGCCCAGAATTCGCCGCCCTATTCTCCTGAAGTTGGGCGTGACTATGATGTCAATAATCCGCCGTCTATTCCCGGAACTCCAAAGCTGGGATCTGATATGAATTACGACGATGCGGTAGTGACGGGAGCGGAATTCGAGTTTTCACTGGCACGGTCGATGGAAGGGCGCAGAGAATCGGTCCATCGACCAAACGACGCCTTGATTGACATCGATGGAGGCCTGAGACAAAAGTCGGAGCCATCCTCATTACATTCTGGCCAATTCTCGCCTCAAGAGCTGCGTCGCCGGCGAACTGTCGCCTTGCCTGTTGAAGAGGATGTGTGCTTCCCGACTGAGGACGTCTCGGAGTTCGCAGATGAGGAGCGAAGAACATCCAACGGACAAGGCGAACGCCGGCGACGTCGGCGCCGACAGTGGCCGGACCTTGATGTTTTGGAGGAATGGAGCCGAGAAGAAAAAGAAGACCGCAACGGAGATCTTCGGGTGAAAAAGATCAGCGAACCAGTCTTGGTCGAAGGCCGGTTGCGGCCTCAGTACAAGTTGTGGCGACGAGAGGAAGATGACACTCCTTACCGATTCACATATTTCAACGAGGAGTTCCAGAGCACAATCCACGCCCAGACGATCTCTGAGTTGGTTCAACCGGGAGGCAGTTTCAGAGAGCTGTTCATACCCGATCCGCCTGAGCTCGAGGATTCATCTTCCGAAGAGGAGGATGATGTTGAGCCGTCTGTGAACGGTAACCCCACGTCGGTATTTGCCAGTATGAACGGAGCCCATTGGTCTAACAATCACGACACGCAACCCGTCAATGTTCAAAAGGCCAACAATGTGAATACCGCTATTGGCTCCGCGCAGGCCAACTCTGAATTGCGGAACAATCAAGATCAAGGGTCTGGTGTAGACCACAGTAATCGAGGACCTCATAACCCTCGTTTGTCTATAATCAGTGAATCACGCCCGGAATCCACGCGAGAGGCTTCACCCTCACAGTCGCATCAGGCAGAAAAGCCCAAGCGATACGGCCCACGGCCGACCTTCTGGCTCGATGTGCTATCTCCTACGGACGCCGAGATGCGAGTCATTGCCAAAGCATTTGGCATCCATGCCTTGACAGCTGAAGATATCATGATGCAAGAAGCACGAGAAAAGGTTGAACTATTCCGCAGCTACTATTTTGTCAACTATCGGACCTTCGAGCAAGACCAAAACAGCGAAAATTACCTTGAGCCTGTCAACATGTACGTGGTGGTCTTCCGGGAGGGAGTGCTTTCGTTCCATTTCTCGCAGACTCCACACCCTGCCAATGTTCGCCGACGAATCCGCCAGCTCATGGATTATCTAATTCTGAGCTCAGATTGGATTTCGTACGCTCTCATCGACGACATCACTGATGTCTTCG
Source organism: Penicillium sp. PF2412A (assembly GCA_023626555.1). Taxonomy (NCBI): domain Eukaryota; kingdom Fungi; phylum Ascomycota; class Eurotiomycetes; order Eurotiales; family Aspergillaceae; genus Penicillium; species Penicillium sp. PF2412A. Next base: position 244,452 of record JAMAHA010000001.1, read on the forward strand.
GTCCTCTGATCCAGGCCATTGAGAACGAGGTTGACGAGATTGATGAGATTATCATGAAGATGCACTCGTCAAATAAGGATGACCCTGCTGAGAATGAGCCGACTTCATTTGCACCGGGAGAGATGCTCCGGCGCACCGGCGAATGCCGCAAGAAGGTGATGGGTCTGTATAGGTTGCTTAGCAATAAAGCAGATGTTGTCAAGGGCTTCGCAAAGCGCTGCAATGAGCAGTGGGAAGTCGCTCCTAAGTCTGAAATTGGACTTTACCTTGGCGATATTCAGGACCACATTATGACGATGACTGGCAACTTGACGCACTATGAGACGTAAGCTACTTCTCCTTTGAATTCTCCTGTCTAGGAGTGCTTTCACTGCTCTCAAATACTCACTTACCGTACAGGATTCTGTCACGTGCGCATTCCAACTATCTGGCCCAAATCAACATTCTCATGAATGAGCGCCAAGAACAGACTGCAGATGTCCTTGGCAAGCTGACCGTGCTTGGTACCATCGTGTTGCCGATGAATATCATTTGCGGTATGTGGGGTATGAACGTCAAGGTCCCCGGACAGGATATCGATAATCTGTACTGGTTCTGGTCAAGTATGTCCCAAGCTCTTTCATCCGGTCGATCGGTGATTGAAATCGATGCTGATTGATTTATAGTTACTGGGGGCTTGCTATTATTCGGTCTCGCATCGTTCTTGATCGCCAAACGAGTTTATAAGATCGTGTAGAGAACGATCTGGTTAATACGGCGTTCACACTCATCGACATAACACCTCTTAGCTTCTGCGCAATTCGACTGTGCGTATCAAACTATAGATTTCTGAGACCATATCATGGCGGTGCGCTGCCAAGAGTTGTCTTCCAGCGCAAGTGTCGGTCCATTCAACTTTTACGCTTGCTCTTCTCGATGTTTCTCTCGCACTACGCATACATTACTCGATTGCTCTTCCTGTCTTTCTTTTATGTTTCGCTCTCGACACTTTTCTTCTTTGATTGTGTATATTAAGTTAGATATCCATGTTCGCGGATGGTTCGACAGACTGTATACGAAGTGACGGTATGAGAATAGGTGTTTGTCATTGGGGAGCTTGAATATATCAATGGGAAAATATTATTTGCTCTCAAGTTTGTGATCCCAGTCTCGCCCATGGGCTAGGTAGGTAACCGTGCAAATCCAAAATCCGCATAGGTGTCTAAGTTATCTTGGGGCTTCCAATCTTGAGTCAATGCTCCGCCGAACAGGCTTCCTAGAGGTATCCATTTGCGCGTTTTTCTTCCATGTCCTTGAGACGGGTTGATCCTTGACGACGTTGAAGAATCATCTCGTCAAGGTACATGTACTACTCACAACAAGCGGGACGAACTCAAGGCCTCTCAATACCTTCTCTTCGTCAGCTAGCTCCTGAAATCGGTTGATGTACATATTCGGCATAGCCATTGCGCGGTATCGATGAGCTATCTATACGTCAATCCCACCCCACTGGGGGTAATCATATGAAGTAGGGTAAATCTCGCCGTGTTGGTCGCCAAGGAGATGCATCATGGGGCCTGGCATAGTCCGGACCGCAGTGCTGCAGATCTTGTCTGATCGAGGTCTCCCCCGTCCCTGAAGAGTCAAGATGCGGGGGAAGTGGGGACAAGTCGCACTATGTTTAAAGTACCACCCCACGATTGTAGTGATCGGCAGGTCTTTTTTATTGCTGGAATAATCTCAGCACATGGAGATGGTGGACCACTCGAGTGAACTCAATGATTGTGGTAGGACGATGACCGACAGGTTTGCCGGGGGCGGACTTCGGTTCAGCGAGGTTCTCGGTTTAAGTCCATCACCGAGGGACATTCATATTTTGGCTATTTTTAAGGTCATGATGGGGAGTATTTCTTGATTCCGGTGTGCCCTTTGCAATTTGTTTTCGATTGATCTGCTTTCCAGGGCATTTGACCATGAGGTTTAACATTCTTACATGCGGCGCTTTAGCTTGCAGTGCCTTGGTGAATACTGCTTCGGCTGCACAGATCACGAAGACATTGTCTAAAAGTGCAGTTTCACCCCCTCCCAAGGATCTGTGGTTGGGGACCTGCTGTACTTGATGCAGGGTGTGAGGAGTGGTTCTTTTTTAGCTGACTTTGTCCCTCATCTACAGATGCACAAGACTTATTCGACTGGTCCATGCATGTGAATGATCTGCGATTCGATGATTCGTACAAACTCATTTGGTATTCGGACAAGGGGCCCTGGTCTACTCGATTTACTGCGTGGTATGTGGCAGGCCTGCTCTATCGCAACGAGGGGCACGATGTCGCCAATGCCAAGGCGGCCATTGAAGCCATGTGAGAGTTCATTGCCCGCTTTGATCTGGAAAACCTAGCTCAGGAACCTCGAGCCGGATCTGACTGGGTGAAATATCTTTAGATTAGCATGCCAAATGACCGAGAGTTATGACGCGGCATGGTATGGTACGTTCAAGCTCTCTCCCGACGAGCCATATCCGACTCCAGATTCGGATCTCTATCCTCCTCAAATTTACGTGAGTCAATTGTGATCAAAGTACCCGAGAACACACTCATTTTCACCGCACAGTGCATTCTGCATGGAGATCTCTTATTGAATTGTTCTGACCCTTTGCAAAGACTACATATGACCCGAACTGGAGAGAATTTATCGGGACGCAGCTGGTGCAGATTGTCGAGGAATTCTCCAGCCTTCTCGGTGACAAGCTAGTCTCCCGGATTGAGGACAGTCTAGAGATCGCAGCGGTAGGGTCGATGAGACGCAATGGCACATATCCAGAAGGCGATAATTTGACCCCCGCGTACTCCAATCCAGCGCTCATGCGGGCATGGTACGTTGCGTGGATTGGCGCGCGACGCAACAACGACGTGGGTAGTGATTCATATATCTGATATCTCTGTGCGTAGAGATGAGACGAGGGGGGCTGACTTTTGAATCTCTCCAGACTTATATCAAGTATGCCGATAACCAAGCCGACTTGATTGGGAATCTCTTCCGGTCTACGGGTTCGAACGTGTTCTCCGAATACAATTCTCCGACCTACTATGGAATGGATGTCTGGGCTCTTTCTGGCGCCATCAAGTACGCCCCTCCAAATGCAACTATCGTTAAAAATTCCATGGCGATGTTGACTGATCTCTGGGCGGATATTGCTGCTCACTACAACCCATATCTGTCTGTGATGGCTGGTCCGGTCTGTCTGCCCTATCAAATTCATTTCAATTCCGTGATCGCCGTTGCTTATTCTCGAAAATGTGTCATAGTATGATCGTGCTTACACTCGCGACATGGTCACTCACTCTGCCGTGATTGACTATTTCTGGTGGGGGTTGTATGGCTACGGCACTGGGCCCCAGCCGAACAAGATGGAAGCCGACCTTCTCTATGATGTGACACAGGGCGCCGCTCTCGCTCTTCTTATTGATGTGGTCGAGGCGCACCTTTCTCAAGAGGATTCACAGTGGCTCCGATCCAAGGGTGAATGGAGCGGCGAACGCATGATTTTCAAAAAGATCCCTGACGCGCTGGATCCAGGCGCCGAGGTTCGCATCGCAACGTCCTGGATGAGTTCGTCTCTCATGATCGGTGCACAGCAGGTGAATGAGACTGTCAATCGAGGTGAACAATATGTGCCAGCGATTGTTCAATGGGCTAGTGACCGTGGTCATAAGCCTCATCCTTACATGACCTTCTTTACCTTGTATCCGACCGCATCCACCATCCATGCCGTTGCAGGACCGAACAGCCTGGACATTTCCTATCCTAACACCACGCAGGAAGGGACTAATCTCTTCACCTTTGCCCTGGCACAGGTGCCTCCTAGCTGGACGTTGACCAAGAAAAAGGTCATCACGGGGTTGGAGGACCTGCCATGTCTGGACGTGATGATAAACGCGACGGGGTTGGAGAAACAGCCCATTGTGTACGGGGCCACCTTGGGAGACAACCGTTTTTACAATATTTCCTATCTTGTACCCGCGGCGTTCGAGGGCACTCCGAGAGTCTCGTTCAAATTCAAGTACACCTGTTGATGGCGTTTTTGACCCGGTTGCATCGTCACTAAATCCGGCGTTCTCTTCAACAAGAGTCCACGCGGGATGGTGCCGATGGCGAATCCCGTCGGGATCTTGGTTTTGACCAGCTTGGACTCGGTGACGCCTCGACATTCAGTGCCGCGGTCTTACTTCCCGTCGGGGTGGGGAACAATGCTGGCTGTTTGTGAGAGAACCACTACTACTAGTACGTACTGGGCTGTAGTATTCATTGAGCGAGTGGGTGACATTTCCATGCACAACAAGGTAGCAACAGGAGGAGCCTTTAGTATATTCTGAGCTCCTCTCGTGCCAGCCAAACCTAGAAACGTTCAATCATGTGTCCAAATGTTGCTACAACAATTGGAAATGGTACATTCAAATCGCACTCTTGACGAGTCCGGTAAATTGAAACTAAAATTTTTTTTTTTTAAAAAAAAAGGCACTTCAGTTGAGATCACTTGACCGGCAAGTCACGCACCTTTCCTTTTGCATGAGAATCTTCGGGCCGTTTCGGACCAGCCATCAATGCAGTTACTTCACCCCACCACCGGCTTCAATCTCAGAGGCAGAGAAGCAACGCGCACAACAGTCGAGAACTCCGCACGTTAGCTGAAATATCATCTCTCCAACCGGACCCGCGTGCCCCGAGAAAGAGGGGAGGAAGCGCGGTTACAGGCCTCCACTTGGCTTTCTCCGCTAGGTTCTCCACAAATTCTGTCTCGAACGAGGCAACTTAGCCCCTCTACGCGTCCCTTTCGGACCGCTTGACGCCTGCCATGCATTGCATGTGCAAAGAGACGTGCAAGGAGACTGGCAGTGGGCACAGAGGCTCCGGGGAAAGTGAGCCGGAAAGGTTGACCGGGGTTGTGCCAACGCTTATCTCAATGGGTCGCTACGGGTCTCTTCTCGCAAATGAGCGACCGTGTGGCTTGCAATCATCTTGTGGACTCAAGCCATGATGGCACGTGGCACCGCCTGCTTTTCTTCCTGAAGTCAAAGACAAGAGACATGCTTATATGCAAGGACAAGGCTAGGTAGAGGCGAGTGGGCTCGGGGAGTCAAAAGGACTGGAGACAGGGCAGTTGCCAACGCAGCACATCGGGTCTTCACTCGACAAAGTCGACACTCTCCAGGCCGTCGTTGTTGACTTGGATCACTCATCGTGGGGTGACTACTGGGGGGCGGGGGGAGACTGGGGTGAATTGTCCCCGTGGGAATGCCCGAAGATTCTGGCGAAATTACCCCATTGGACTCATCGCCGGTCCAAACACACGCGGTTCCGTGGCTCGAGTGGACACCAAAAGTGAGAGGCCCAGTTGAAGATGCTCTCTCTGTAGCTTTTTTTCCCCAAGTCTGACGGGCGGCCACCAAGAATAACAATCTACCCTCTCAGAGGTCGTGCAGACTGGCACTGATTCACTCCGCATGCGCGAGTCAAGTCGGGCCGAGTCGGGCTGAATCAGCGGCTTCCACACCACCCCTGGCCGAGAGTGCGAATCCGATATCCCCGAATTGAGCCTGGGGATATAGAACTAAAGACACGACGCGCACGGCTTAAACGCACCATGCAGCCTTCCAACATGCAGTGACGGTCAGAATTCTGCGAGGACTGTCCTTGAATCACGCCAACTCGTGGCGGGTTGCCAGAAATTTCCTAGGAAAGGCCCCCAAGGTTCTGACTGCACTTCCTCTACTGCTCCCCCCCCCCCCCACACATATGACTCGACGCAAGTGAGTGCGAGTAGCCGTTTTTGGGAAGTCCTCCATTTGGCGTCTGCATCAGGGCATGTCACTGTTCCATGTAGTGGTACAGTTGTAGGGGCAAATCATGGCTATTCCAGGCTCTTGGTGTGTCGGGAAGTTCGGACCCGCTCTGCTTCTCCAACGTGTGGTGGGGAGCCGTGGGGATGGTGAACTTTAGCTGCGGCGGGGAAATGCAGCACCGACTTTTGCACTATTTGGGCATAATATTACATGTTAGCCAAGGCTCAATGCTAGCACCAAGGATTCTTTCCAGGTCTGCACGACGAGGTCCGGTTCTCCTCGGCATTGTCCTTCTTTGGCTTTGAAATAAAGGCCCCGTTTCTCCCCCCTTATCATCCGTCGCCGCGACCTACTTCTTTTCCTTTAGACTCGACACTGCTGTGCATTCTCGAGTGATACTGAAATTGTGCACCGCCATGTCGTTCCCCAAAGCGCAACCCGACTGGAACAATCTCAGTGTTCTGCACAGGAATACCCTTCCTTCCAGAGCCCATTTCTACACATATGGATCCGAAGACAAGGCCCTGACTTTTAATCGCGAGGAGAGTGAATATATCTCCCTCAATGGCACATGGAAATTCCGACACGACACCTCCCCCTTTGAGGCCCCAGAATGGTCCTCAGTCAATCCTTTGACGTGGGACGACATCAAAGTTCCTGGCATGTGGCAGGTCCAAGGCTACTCTCACCCAACGTACACAAACGTCAACTACCCCTTCCACGTCGATCCACCCAACGTGCCCATCCTCAACGAGACTGGCTCCTACTGGAGACAATTCGTGACACCCACCTCCTGGGACGGACAGCAGATCCGAATTCGGTTCGAAGGTGTGGACAGTGCTTTCCACTTGTGGGTCAACGGCGAGGAAGTCGGCTATTCCCAAGGATCACGAAACCCAAGCGAATTCGATATCACCTCCCTGCTTCGACCGGCTGGTACGGTCAACACGCTGGCGGTGCGTGTGTACGAGTTCTGTGATGGTTCCTATATTGAGCGACAAGACCAGTGGCTTCTGAGCGGCATTTTCCGCGACGTTGGTCTTCTTGGATTCCCCAAGAGCTCCATCGTGGACTTTGATGCTGTGCCGACTCTGAGTGAGGATCTTGTCTCTGGTGAGCTGATCACCAAGGTCAAGATCCAGGGTGAAGCCGGTGACGTAAAGGTGAAACTCCTGCGGCCCGACGGCAGTCTTCTCGAGCAATCCAGTTTCTTGTCCTCCGAGTCGAGCAAGATCAAGGTGACTGGCGATGAATTGAAATTGTGGTCGGCGGAGCACCCGGTTCTGTACACTTTGCTGGTCACTTTCAACGGTCGCACGATACCGCAGCGCATCGGCTTCCGTCGTATCGAGCGAAAGGGTGCAAACTTCCACGTTAATGGAAGACCGATTATGCTGTATGGTATGAACCGTCACGAGCACCACCACCTCTTTGGCCGTGCGGTGCCCTACGAGAGCATGCGTGCGGATCTGGTGATGATGAAAAAGTACAATATCAATGCCTTGCGCTGCAGTCATCAGCCCAACGACCCGCGCTTGTATGAAGTGTGTGACGAGCTGGGTCTCTATGTGATCGCCGAGGCCGATCTGGAGACTCACGGTTTCGACCCCGTGGAGCGTTCCAACATCCCCGATCAGCATCTCATGACCGAGTATGAGATCCAAGAAGCTTCTTACAAGAGGGCCACAAAGTGGACATCCGATAACCCCGAGTGGAAGGAAGCGTACCTGGATCGGGCTGAGCAGCTCGTTCAGCGATTCAAGAACTACTCTTGCATCATTTTCTGGTCCCTTGGTAACGAGGCATTTTACGGTCAGAACCACGCGAGCATGTACAAGTGGATCAAGGAGGCCGATCCGACCCGTCTGGTGCACTATGAGGGCGATCGTGATGCCATCTCTGCGGACATGTATTCGACTATGTATTGGAGCCCCGAGGCTCTGAAGCAGCATGTGGCGGACAAGCCGGACAAGGCGATGATTCAATGCGAATATGCTCATGCGAGTAAGTCAAGGAGCTCATTACGAGCCGGTTTCTCTTTTTTTTTTTTTTGGTAGAGCACCAGTCTAACGATCTTTATAGTGGGTAACGGTCCTGGTGGACTGAAGGAATATATTGACGCCTACCGAAGCGAGCCACTCCTGCAGGGTGGCTTCATTTGGGAATGGTGCAACCACGGCATGCTCAAGCGTGAAGGCACTCAGTCTTACTATGCCTACGGCGGTGACTTTGGTGACAAGCCAAATGACGCCGACTTCATCCTTGATGGAATGGTTTACTCCGACCACACCCCCACTCCTGGATTGATTGAGTACAAAAAAGCTATCGAGCCGGTCACGATTTCCTCCAAAGAGGGCCGTCTGGAAGTGACCAATCACTACGACTTCAGTACTCTCGAGCATCTGTCTGCGTCTTGGCATATTGTCAAAGAGGCTGGAAACACCGACCCTGTCGCTTGGCAGCTGCCTGAAATTAAGCCCGGCGAAACTAAGGTGGTCGATCTTCCCGAAGGTGTCACCTTTGGCTCGGAACCAAGCTGGTTTGCTGCCAACTTCTCGCTCAGGGATGCCACATCCTGGGCTCCTCAAGGCCATGAGATTGCGTGGGCTCAGATTCCCCTCTTTGATGAGAGCAAGGTCACCCTTCCCCTTGTCAAGAGCCCCTCGTCGGAGCTTTCCATCACTGAGAATCAGGGCAAACTGTACATCTACTCGGACAGCTTTGCGGCCAACTTCACCTACGACTTGGTCCGAGGCAACTTGGCCTGGTCCACGGACTCTGGCAAGGTCTTCCACAGCGGACCCCAGCTTGGATTCTACCGTGCCCTGACCCAGAACGACGTTGGTGCTGGTGGCCCGCTGGCTGAGTGGAAGCGATTCCGCGTGGACAGCCTATGTCGCATGCTCGTTCAGGGCTCTACCTGGTCCAACAACGACGATGGAAGCATCTCTATCACCACCAAGGTTCGCGTTGCCCCCGTGGTCCTTGAATGGGCCATGGTTGCCACCCTGACCTACACTATCACCGGATCCTCCGTCCAACTCCACGTCAAGGGTGACTTCACCGGTACCTTCCCTCAGGTGATTCCTCGAATTGGTCTCACCATTCGTCTGCCCCGTCGCTACGAGGCTGCAACCTGGTTCGGTCGCGGCCCTGGCGAGTCTTACCGGGACAAGAAGGCTGCTGCTCGTTTCGGGACGTACACCTCATCCATCGATACTGGCCTTGAGACACCTTATGAGTGGCCCCAAGAAAACGGCAACCGCACTGACACGCGCTGGGTCCGAGTTCACGCGGCTTCCGATGAGACGGCATACGCTGCCTCTGCCAAGGCTCAACCGTCATTGCCTCAGATTGAGGCGAGAATGGATTCGCCTTTCAACTTCTCCTTGAGCCGATACCCGATCGAGGAGCTGGATCGCGCCAAGCACCCGCACGAGCTGAGTGCTCTGGAGAACGAAACCGAGTTCACGATTGACTTTGCCCACCACGGTATCGGTACCGGTAGTTGTGGTCCTGGTGCCTTTGAGGGTAACCGCCTGGAGGCGGGGCCGTTTGAATTTACGACCGTGTTCCGACTGCTGGGTGGTAAGAGCGAATAGAGACGTTGTATATTGAACGAGTCATGTCATTTTTGCCTGGCGGGGAGTAGTAAACTCGAGTTGTGGGTTTTAGTCCACCTCGAGTTATGAGACCATGATTGAGTCATGACCAAAACCAGTACTCATCGATATTTAGGTTAGCAGTGATAGAACAAGGAAAAATTGCCTCACCCATGACAATGGTGCAGTTGGATATCATACTTGTCTTTGCTGGCCGTTTGTACTGCCCGATTCAAAGAGCTTCAATGATTAACCCGTGAACCTACCTACCCACGCATATCCATGGCTGACTCCAATGACCCCTAGAGTCTGGGCAGTGACTCAGAATTGCTGTATCCTAGTATCGCTTTCGTCTACTTTAAGTGACCAGGTGTTGAGAGAGTTCCCCCGAGGCGTGCCACATGTCGAATTGAGGTAAATTCAGGCCTGAACTGGGACCATATACATATATTGAGCCGAGTGAGATCTTGTCGGAATGTGTCGACAAGTATTTCAATTGGATACATTGGTGGACTGGAACCAGACCAGACCAAGCGGATTTCTTGGTAATGCCCATGTAACGCTGACAAACGAAATCTCATGAATTTATGTTAGGGGGTGGCCTCACAATCTGAATGATCCGATCTATCATTGGAAGCAAGCATTCGCAGGTGCCAAAGGAATAGATGGTGGCATGCATTTGCCTTGCCGCGGCTCGGCTGCAGTCTGCATTCCCCGAGGAATGGAAATATCACGGGACCTGGGCGCCCTTATTACGTACACGAATTTCTTGGAGGCACATGAGTCTTTCGTAGATGCCTCAACTGTACGTATGGATTTCTGGTCGCAAGAGCGAGCAGCTATAGGTGCAAACTACGACTTGTCTGAGGAGAATGAATCGAGGTGATTATCATTGAGTCATGTTCGGTAGTCGGATGTGTCCATCGAAATTGAAATGTTAACCTGTGGACTCTCCTCCCCCTTCAGCAAGCATAGAATATTTCGATTATTGGTTCCAGATGTACATAGTGTAAGCCCGCTTGACAAGGTACATAATCTCAAGGCCTGAAGAGGACCGTGTGTCTTCGCTCTGCTTCAGGCAGGATGCAAGCCACATCACTAGGCGTAGCCCGGGGGCCCATGGAATTCATGATCCATTGTTAAACGGGTGGGATCTTGCAGGTAATCATTAGATAAGAAGATAATTATTGTAAGCAATGCATTCGTCATTGTAATCGGATCACTTGATCCAAAGAGGCTTCTCCTCCTGCGCTAGAAACTTGTTACTCATCGGCGGTTTCAGTAGGTACTGTTCGAGGCTGTGGCCTGTGCATGTGTACAATTTACCTACTTTGTGCATTGGTGCTTAACAGGGACCCCTCGAATTATACATCACACCACTTAAACTCAGTCGATGGTGAATGAGGTCATCATGACCCTATAAAGTGTCGACTGTTGTGAAAATGGCGATCCCGTGACATCTGTGTACCAGGGGCCAAAATTACAGCCCAATACATCGTTACTATACATAGTCATACGCACAAGTAATGGTATTGTTGTCTCAGCGAGGACACTTCTACTGAGTTAGCACTGGAGGTTGAGGAGGCCATGTATGTAGTGTATTATAAATTATCAGCCCAAGAGACACCGATACGGTATCTGTCATCATCTGATCCTCCAGCTTCTTCGGCTGTTCTTCTCAACGTCTTGGGGGGCTCTTGGGAGGTCCGATCGACAACTATCGTTCACCTCCTTCCTTGAACCATTCTCTCTTATACTCTGGTCGAATCGTCCACTTTCTCAGCACTCTGATTCTCTGAGTTGTCCAGCTCTGTCAGCTGCTCTTCCTCCTTCAACGGTCCAGTCCCCTTCAGACCCTCACTTCGCGGGCTCTCCTGCAGTCCCCAAAGGCCCGCCCGTTCAGTCTTGACGTGGGCCACGACCATTGGCTTCTCTGCTCCTCTCTGGCCCTGGCCACTCCACCCCGTCAGCCACTTGTTCACCCGAGGTCGTGGACACCGACATCTCGAGTCCGCTCTCTGCACGCGCTTGTCGGGAAAGACGGACCTACGCCACATCTTCGCTTTTCGAGAAGGGCGCAAAACAAGTACTGCACTGCACTCAAACGTTGAGCCGGATCGGCGGTTCCCCCATTGTCTCTCAATTCCCGCCAACCATAATCCCCAGTTCATCTTCCTCCGGTTCTAGACGCTTTTTTTTGTTTAGTCTGAGCGATCACGGCAAACAAAGCCATCAGCCCAGCGATGGCGCCCGAGCAATTGTGACCATTCGACGTTTGGATTTTTTTTTTCCCACTAGGCGACGCGCAGACCACCGCAGACTCCCTTCTGGTGGTTCAGTTCTCTCCTTTTCCCACCTAACAGTCATCATCATCCACCTGCCTCGATCCCTGCAGTGCTCGAACAAACTCGCAGCGACATCCTTTCTCTCTCTGCTGTCCTTCCCGCCCCGACCGCTCTCTCTCATTTGGACCCACGGCTTTCCGCAAACCAGCATGTGAATCTCGATGATTCGCTTGACTGCACCGCTTGTGTAACGACCAGTTCTCTCTGCACGACATATTCCATTTGAACCTTCCACGCCGGTTTTCCCTCGTTGCCAATCAAGATCCTCCTCCTACATTGATTGCCTGTGGTGTCTGGTGCCGTTCACTTGCTCCTTCGGCCCCTCCCGTTTTGGGCCCAGGCTTGGGGGGACCATAGCGCGGTCATTATTTTCCTGCCCGACCTGTGAGGCTTTCTGCTAGGTCGGCTGATATACCTGCATCGTCGTGCCCGCAACCTCTGGTTCAGCGACCATGCCTGCAGAATTCCACAGGCCGCCCTGCGGTGAGGATGCGTCTAGCTCGGGCGGTCACAAGGAAACATACCCAACAGCGACAGACACAATAAATCGGTTAGGTCAGGGCCACAGTGACATGGCGGAAGCGCCGCGTCCGACTGTGCGGCCTCAGGGCCAAGCCATGACCCAAGTCCCCAAACTGCTCCCTAACCTACCTATCTACTCTGCCCCTTCGTCAACTTGCAACTCCACCGTCTCGTCTCGTGAACCTTCCCCGGTCCGAACATCCTCACGAAAAGCCAATTCTGTGTCCGCCACCTCTGCATTATCTCACAAGCGAAAAACGAGCCACGACCGCGTCAGTCCTAGTCGACCCTTGAACAACACTCACCCTTCAAGCCGTATTCCGCCTCCTTCACCGAGCCAGCGTGCTTCTCCAACACCTGCGCCAACGCCAACCCCCCAAACTCTCCTTCCCTCACCTGCCTTGCCCGAACCATCGGCCAATGTACCCAACACAGAAAAGCAAAACATGCCACCTTGGGCGGGAAACCGACGGGTGGAGCAGGACTCAACCGCTTCAAACATTTCGCACAAAAGAGCCTCCCCATCGTCAACAGAAGACCCCAGCAAGTTAGAGCGCAGCAATCACCGGCCAGCAGCAAGGGGCATCGGCGGGCAAGCTCTGTCGTTAGAGACAGTGCAGGAAATGGCCAGTGACCCATCTACACCGTCTAGCGAGAACGAGTTGAAGCCGACAACCCCGGACGATGCACGATTACACACGATCGATGAGGACACAACACCACGGGCCTCACGGCATAACACAGAGAGTGGCAGTGATTCTGGCGGTCCGCCCGTTATCAAAGAAGAAAAACTACCGGCCCCGGCCATGGGTGCGGTGAAGACACCGCGAACCATCATGCCGCAGCGTTCTTCCGCATCTTTGAGTGCCACCGCGCGACCCAAGCCTGCAGATGGATCCGTCCGGAATATGATTGTGGAGACCGAAACGGTCACCTCTATCCCGCAGGTTTCTTTGGGTGTTGTCCCTGGAGAGCGGGGAGGTACCATTCGTGCCGATCCTAGTACACTGCGTATGAAACCCTCCACGGAGACGATTCGGCCACGAAAAGATAAGAAAAAGAGTCGTCGGTCTAATCACTTGACCAATGGCCCGGGCACCAGCAAAGCCGACATCTTCGAAGCCAAAGTGGCCAGTGCCGTCGATGAAGCTGACGTTTCTGATTCCGATGAGACCTTCGTGTACGAATCCAATCCACCTGATCCGTACCCGCCTCGTCAAAGTCGGTATCATTCGCGGACCCCGAGTGCCACATCGATGGCCAGTCAAGTGGACCAGTTGGCGGGTCGAGCCCGCGGGGCCATGCGAGATGGCTCGCATAGTGTGACCGGGAAACGCAGCATGAAGTTCACCAACAATACATATAACAGCAGTATTGATGGCGAAGCTCCCGAGGCGGATGGCAGTCGAACGGGCGGTCGAGTAGATGGCAGTGGCACGTTGACGCCTCGACACCACCACGTTGGCCGCCACGGACGCAACGGCGTATATCCCTCTCTCTTTGATGGAGATGGGCCCTTTCCTCCGCCACAAGGTCAAATGAAATCGCCTCGGCATTTCATTGGCAGTGGTTACCGTCATTCTCGCAATAGCAACACACGCTCCTCTCCAAACTATAAAAGTACTGGCAGCAAAAGGGCCGGTGACCTATATGATTTCGATGCCGAAGGTGCTGATGATGAACGAACCCCTCTAGTGGGCTCTACGCGGACCTCCCGCAGTCGCCACGGTCGACGTCCGGGTAGTGCCAGTCTCAGGCAGATGGAATACATGGCTCAGCGTGAGAGAGGTTGCCTCTCTCGATACGGGTCTTGTGTCATCTTTCTCCTGATTATGCTCCTTGTCGCTGGAGGCGCTGCCTCGTTTATCACTGCCGCCACAAAGACCCTCGTGGACGTTCAGATCGTTGAGATCCAGAATGTCTTAGCTTCAGAGCAAGAGATCATGCTTGACCTACAAGTCGAGGCTGTCAATCCGAACATTTTTCCGGTAACCATCGAGGATACCGATATCAACATCTTCGCCAAGAGCCGGCATGTGGGTACCGATAGCTCGTGGACCGACCATCCATCTGCCGGTGCGACTACTCACGCTCCACGCGTCGAGCGAAGTCGCCGGCGATGGTATCTGTCTCAATTGGTCAAGTGTCTAGGTAACACCGACTGTGCTGAGCAAGCCGTGGATCTTTACTCCAAGGGACAGACTGGTAGTAGTGGTGGCGGTGGCGTTGACAAGGGCACAGATCCCATCAATGACCCGGAGAGTGACTCGCAAACCATGCTCTTGGGACGCGTCTATCACTTCGACTCGCCGCTCTCGTTTGAAGCATCTCCCTGGGGTCGTATGCTGTCTGTCTCAAAGGGCCAAATTCGACTCACCCGCCCTGGTAACAAAACCGAGGCCGGCGGCACCGAGCGATGGGAGCGTGTTCTGCAGCATCCGTTCGACCTGATCGTGCGCGGTACGGTGAAGTACCAACTGCCTCTGAGCACGCGCTACAATTCAGCCTCGATCAGTTCGAGTGTCCGTGTGATTCCCGACGATGACAACGATGATACCGGCGGGCCCAAAAATCCCAATGTCACCGACACGCCTGTTGCACCATCACTCCAAACATCTTCTCCAAGCAAACAGCCCTCTTCGACCCATGTTGTTGAGGAGACTGACGATACCCCCTTAGACCACGCCTCTGAGACACGGCGTCGACAGCTGGTCGCGTGACTCGACATATCATGACTTTTATTTTTCTTATCTCTACTGTATAACCCTTTAGCGATAGATTGATGTCCTTCACGACAGTACTACACACTTTGTTTTCCCCCATTGTATTCTTGGTTTCTTCAGCGTAAAGCTTTTCAGAGCCGCACGGACATTCCTGGACTTTGGTTTCCCTCTCGCTTTCACGATGATGTACACCCTCTTTTTTTTTCCGCTGGTATTTCTTCAACGTCAACTTCAATTGAGTGGCTGGCGCAAAAATCCATTGGTGTATGCTCTGACACTTCCCTCTTTACCCTGGTGAGATTGTGATTGGCTATTAATATGCCTTCTGCCCTCGTTGATATCGCTTCAACTCGACATTGACCGGTACGAATCATCGTCAACTTTGAGTATTGGTCGAAAGATCACTCGCCCTGTCGCTTCTCCTTCATCAGTTCTCTTCGCCGCCCCCTCTCTTCACAACTTGATAGTCCGACCACAATCGCTATCCCTGCCTCTACCCCTACTGTATGAATCTCGTCGCTTCTCCCGGGTCAATCTGGATGACCTCCGTTCGGACCGGATAGAGGGTGGCTGCCCGGCTCCTTCGTGAACTCGCCCCCTATTTCCCTCAAACCAACACGGCTATTGTTTTTCTTTGCATCAATTTGATTTCATTCTACCAACCCCTTGCCTACCACCCCAAGCACGCAACGGGAATGTATCTCGATCCGTTTTCTTCCCTTCTTGACTCGCTCAGCGGCAGCAGCCTCATCATGGTCATATGTCTTATGTGTCTTATGTGTTACGATAATGATCAGCATGAAATAAATATATAGGTCCGGTCCTAGGTCCTAGGTCAGGGCCAGGGTCAGTCTTTGAAGTGTGGTGTTTTGGCAAAATTTACCAATAGTCGTAAATAACATACACAAGTTCCTTTTCGGTTGCTCTGGGCTCTCTCCCTATCTGAGGTGGTAGTACCTCCATGAGGTACTTGGGAGGTAGTAGGTTTGACGATGGGGTGAGCTCCACCTGGGCATCACGTATCCGCAAATCTTACCTAGGTGGTCTGCCGGAGTATTCTATCATCCTATTGAAGGTTGCAAACTTATGTGGAGGAGGTTTTGGGCCGAGCAGGAGTCACTGCAATAACCTTAAAGCATACCCAGGGTATGATCCAAGAACTTTGACATAGTTCGCAGTCATCAGTGCCTTCCTACCTACCTCGTCACAAAAATGAAACATGACGATGTACGTTACGAGCAGAATAATAATAGCATAGTGGAAAAAATGATTTAATCATATCGAATTCAAATACAGTCATCAATCATCATCATTAAAGGAGGTTGGGCATAAATTGATAGTGTCGTTGCTTCGAATTGTCAGCGTAAAGGGAAATTGTAGGAGAGGAACGGGAACCAAAGACATAAAGAGAGTAATCGTAAGAATTCATGGGTCAGCGTGTGAAGATGAAAACAGCAGAACAGAGGTTCAATTAGCACATGGAAAAAATAAATCAAAAAACCCCCCTGCCACCCCTGGGACTCTTGGAAAAAGTACGCCGGTAGGAAAAGACCAGAATAGAGGCCAACGCCCCCACCTTGAAGCGACCATCATATCAAGTCAAATCTTGGCTTCGGATGACATTCAAACTCGCGAAGAACAGTAATGGCGGGTCAAGTTCTCCGAGAAGCCGTTGAAAAGGTTGAAAAGCACGAGAACAAAAGTCAAAACAAAACTTTGCTGATTTGCTCCAAAAGGTCCTCCAATTTTTCGACCGAAGAGCTTGCGCTATTGTGCGAAAGGAGACGACCTCTGGAGTCAAACCGGGCTGGAAGATCAACAGTAGAGTCTGAGTCATCTTGGGACTTCTGTAGGGAAGATCGTTGAGAGTGAAAATCTGGTGGGTGCGACGATGAGCTGGAGCTCGCATAAGCTTTGCTCTCCGAATTATATCCGTGGTCAGAAATTGAAGGCGGAGAAACCGAGCGCTGTTGTGACCGGTGTTGATGATGGTGGTGGTGACGAGAATCACGATGCGAATTGTTCCTTTCAATAGTTGACTCACTATCGTCGCTTTCATACGCAGAATCTCGACCCCGCTTGAAGTCCGTGTTCAAATCAAAAGCCACAGATTTGGGAGCATTTGTTGATGAAGTGTCAGGGCGGCTCATAGATGACCGACGGACTGTAGTTGGAGAACCATTTAAACCTAGAGTTGCGGATGTTAGTTGTGAATCAACTGGACCATCACCGGAGGCGTTACGATGAACGCACCGTCGTGTGCTTTCTCATCAGGGAGGGTAGTGGTGGAGCTCAGCTGAGGACTCACATTCTCATCGGCTCTCCGTGGCCGTGCAGCGTAGGGGTCTGCACCAACAGGGGGCGCTCCGTAGCTGTACGGTTGCGACGGGGGTGCTGCACCCGGTGGCGGCGGGTAGTTTGCGGGGTTGTAGGGCTGAGGGGTGCTGTTCAAGTTCGTCGTCGACCCTGGGGGCGGTGGGAAGTAATTGTTGTTGGGATAATAGGGGTCCGCTTGATGCTGATGGGTTGAAGGCGGAGAGGGGGGATACGGCACAGGGTCATAGGACTCTTCATACGGATCGCGGTGGGCGTCATCTTCGTAGCCTGCGCGCAGACAATTAGCCTCTAAAAGCTATGAAGAATAGTTCCTGGGCGTGCAAACTAACGGTTTCGGGAGCGGGAGCGAGAGCGAGATCGAGAGCGCTCGGCCTTTTTGCGGTCCCGGTGTTCGGAGTATTTGTGAGCTGCATAGCCCAGACCCGTGGCGCCGAGCGCTGCTCCGGCCAGCTCGCGCGAGCGGCTGTGACGTCTCTTGCTCTTGCGACGAGCATCACGGTCCGAATCGGAGCTACCACTGTGTCGACCACCGCGGCTTCGTGAGCGGCTATGCCGTCGAGGGCCATCCGAATAGTACGCATCCGAATGGCCGGCTGGCTGGCCATAGTAGTGCTCTGCTGGTATTCTTCCGGCAACAGGCTCTGCGCCATACTCGATCAGTCCAGCAGAGTCGCGCGATGGGTCTGGGTAGATTTCAGACGGCACACGGCTGCGACTGCGACTGCGAGAACGCGAACGGCGTTCTTCCGGAACCCCAAGCCCTTTGGCATCCTTTTCGGCCTTTTTCTTCTCATACAAACCCGTCGCGGCTGCAGTAGCAAGACCAACGCCAACGACGGGAAGAGCCTTTCGGAGTCGGCTATGTGAACGCTCCCCCTTGCGGGAGCGCGATCGCTCGCGAGCGTGTTCCACTAAACCTGCAACGGCGGCGCCGGCTAAGCCTGCCTCTACCATGTGTGCCTTGCGCTCATTGTCTTTGCCGTCGCCGTCCTTGTCTTTCTCGGAGCGGCTGCGCGACAGGGCTCGAAGACGGGAGCCAGAGCGGGAGTGAGAGCGGTTGCGAGACCGACTGCGACGGTCATTGTCCGATTTACTCTTCAACGCAGCCACGCCGGCAGCAACTGCAGCAGCGCCGAGACCAAGTTCGAGGAGGGTTTTTGCTCGCGAATGCGACTGTGAGCGACTGCGACTGCGACTACGGCGGCTGTGGCGATGAGAGCGGCGGTCACTATCAAACGAGTGAGAGCGATGGCGATTGCGACTTTTGCTGCGATAATAATCACGAGCCTGGCCGACCGCGTTGGCCGCAACAGCGCCCAGAGCACCGGCGCCAGCGGTCTGCACTGCGTGGCTCATTCCGCGGCTCACTTCTTTGCCCTCGCGCTGTTTGTGACTGCGGAAGAGCTCAGCGGCACCAGCACCCACGAGGGCACCTTCGGCCAGATGGAGCTTGTGATGAGGATGTTCGTCGTCATACTCGCGGGTCTCTTTGCGGATATAGACCATGCTGTCATCACTACTGTAATCATCGCGGTCGCGACGGGGACGGCGGCTTGCCTGAGAGACGGAGTCACCGGGGCTCAGCTCGCGACGTGAGCGACGATCCTCATACTCGCGTACTCGTCGATGCCGATGATAGTAGTAGGGCTCTTCCTCGACGTCCGAGCGTCGAACAATGTCGTACTCAGATTCCCGCGGGCTGGTGTACGCGTTACGAGCTGAGATATTGGGCGTTAATGAATGGTCAGGTGTGGAAGGAGCTTCTTCGGGAGAAAGGAATGGGTCCCAGATCATCCTCTCCGATCTGGTGTAGTGGCGGGGGCGTGGAGATTTGTGGACTCACGTTCATAGTACTCTCGCTCATATTCCCGTTCGACACGACGGACAGGAGGATCGTATTCCACATCACGCTCGTATCGAGCTATCGTCAAAGGCTGCTCACGTTCATATTTGCGACGGATGACCAGCTCTCGATCGTATCCTTCGTCACGATTGAATTTGAATTCTCGCCGGTCATCTCGCTCCTCGGAGGGGATGACGTAACGCTTGATGGTGATGGGCCGGTCGTCCTCGTAGCGATCACGCTCTCGGTAGCTGTACGACATGGTACACCAGTGAGAGGGTGGAAGGGTGCAAAAAGGTAACGGTAGGATGGATCCGTAGAGGGTTACGATCGAGGATGAAAAGGTGATGGGGACAAGAGAAATGAGTACAGAAGTAAGATGGTCGGAGGGGCACGACGGGAACAAATGCGATGCAAGAAATTGGGGGAAAGAGCGGCAGCGCACGTCGGTGGGGTTTGATGCAAGAGCAGTGTTCAAAGATCCCGCGAAAGTGCCGCCACTGGCTGAAACTGGCTGAGCCCCTCTTTACTCAGTCACTTGAGTGGGAGGGAACTCGAGGCTAGGAGCGAGCGTGAGGTGTGGACAGCCTACACTTGCGTTGGGCTTGGAACGTCTCGGAAACAAAGCGGCCCAATGCACGATGGTGGACGTCCGTCAAGGCGCGATCCGATTGGCAAGAAGAGGTTCCAGAAGCGACTTGAAAGCCACCAAGTGGGTTACGTCGTGCGTGTATGGTCTGAAAGAATTTCACCTTTTGTCACAGACTTGGCCCACGTCGGAAAGATCGAGATTTTGAAGAGAATCTGCAGGCTGATGATCTCAAAAGTGCCCCGTGTCTGGTCAGCGTTGTCCTGAGCCAAGCGGAGTCTCTCCTCTCACAGCCAGTCAGCCCCGCAGGCACCTGCAGATCAACAGGCAGCCCAGATTGGCTTGAAGAGGGGGAATGCCGTAGTACAAAATGTTGACGTGATGAAAATATGAAGTAGTGATGATGAAGCTTGGACGAGATGAGTGATACTTGAGTCTGAAGAACGTTGTGTTGAAAGGTTTATGGGTGAAGTAGGGGCTGGGATGAAGATGTGAGAAGAAGAGATCAGCCCCCTCCTCCAGCTGCACGTCAAAAAGGTGGACGCCACGTGAGGCTCTGCTAAACATTTCCACAGGCTACACCACTACATCCAGTGCATATTCATACACCGTTAACTAGCTATGATCATCTCCCCTGGAAATCAGAATGAATTCTGGACTCTACGCTGGTCTTTGTTGACTCCCGGCCGTCTCCGGGCCGAATTTGATGAGCTTAAACTAAATCATCAATGAGTAAAGCTGACGGTGAACCGGGGCGCAGCTCGATCTGCATGACGCCCGAGTCCAACGCCCGCCCCCCTCCCGGGCGTACATGACATGATGCAAACCGCATCGTGTCGAGTGCCCTGCAGTCAAAGCAGGCAGAAGTTGTTTACAGCCTGACATGTCTGCAGGTTATCGAGTTCTCATAGATCCGACCCATGGCTCTTCACTCAACTTCCCGACGTTTCCATGGAAATTGCCAGGTCGGACGAGAGTATCTTCGGCAACTGTGTGGGCCAGCGCCCTTCAGGCAAGAGGCACACCCAACCTCATTTTAGACGAGGGTTGGTATTTTTGTTGCGCTAACCCAACATGCATAAAAGAATCTTTCAAAGGACTTGAACGCAACCTTTGTCTGCTTGAATCTTCGAGGTCGGTTTTTTCGCCAACTTGGCTAACCTCGGATATGAGTGGCATCTCTGTGCCATAGTTTGAAAATTCATAACCATTCATGGCGGCCATGTACCAGGCGACTGGCTCATCGGACATCACGTGAGATGGAACAGTTTAAGAAAAGTCTTCGTGAGCAAGAGCTCTTTTTGACTCGGCCAGATCAACTTGCAGCGATTTATATTGACGCATAGCAGATGAAATTTTTTTTGAATATCGAGAATCACTGTCAAAGCAGTATCAAACTGATGTGTTCATGTGGGACGGTTCACCTGCCATAATTCAGATTGAAGTGTGTTATCGTAGTTCGTCGTGACACATGCAAAGCCCCGTGACGTCATGCAATCTTTTTGTTAGGCACCACTCTTTCGACGGCCGAACAGCGTCACACGACGAGGGTATGTTACATACCAGAGAATTCAATGTCAATTGGCCTATTCATCGAAGGTGCTGCAATTCAGATGTTACAGAATGTATTGTAATGCAGAGTCGGCCATCGGCCAATCACAACTTGACCATCACCAATCATGCGTTGACCCCCGTCGAAGTCTCCGTGTTGATGGATGTCGCTAGTTCCCAGAGTCCCGTATGTTTGACCATTTCCTAAAAATGGTTCCCAATCGGTGCCGCAGACTCGGAGAATCAAACTCAAATACAGTGCAGGGATCAATTTCTGGAGATCGCAGAGGTTCCAGCTAAGATTCAAGATATTTTGTGACATACTAGGTCTACCACATGAGCGAGTGTCTCAAGTGATCACATGTCGGTTTGGTCGGGTATACTGTTGCCTTGGTATTTGTGTGGCACGTGTTGACGTATATGTTGTCTACCTAGTTCGTGCCCTAGCCAGCGATGAATTTTTGATAACATCGAGGAAGACCGCCATTGACTGAATCATACACATATGTGGTAGATGAATGATCGCAAAACCCCCCATTGGTGAAGCAGACTGGGGTTTGCTTCAAAGTCTCTACACAATGATGCCCAAAATGCCCCCGTCGATTCCTCCGTGACTGGGGCTGACATCTGTCATGGTCAAGGTCTGCCATAAGAGCCGCCGTATGATCACCTCTCAGGATATAATTTAGTATTGGGAAAAGGAAGTCGGAAAGTTATCGGGGAGCAAAAGGGGCTGCTGTATTTGAAGAAATGATATTGGGGATGAATTGTCCTCCGGGATAGACATGGATAGGTACTTTAAAGCAAAGAAACATGGGGAGACACGATGGAGCACATTGATGAACTGAAGGTGCGCTGAGGCTGGAACAAAGTATATCTTGTCACTTCACCTATGGCATATACCTCTCAATGACCCAAAGCCTTCAGTTCCCAAGCACCTGTCTATAATGACAAATCCCTTCCACGGCCTAATGGCAATATCAGACCCGCATCTCAATAAAACGCTAAAGACGAAAGAAGGAAAAAAATGTATCATGAAGCCGACAGATCAAGCAAAACAAAATCATGTTGAAGTAGCCTAGCATCCTTGCTGAAGCTCCCTGTTGCTCGGGCACTCACGCCTTCGGCGCGCGCCGTTTGGAACCAAAAAACACAAGGACAGCAATATATGCAACACCCACCACGCCAGCAACCACACTGACAGCGATGATTGCTCCCCGAGGTGCGCGGCTCAATTTGAGCCCCAGTCCGGCATTGATGATGCCTAGAACGATCATCGCCCGACCGAACCATCGGTGGGTGTATGCGAAAATGCTCTTCTTTTGTGTCTTGCGGTAGTGCAGGTGTTGCACGAGACCCATCACTGGCTGGAAGACGGTGATACCCGCAACTACCACGAGACCGATGATAGGATGAGCTTCATTCATCAGCTCCAAGTCTCCTGCCATGGCGATTCCGATGCCCATGCCAGCAATGGCAACCGCCAGTGTGAAAAGTTGAAGGATACCGTGGACGATGGCCGTCTTGGGAGAGGGAGCAAGGTGGAAGAGGAGCGCAAAGATGGGAAACATAATGACGAAGGCGACAGTCATCAAGACCGCGTGGGCGGTCTTGCGTTTCCGGGCGTCCGTGTTGGTGTTTTGCGGTGTAGCGACGACGACTGTTGAGCCCGTCGTGTTGGATGTCTCCAAGAACGGGTTGACCGACGAGCCTCCCGTAGCTTTGGTGAGATCGACCGATACTACACCGGCTTGATCGTGGAAGTTGATAGATGCTGAGACATCGTTGGAACCCAATGGTGACCCATTCTTGACGGCCCAAATCCAGGAGCTCGATGTGCTCGTCAGATCGGCACTTCCGCCGCTCCAGTTGATGCAGCTGTCACATCGTACGTTGGCAGTGATCACACCGTTTTGCACACCACTTCCTTCCAGTAACGTGACTTGCGCATCACTATTGTGAAGCGGTTGTACTTGTCCTCTTCCCAGGCGTGGAGAGACCGTCACGTTGTTGTTTCCGTTGGGATAAACCACGAAGATATTCGCACCGGACATACCGGAGCCCTGGCCCAGAGCAAACCATGACACCTGGCGGGTGGACTTGAGTTGAAAGTAGATCGGCCCTGACCCAGACCGAGCTGTATCTTGAGGGATGTTGATACTGTAGGTGATGCCATCCACGCCACTGGGGCGGAAGCTCTGAAGTTGGGCCAGACTGCTCGCGGCCCAGGTCATCCAGCAAAAACAGAGGAAAGCCACTCTCTGAGAGAGAGAATGCATCGTGTGTACACCCATCAGTGACAGGGAGTCCGAGGTTGAGACCAATAGTCGAAGATGTGTCGGATAATTTCACGTCCACAATGCAACGTGTTCGAGGTCTCGGTGTAGTCTTCGCGGATTGACTGCAGAGCGCGTCGAAGATCTTTTGGCTTGTGTCTCGTGGGTCGGTATCGAGACTATATGCCCTTTCACGCAAGCTCACGGGGGCCACGTCATATCCAAGAATCTTTTCAAAATTTCCCGAAAAGTAAATTAAAGTGAATAAAATGATAAAAACAATGAAAATGAAATGAAAGGAGGAAAGGTCCTTTCTTTGCAGCCTAGAAGGGTCCAGCTTCCTGGAATGAGGGTCCGTTGGTCGCTGGCGTTTTCACTCGTCTCATGTCTGGGTTGACCCTTGGCGGCTCTATCGAGCCGTCGACTGACGACTCTCTTGCGACAGCCCCCATCCAGGGTGATCTTCATGATCCAGTTGCGGGGGGGAAGGGGGAACGCTGATCTCGAAAGAGCAATGAGCGAGTTGCCCGATTCAGTCAGATTGGCGCACGTATGGGCTGAGTCTGAACAACACGCGGCTGGTCATTGTGTGGATTTGCATCCTTCAAGTTTTGGCGATCCATATTAGTCTTAGTCCTCATCGACGGGATCTGTTGAAGAAAGCTTTCAGTGCTGCGCCCCCGCCGCCAAGAACCCTGACCGTATACACTAACCCGAAGGTGGAAACATGGCCAAACCCAAAATCCGTTTAGCAAAATCTTGGCAAGGATTTCGACCCACGGGAGTTTAATTGCGCTTGAACTCCTTCGTGACGAGTGAAAAAATAGCGTGAGCTTGTCGGGGACTTGCTGATGATCCACCTGGGAGTCGGCGAGTCGGCGAGTCGGAGAATCCACCCTGATAAATGGGAAGAGGCTGATTGCACATTCACCTATTACGGTAAAAGAAGAGAATGGCCGATGGGGGAGGAGGGGGTCTACGGTAGTCCACGGATATGCCGTCTCACTCTAGGCCTAGGAGGAACAGGAAGAGCCTGAGTGGCTGTGTTTCGAGGACCTGACTGGATCTGGGACGCAACCTTGCTTCTCGTTCTCGTTCAAGCACGGCCGTTAGCCTAAAATAAGCCGAGCTTATCAATCAATTCCTTGGTAGTCTACTGGATTAATGCCTTCATAGCTTCGGGTTGGGTCCCCCAGAGTCTTGACGTGCCAGCGGAGTGACGCGGGATCACACGGAGTGTACTCGGATGGTGTAACTGCTTGTATGGCATTCATCGTACCAGTTCTGTCAGGAGGAGGTACCTGCCAGCCGCTGGGATCAACCGGTATGGCCGAGTTCTCAGAGCAATTGCTCTGCACCGAGGAGAGTCTGGTGGCTCAATCCCCAAGACCAACCGGATTGGATCTAGTTCATCACCACTATAGCTCCATAGCTTCCTCCAACTTTGGGGTAAAGGTTATAAATACCCCAGGCCCCGTACGTTCCCTGATGCACCAAGCACATCAAGCTACTGAGGTCAATACCACAAGGTTGTACAGCAAAAAGCCATCACAAGTGACAGTCTCTCGTGTGAAATCCCGCAGCCATGATGAACCTTCTTAGCACTCTTGCCATCCTGGGCTCTTCTCTCCCATTGATCACCGCTCAGGGTGCCAGTGGAATGCAGACTTCTGCCAGTGCCACCTCCTCCAGCTCTTCTTCGACCTCAACCTCAACCGTTCACCATGTGGATGTGGGTGAAGACGGGCTCACCTTCACCCCGGCTTCTCTGAAGGTTCCTGTGGGTGACAAGGTTGAATTCCACTTCTACCCCCGGGCTCACTTTGTTGCTCAATCGACCTTTGAGAACCCTTGCTCGCCAATCAGCAAGGGTGGGTTCTTCTCCGGGGTGATTCCCACCTCGGACAAGTCGGTAAGTTGGCCCCAATGGAACCCATAATGCACTGAACTTGGCAAGGTTGGGGAGGAAAAAACAAATTCGCTTACATAAATTTTGTATAGGACAAAGTCTTCACTGTGACGGTGAACAACACTGACCCCATCTGGTACTACTGTGGTGTGGCACAGCATTGCCAAGCGGGCATGGTGGGAGTGATCAACCCTCCGTAAGTAGGATTTTTTCCGGCCCCATGATGATCACGCGACTCCTCGCAAATCCCAAAACGACAATGATGAACAAAAGAAAAAGCTGATATGAATTGATTTTCCACTCTCCAGTTCCAGCGGCCAAGAAAACATCGAGGCATTCAAGAGCGCCGCCGCTAAAGTCCAGGATGCATCTGCTCCAGAGAACGTTTTCGGTGGTGTCATCGGCACAGCCAGTGACAGCTCCAGCTCCAGCTCCAACTCCAGCACGACGACGGGCAGCACCAGTGCCACGGGTTCGGCTACAAGCACTGCCAGCTCTGGGACTTCTTCGCCCACCAAGACACCTAACGCGGGTGTGACCGTCCGCGCTGCTGGAGGTGTCGGTTCTCTGATGCTGGCAGGTGTGCTCTCTTGGCTGTTGATCTAATCCAAGTTCACGAATGACGCGGCTATAAGAGCCCAATTTGATGTCTGTGGGGACACTGTCTCCTGTCAGGACGTGGTTCGAGCGGGAAGACTCGCTAGTGCGATGATGGATCGTTATACTTACTGGTCTCTCTCGCTTGCGAAATAGACCTTTGCTAGTCGCATAGAACTCATCAATGACTGTACTTTATCTACGAATTCAAATTCCTACATACTATCAATTTTTGATTGCCAGTGTAAATCGCGACCGTCTTCCACAGATGCAATGGATAGGTCCGATAAGCTTGGCAAAGGGAACCTGTGGGCTACAAAACTTAATATAGCTTCCAATTGACAGCATCGCATGGATCGGTTTTCCGATAATGGGTTGACCTATCGTACAGAACACGATGGAGGCGCAGGCAGCGGATCTCCCGATGGTGATTTTCACATCACAGCCTACAGTAGTACCTCTAATTTTCTTGGCTTGCCCCGTAGATCACACGACGAATTGGCACTACCCAGCAGGATGTGTACTGTATATTCTAAGAGACAGATGACATCATCCTCCGAAGCTCGGAAATAGCTTCGCATCTCAAGTTGCGATAAACAGGGGAGAGAAATCCCGTCTCAAAGACAACTCTTGTTACTACCGCTGGTTCATCTTGGAAGAATGAGTAGTACATGAGTACATACCGCCTCCGTTGACTCCGTAAATGTCTCTCTCTTTCTCTCTCGCGCGTTCAGACTAGATCACCCTCCAGGCGACCCGCAGAGGCGCAAGTGAGACAGCTCCCCAGTCACCTATCTCACTAAGAGCTCTATATCCATGGGAAGCAATTCACTCGACCGTAGAAATTTGGAATTCCTCACTAGAGGATCAACCCTCGTGGGGGGGGGGGTCGGATCCACTCTCTACCCTCACTAACCCCGGAGAACAACCAAATTGGGGTGCATTTCTCCGATGGACAGTCAGGCTGCGCCGTGCACCTACAAAGTTTAAAAAAAGGAAAAAGAAAAAGCACAACAAGGGTCCAGATGAATGTTAATAATCTTCACATAAGCAATAATCGAGTCTAGTATTATTGTTGTCATTCTTTTATTTTTATCTTTATTTTTTTATTTTGGCTCAGAGGACTTTTCGAGATACCACAGTAGCACTACCGCAGTAGTTTTGAATTGACGAATCGGCGACCTACCATGCCCTCCACCCCCTTTCTCTCCCTGCCCCATCCGGGGTCCAGTCCTTTCTTCCACGAGGTTGGCAGCTGCCTGACAACGTGAAGAAATGGACCCCGAAAAGCGACGGGAAAGAGAAGACAGTGTCACAACTTTGCTGCAAAGTTGGCAAAAATGAGCAGAAGAACCTTGATCTAACCACCTGATAGCGTGTCAAACAAGAAACAAGCATCAGCACTTAAATCTTTCCCTGGGACAAGCTGGGGAAATGATCAAGAGGTTGTTCCTCTTCGTTTCCCTTCGCGGCTTGCTCCTACATACTACAGTCGACGGCAAATGGATGTAGTCAAGTGTAGTACAACCAAGGCCACTCACTGTATATCCCGTGTCGTCGTGTCAATTTAGCCGCAGCAAAAATCCGAGGGGTCGTTCCTGAGACAGAGCCACCCCCGACCAGCGGGCTGGGTAGATTCACCTGTGACTAAGCGGGTTTCTGAATAAGTGACTGTTATACGGAATTCACTATTTTTTATGATTCTGCTGGAGATGGAGAGGCTTAGTACCGCATCAATTCCAACGAACCCTTCATCGATAGTCCCCGCCCGAGTGCCCGAGGCACAATAAGGTGGATTTACCTGGAACGGCTCGACATTGAACAGAAATACTGGTACGGCCGAAAGGTTTAGGGGGAAAAAACCACGATTATTTTTTTTTTTTTGGAAGTGGAGGATTTTCGGGGAAGTGAGTGAGAGATAGGGGACCGCTATTTCTTGTCATTACTCTAAGTTTTCTCCTTTGATAGGTCTGGTGGTTCGGGTAGGAAAGACTGAAAATAGTTGAATGATGACTTATCGAATGGTTGATCTTGCTATCGCCGAGGACCAGGGATGGCGGAAGATCAAGTTCACGCTTTCAAACCCAAAGTCAACAACGGGGACCCTTACCTTAAGACATGTAGTATAAGAGAGCTCCACTTGGCCAAGGGCTCGGCCAGAGACAGTGAATTCTCCATCGCGGACCAGCGAGAATAGCTCCCTATGCCATTCCCGCCTTTTCTTTTTTCTCACCGAAGATCTGGGAGCAGTCTTGAATGACTGAATAATGCTCGTCAATTGTGTGTATGCGCCAGAGAAGACATTTGCCTGCAAAACGCCATCTAGAAAGCCTGAGCTCGTAAAATCGATCACATATCATCAAACAAGAAGATCGTCAACCACCTGGGCATACTCCCAGAGCGCCATAAGAAATAAAGAAACAGCTAAAAAAAAATGGCTTCGTTTATCTTGCACGTCCCTTGAAGTCCAATCATGAATGCCCCACCACCCGAAACAATTGAAATTAAAATATATCCATAAATGTCAAAATTGACCCACGTGCGCGTACCCCCACACTGGTCTGTCGCATGGCTCCAGGCTATACCACGTCCGACTCGAATTTATACTGGCCCACGGACGCACCGAGAGTATCCCATGGCACCGAAGTCGGAGTGAGCCAGTGCTGCGGATGAAGATGCATTCCAAAATTAGGTGGCATGTTGGGCTCGCTCGCTGAAGAGACCACTGTTGGAACGGGTGAATTCGATCGCGAATGGGATTGGGGATGTGGATGCGAGCGGGTCAGCATGAAGCTATCGGCCATGGACATGGGGGTCATGTTTGGCGTTATGGAGGGAGACAGTGACTGAAGATGATGTTGTTGCGCGATATTTTGGGAGGCAAGCTGCGCTTGAGCGTGGAGTTGTGCTCGAAGTGTCGATTCATGCCGTTTGGTTTGTTGATATTGTGTCGATGTCACCTCGCTAGTGAAGCGTTAGTAAAAATTTTTCCCAGTGAAGCAACAACTTTGCAAGGATACAAGGATAAAAGGGAAAACATACATGATCTGCCGCACGATTGGCATGGCTTTACTGCAAAAGGTGCTTCGCACCGACAAGGAGGCAAACATGTCCAGAGCCTTTCGCAGTATTTCCTTGGTCTCATCAAACTCCACTTGATTTTCCGGGTTTGTCAAACCAACAGCCAAGACAACAGAGGCATGAAATGCGTGGAAGCTGCCCAGACCACTGGTGTACCATCTGTACGGAGTGAATTGTGGATCCTGCAAGAGCGACTGGAAGATAGACAGCGCAGCTTTTGCCGACGCCATGCATTTCCCACGTGCCTCGCATGTCTCAGTCGTAATTTCACCTTGCAAGAACTGGCACAGGGTCGGTCGAAATAACAGAAGGAGCACCTGGTGGATGTGGGCATGGAGAATTTTCGAGTTTGCGCGGTGTTGCATGGGGAGCGATTCCAGTGACGAGTCGGTGCTGTATCTGGTATCACACAGCTCACGGACGGCCAAGATTTCAGTTTCGAGCTGTGAGGTGGAGAAGCGAGACTGTGGATATGTGAAGATGTACTCGCAGACACGGTTGGAGATCTTGTAAAGGCGACTTGAGATGAGCAAAAAGGTCATTTGTGTGGGACGCGTGAGGGCCGGGGAAGACCCGTCGGAACTGGTGTACATATGAGGCATGGTAAGAAGATCCACATCATCAACATCCGCCGGCATCTTGACATCGTGTGTAAGAAATGTCTGGTCCAGACTCCCAAACGAAGTGTTTTGAATCGTGTACAGCATCTTGAGACCTGCCCACACTCGACGCCGTTCTTCTCGCTCGATGGGACCCAGGTTGAACCGTTCGGGATCGATGTGACAGCCCATTGACATGGCGACGTGTTTTGTGAAACCAAGGAGGGTCCAAAAGGAGAGACCACGGTGGAGTCGAGCATAGCCCACTAGAACCAGAGCTTGGAGGGAGCTGATTGAAGCTCTCGTCATGACTCCGTCTGCAGCCAGGCAGCGCAGTGCTGCGGACCGGTATCGTGCAGAGATGATCTTGATATTGCGACTGACTGTTCGCTCACGCCCCAGGTCGGCAAGTAGGGGATCGTCGTCTTTGAGGGCGCTGACTGCAATGGCGAGAACGGCAAAAAGCAGAGCCAGCCAAGCTGTGGAAACGCTGCTGGGGTCATGACAGAATTGCTGATACTCGGCATCAAATGTCAGGTCGTGTAGAATGTGAAAGACCTAGAGCGATGTTAGATTTCATTCTCGTCTTTTTGCATCCACTTTGATCATCCACCAAACTGTACGAACCCTCTTGTCGGGGTTCGGAAATGACAATGATGTTGGAAAGAGGAGCAGGGGGGGGAAAAAGAGAGAGAGAGAGGTAGTACCGGAGAAAAAACTTCAAAATAAACTTCCTTGAGGGAATCACAATGTCGCCCAGGTGGAAGCAATGCTAGAATCTCAGCTCGAGACACGTTTCCGTTTTGTGCAAACGGGATCTGGAGATCATCTTCATCAGCAGCCTCAGCATCAGACCCCCGTAAACAGTCTGCCGCGGAGCTCTTCGCCACGACCGATTCCCACTGAGAGGCGAGCGGGACGTAACGAACGTGACCGGATTGCGACGTTTGAAGAGTCCCAATGTTCCCCGATAGAGATCGACTCCACGCTTCTAGTGACATTCCCAGTTCCGACTCAGTGAAGCTGCCCGTCGCACTGGGGGCTTCTAAGGGTGACGCTCCTTCCGTGGGTGTTCCTGACTGTGAGTTGACTTGTCTCTGCAGTAGCGCCTCCAGGTTGCGAATGCGCGCCAGCAATTCCTTCTGCACGGTTGCGTCTGCTGGAGCCGTTTGCTCGGCAGACAGACGGGGCTGGCCCAGATAGATGCAGTCTTCCGCTCCAAGGCCACGACGTGTACACGTCTGGCAGGGTCGGCCGTCTCTCGAGCATCGAATCTTCCGGTTCCGACAAGCTTGACAGCTTATGGGAAGCCGCTTGCCCGTTGCCCGCGATGATGAAGTCATCATGGAGCTGTGATGTGAATACAGAGCGGAGGTGAGGTCGGACGATTGCATCCACCGCTGACGAGCTACTGACGCCGATGGTTCGATCTGCCGAATTGAAGGCTGAAAAGCAACAGGAACGTCGTTGCTTCGCCTTTTTTAAGATGAATCGACTCGATCGCGATAGGCGAAAGTAGACCGGTTACTGGCGGGAAATTTCAGTCTCGACGTGCCCACTTCACGCGTGCTGCTCTGGATCCGGGGTCGAGCTGGAAGATATAGCAAAGACAAAGCTAGGGCGGGTCACCCGGTTTCTGGGTGAGGGAAGAGAAAGTCGAATCTGAGAATAGATCTGAAAAGATAGAATTTACAGCGCGACGTTGAGAGGATGGCCGAGACCATGCGTCATGGTGGAATGTTCAGGGACAACTGCTTGTTCAAGAGCACAGACGAATTATAATTGTCTGTCAGAATAACATAATGAGATGCTTGCTCTACCTATTCATTGGACAAAGATCAGCCACCCTTGTCTGAGTGATTGACATGATAGCCCTCGAATCGCCCTCGAAGCCAAGAAGAGGGCAACAAGCGAACTGGCTTAGCGCCAGCAAGCCGGAAGAAGGAGAAAAAGAAAAAGAAAAAAAAAGGGAAAGAAAAGAAAGAAAAGAAAAAAGGAAAAAGGAAAAATTCGCCCGCCTGAACAATTCGCCTTTCAGCGATCTGGAATGATTCGATGGGTTTAGCAATCCCAAGAGGCTAGTCCCTTAGTCTTGACATGCTGCGGGCCATCCACGCGACTGAATAAGAACTGAGTCAGTGGTACTTCACAAGGGTGGGAATATACCACCGAGAAAACAAACATAGAGTCCAATAAGGGTCTGTCTCGGCAGAGCCGGGTGTACCCAGCGCAGGGTCGTCATGTACCTATGTACCGAGTCAGCCACTGGCAGCCTAGCAGGTCAGAGAATAAGTTCGTTCCGGTGCCTTTGTGAATCATGGAACGAGCTCGGAGAGGAACGCGAGTCTGTCCATATGAGTGTAGCACGGAGCGCCCGACGCCAAGTGGAGCCTGGAAAATCTTCTAGAAGGTCAATCTCGACGAGGAAGGAGGACCCGCTACCTTCCGATCTCGAATCAAGGCGCATCTTGTTGAAATTTCTTCGTCTTGACGCAGACTAGTAGATGGGTCAAAGACCCTCGTGGCTTTTGACTAGTAAGATCTTCACAACACCAAATCTTCACCGAATCCCTGTCACTCGAGCCCAGAGGCAAGGATGAAGCACCTTTTCTGGGAGGCCGCGGACCATTCACAAAGCACGATTGCCCGAAGAATTGCCATGGACTCGGCACCATGCAGGATGAAATACGTGTTCTTGACTCAAAGTATACGGCGAAATCGGATTGCTGGAATTCCGGCGCTGTGGTTCAAATATGTAAGTGCATACCGATTCAATGCACGTTCAGAGGGTCTCATTTGCCAACCGTGCTCACAACCCTTGCAACCCGCTTTGATCGCATGCAAGTCCATTCTTGAAATTAATGCTGCTCTCGGCTCGTAGGGAAACTCGACGGAAACCCGTAGAAAAAGAAGCCATAGGTAAGCTTTCTGGAAGATGCTGGGCTCCTCGTAGCCACAGATCAGCGTCGTGTCCACAAACGGCATCGACTCAAGACACGCGACGCTGCAGCTTTCCTAGAGTTGGCAGTCCGGACTTGAAGAATGGAGGCAGGCTTGAAGACAGAATCGAGGGAAACACCCTCGAATCGCGTAGTGTACAGTTTATAAGCAAGACGGACTTTTCATACTCGTCCAGCTGAACCCCCGCCTGGCCGCATAGAAGTACTCAAAATATGGATTGGCAGCGACGATTCGCTGCTCAATGCAACGGTGAAGATTTTCATGGCACGAGTTTTGCCACAAGTGTGGCCAAAGCGTAGAATCAGCCACAACCACGAGCGACACTGTCGAGCCGACGATTTGAATAATGTATCTCAGCTGGCCTGAAATCGGCTAAGCCGAGACCAGAAGATATTTTGTTTCAATGTACGCCACCACAATCTCTGTCTTTTGTACGAGGTGACAGAAAGCTTTGCATTTTTTTTTGTTCTCTCTTGGGGAGCGCGCAGTCGCATCCTTGGCGATTGAGTGCATATGCGACTTGGCCTGCGGAACTCGGCAAATTCCGCATGCAAAAACGTCTGGTCGTTTTCATAGTGCCCTCGGCCACGCGGCAAAGTCCCACCTTCAATTTCAAGTTGGATGAAACATGTCGCGTAACACTTGAGATCCACCTGCTGTAGTAAGTAGGTACTGAGAATGGAGGACCCGTTGGAATGGGTAAAGGGTTTCATCACTGCCGACTGCCTAGTAGCGAGAGGCCGGTCTGCCCAAACTCGCCACTGAGAAGATTCGCGATCGACGTTTACAGAATCAAGAAATTGCGTCGAGCCAAGTCTCGGGGCACTCGGAATGATTTCTTCACCCAAAATGAGAGGGATGTTGCGAGCAGTCAATTGAACAACCTCTGCGGGCAAGGACTCGAACCAACGGAATGAAGTCGGTGCACAAACGTAGAGGGCAACAAACTTCCGTGTTGGGGCGGAAGTAGCCATGGTAGTGAGTGGTTCCAGTCCCACAAACTTAAATGCACAGATGACTTGCTAACGCTGATCGTCAGCCCTTGATACTTGTGAGCAAAGATGTGTGTTCAATAAATATACAGGTCAAGAACACTGAACAGGGACCGCATCTGATGCAGTAAATGATCATCTCTCTCCTTTAAAACGGGATTCCATCTCCAACCACCCAAGTCGTATGATTGGAGGGAATAGGTGGGGACTTGTGCACAGAACCGCCAATCTCTGATTGTCTGAATTTAGGGCCTCCGTCGACTTGGCAAGGGCAGAGCATCAAAAGTATCAACAAGTCCCACACTAGCAGGGGGTCTCAGATGCGAGATATAGGAGTTTTCATTCAAAGTCAGGTCTCAAGGGTCGTTGTAACCATGGTTCCGGGATATGGAGATTCTTGCATGTATGCGTTTAAAGACTTGATTTATGCGCGGATCCGTAAGGCAGTGATCAAATAGGTATCCGCGAGGCAACCGTGCGTGGACGTTGCAGGGCCAGTAAATGGAATGACGAGCATTACGATACGCGAGGATGAACAAGCTCTGATGCAGCAATTCTCGAATGTGGAATTTAAATATTTTGTAAGCATAATGGCATTCTTAACGGTGAAGAGAAGGAATCTAGCCTAACAAAGATGCCGCTCGTCTGTAGATGGTCTTTTTTTTAGACTGGCGTTGTCAATACATACACATCAACCCTGACTCCGGAGATTCGAACTCGAACATCTGCACTGGATTCACTAACCTCATGCCAGTACGTATTTTGGTTTGGGGTCGAACAAGGCGCAATGCACGCTTTAAGCACCAACAGAGTTAACACGATCGGCCTTGCCAGCAATAGTCAACCGCTTTGAGTCCTCCTCGATCAGAATGACACGGTCTCCGAATGAGGCAGCGACTTCTTCCAGGGTTTTCTGCTTGGTTTCCCTGCCAAAGAGAGAAAACATCCATGTATTAGCGATCTCGCTCGATTCAGGCTGACGGGCCAAACATAAAACGAAAAAAGGTATACGTACGGAAAGTAAAAGTACGCAATGACGAGGAAAAAGGTGGAGCAAGCCACAAAGACATAGTAGTAATTTTCATGGATGGTCGCGAATGCACTGGGTCCAGCCTCGGTGACTTTGGAAGAAATAACGTTAGTGAGCATGTTTCGGGGGTCGAAGGGCCAAGAGGAGCCGGAAATTATAACATTCCATGAGATACTCACTTGCAACATTCACAATAAAGTGTGACGCCGCCGCCAACCCCATGACCTTGCTTCGCAGAGCAATGGGTAAAACCTCTGCGCCATACAGCCAGGTGGTGCTGTTGAGCATACCATCTATTCAGGAGATTTTTCACATTAGTATTGCAAGATCGAGACCCAGATTTGACCACTCTGGTCTTTCATGGAACTTGGAAACACATAAGAAGAGCCAACATTCCCACTTACAAAACCATACAACAAACAAGTAAATTCCCAAGATAGCGAAGCCCTTGCCCACTCTGTTATCGGTGTGTTGAAACTCGCGCTGCATCACCGCAGCGTAGATTTCGATGAGCACGACCCCTGACAATCCAGAGAGCAACATCCTAAAAAGGCTGTCAGTAAGATTTCTGGGGAGGTCTCATGTCATTAAGCTCATCAGGTCATCCACTTGGTGCTCCACAGTCGCACCCTAAAAAATGGGCAGAGCACATACTTGCGACGGCCCCACTGATCTGTCATGTACTTGGTGGTGATGACGTTTGAGCAAAACGCTACCGTGCCATAAACCCCAGCAAGAGCGAGAATCTTGTGCGATCCAATACCAAGAGACTTGTAGAGTGTTGCTACCAGAAAGTAAGTTAACAGGCCCGACTCTCGCGTCAGGAGGTGGGATAAAGGAATCCCTACTTTGATAGTACTAGGAAGAAAGTCAAGGTCAGCATCGCTCGATGATTCGATGATGTTCCAAGCACCATCAGTTGCTTCATTCGCAAGATTGACGTACCTGAATGACATTCACACCAGTGAGACTAGTCATAGTTTGCACCGCAATCGACCTGTGACGCATGTCAGACTCGTGGCTTCAGGGATAGTATCTTGTCTTTGCCTTGCAGGAGAGCTGCACATGTCTCCTCAAAGAGCTTTCGCGGCGGTACGTACACCAGGACCCGATGGCGGAACAGCTTGAAGATTTCCCGATAGCCGGTAATCTCTCGTTCCATTTCGAATTCGATTTGTGCCTGCATAGCCACGAACTCTTCTTCGACCTCGTGCAGATTGGCACCCCGACGAATGCGGGAGAATTCCTGGCGCGCCTCCTGAACCTTGCCACTGCGAATCAATTGACGGGGGGAATTCGGCATGAAAGTTGCTAACCCAATGAACATGATCACCCCCCAGGGAACCTGGATCCCAAGAGGGAGGCGCCATTGAAGTGGACCGTAGGAGGCATAGCTACACGCGAAGCCTACCCAATTCGACATCATGGTGCCGAATGAGATACCACAGCCGGATATACCACCAATCAAGCCACGATATTGAGGCTCAGAGATCTCACTGAGGTAAATGGGAACAGTAGAGACCATTCCGCTGAGAAAAGGAGACTCGATCAACATGAAAATCGCGACAAGGAGGGGAGTTCTAGTCTGCCTTTCAGTTGACTCACCCGACTGCAAAGCCCGCGAGCGCGCGACCGGCGAGAAACATGCCAATGTTGATCGACGCTGTCTGAATGATTGTACCGGCGGTCACGATGATACACATCAGCTGCATGAAGCGAATGCGTCCAAGTCGGTCACCGATGAAAGTCTGCGTCAGGGCCCCGCCCGCTTCGCCGGCGATGTAGACGGCCACGACCTACACAGCGCATGGTCAGATGTAGTCTCTATCATCAACGGCAAAGTCACCATCATCACCACGACGTACAGCTCCCGTCAGTCCTGGAGACGGCTTGTGCATATAATCTATCCAACTCTGATGAGCAATCGCTGTCGTCGGTGTTAGCAGTCTCCCCACAGCTGGACCCAAAAAAAATCGAAATGGACGAGAAAGACCTAGTCACTCACTTGTCGTTGCGATCCCTGTGTCGAACCCCTACATTCATTTCAATCAGCGGCAACTCGAGAGAGAAACAGAACGAGCACGCTGACACGATCGAAGACCATACAAACAAAAATGTGCCGATAGCAGCAAAGAAAGCGATGCCTAGAGAGTATAGTATCGGCATGGTGTCGGGCTGGTGACAATGCACCAGAAGGTCAGGTACGTTGGTACTTTGAGAGTGATTGCAGAAGAAACGCGGAAACACCACACCGGATGTTCAATTCTCAATTGCGCTTGCACGGAGTGAAGCACCACAAGACGCTCATGAAGGATGAAATACTTCACCAATAGGTGCTTTGCCCGGGTTTTTGCCGAGGAATCGCTTAAACCCCTCGTCACACCCCAGTTGTTGTGAGCAAGGCTGCCTTGGATTCGGAGAACCCCCGAGAATCAACCAGGAGATCTGGGGATGCGGGGGTGAGACGGGTCCTTCTGGGCCGACAAGACACGAGTGAGACGGTCCAGCGACGATCCTGGATCATGTCAGATGTAGCCATTGGCTCGCTCCAAAGGCAATCCGCTTGAAGGCATTCCCCAGGCTGGAGGGGACCGAGCAGAGCGCTTTGTCTCAGGCATTTTTGGCTTTTGCTTGGCGTGGGGTGAGTTAGACGTCTAGAGACCGAGTGAGTCCGGAAATATGAGTGGTATCGCTGCCCATTGCACCCTATCAATGATGAGTTGCCAGCATTCTGGAAGACAAAGAGAGCCTAGCCAGATGATGTGGATACAATGAACGATGACAACTCCAGGCAAGTGTGGTCATGGGGCGGGACATAGTTCCCAGCACAGACTTCGGGCACTCATACTCTGGTGGCGGTCCTGCTGGAGCATCTCCGAGCTTCAAGATCAAGATTGAGAAGTTACTTTCTAGAATTGGGGTCGGGACATGAATCTGGTCAAGCGGCAAACATTGACATGAGCTCCTTGTGTGGCTCCGTCGGGCTGGCACGAGGACAACAAGTCGAAATTCCACACCGGCCAATTCGTAACTGGTGTAGGGATATGAAGCTCGACACCCGTGCGCGGTTGAACATGGGTAGCTCATATTGGTTTCATTGCTTCTCAATTGCCAAAAGAGTCAGTAGATCATTGACGATGTAATAGCTACAAATCAGCAAATGAAGAATTACATTGGCACAGCCGGTCTAAAGTCAAGCCCGATCCAGGCGGCAGCTGGGGTGCTTTTCGACCAAATGCATCAAGGGACCCAAGAGCCCAGTCAGCCTGAACAGTGTACGCCGAAAGGCGTGAGCCGATGCAGTGAATGGTATTCAGTGTCAGGGGCGAATCTCAATCGCAATTTCACGAGCACTCCGGGTCTTGATAGACGCAGAGAAGCTTCGTGTTATCGGGTGTTGAGTCGATCTACAATGGTAACGAGGGCGGTAGAGCACTCCGCGATAACGCTTATTGCAGTCAACAGCAAGCGTCGTGAAGGAGATGTCGAGGACGAGATTCCCAGATCTTCCCTGGATCGGGCCTCACGCCTATTCCCCAGTAGGCCCCATGCACATGAGACGTGACCAGGGCGGCATACTACTGTATGGATAAGTTATCAATGGACATTGCCGAGCAATTTCCAAATGGTTTCTACAGGATGCGCTCTTCGACCTCTACTTCGAGGACTTCACGTTGTGACAATGCATCCAATGCATGCCAAGCCGAAACTCAGGATTCGAGACGGAAGTCTGATCCAGGAGTGAAAATCGTACGATTGATGCCAAAGGCGGAGAGATGACTGGGTCAAGAATGGGGTTGCAGAAGAAAGAAACTCGTATCAGGTAGTCATCGAGTTGTTTTTGAAGGTATGAATTCCTATTTCATTTTTCCATTGCCACCGTCATATGATCCCCGCGATCAAATCGAAGAATCTGTGCAATGCAGAAAACCCAGAAGCCGAACAAGGAAATAGAACGCTTAGAAGACAAGAGCAGCACCCTTGGTCTTCTTGTCACCACTGCAGAAGTGAAAAGGAACAGGTTAGCAAATTTGTCCCAAGCCAGCTCCGGATTATAATTCCGAGGACGATGGAAGATAAGACGTACCCAAGCTCGAAGTGCTTGCAGCGCTTCAGAGCGAGCTGCTTCTTGGCCTTGCAGGCAGTGCACTCAAGACGGAGGACAACCTTCTTGGTGGTCTTGGCCTTCTTGTGGAAGACGGGCTTGGTCTGACCACCGTAACCGCTCTGCTTCCGGTCGTAACGGCGCTTACCCTGGGCGTACAGAGAGGCCTATGGTTGTGAAGTAAAAATGTCAGACCGGAACTCGTATCATAGAGCCATGAACAAGGTAGGATGTTGATCGAGCAGATATTGGGCGCGTTGGTGGGGCAGTCGGGTTCTCACCTTGCCAGCCTTGTACTGGGTGACCTTGTGCTGGGTGTGCTTGTGGCACTCCTTGCCCTTGCAGTAGGTCCGGCGGGTTTTGGGAATGTTGACCTGTGTGCGAAGATTCCGTGAGCCAATGTTCGCGAGAAGAGGAACAGAGAGTGTGTGTAAATTGCGTGCGCCTCCGAGGTCTGATCGTCGAAACTTTGCGGTAGCCCAAGATAGTGAGGTAGTCGGTAGGCAACGAGAATCCGTTGAGTCGTGATTTGAATACATTTCAACAGTATGCTGAGACGTGTTGGTATTTCGTGATGTTGTATTTCCCAAGGACATGGACTCTGATTTCAACGTTGGTTCCACGGTCGCAAAATCACCACGCTCGAAATTATTCTCTCCCTCAATGGTCGTGCTTTGTTTCGCCGTGGTCGCATACGCTGTCGCTCATTTTGTGAAGGGAAGGACAGAGATCGAGCAGTCGTGTCGGTCAAACGGTCGAATTCGAGCCTCAACTTTCCCGCTTCGCAATTCGCACACACAGATCCGCAGCATCGTCGCAAGGTTTCGATCGATCAAGACTTCGGGACGCAGTAAATTTGGAGCACACGATATGACGCCCTTACCATTTTGACTGGGTTGCCGGATAGCGAGGTGGTGGTCGTTGGATTGTCGTTCGTCGGAGAAGAACTAACGGGACAAGTGTGGTTGTGGGATTTTCGTTCGCTTAGTGCCCTATTCGGGTCAAGCGCTAAACCGGGTTAGGCGGGAACTGAATGCTAATGGATGGGTGGGTGCCAAGACCTTGATGAGTCATCAGCGTTTGACGGTCCGGCCGACCGTCCATCTGTCCAATCTTTGAGCAGTCTCGATGGCACTTGCTCCTCATGGACTGATTATACTATAATGCTTCCATCCCCACCAAGAAATCGAATCTTAGTAGCCTCAATGCTAGACTCGCCATGTGTCCCTAGGATTGTCCTTGCTCGCTCATGGAGAAAATCTATGCTTGACAGCTCTGTGATAAGCAGGCGCATGACTGGTTTGATAAGCCTAAGATTAGCCATTGAACCAATTTTTACTTCTCTTCTCGACACTAACAGTCGTTTTGATTTGCCTTCAAAGCATACAAATCAAATCAGCCCGGTCACTTCGTATCTGGGTATCTTCCTTCTGAGTACGGTACACTCCACGGTCATTTCTTCAATATACCAGTGATGCATTGAGCTTTGTTGTATGTACGCATCGGACATGGTCGTAGTCTTGTATTCTCCTTTTGTGGCCACTCTCCGACTAAACCCTTTCGGGCATGTCAAGACCCAGCTTTAACCACACCGGGTAAGTCCTTCTCTCCCGCGCCGAATGATCATCCGCCATCGCATTGCGTACTGTGCTTCCTTGGAGCTCTTCCCCTCCAAAACCACGATCAATTCAGTCCTCGGCACTCCCGATCAACCACACCAGTCGTTACAAAAAGCATCCCCGACTCCTCTTTGCCTTCTCTGTCCAACTTATCACGTCGCAAGAAAACCTACTGCCGCAATGTTGATCAAGTGAGTCTCGAGGATATTTCTGACGGATCGTTCCGCTATTGCATCATCGTTGGGCCGATAGCAGGCGCACTTGATCACTTGTACTAACATTCCGCGTCGCGCATAGAGTTCGTACGCTCACCGGTAAGGAGATTGAGTTGGATATCGAGCCTGACTACAAGGTGATTTCTTCCGCTCTCACATTCCCTGCTACCAGCGCGTGAGGCAGCTTCAATGTCGCAGCGCGGGGGGATATGAGCCAGCCCCACCTTGACCTCCTACGAACAAAAGAGTCTAACGCAGAAGCCAAAAAATCAGGTCTCGCGGATAAAGGAGCGTGTCGAGGAAAAGGAAGGTATTCCTCCAGTTCAGCAGCGACTGATCTATGGTGGCAAGCAAATGTACGAACCTTCGTATACTTCCCCAATCTCGTCCTCTCCTGTGGCTCGCGCTGACCTTTGTTCTTCTTCTAGGGCCGATGACAAGACCGCTTCAGAATATAACCTGGAAGGAGGTGCCACTCTGCACCTTGTCCTTGCCCTGCGTGGTGGAAGCAACGCACTCTAGACCGCTTCCGCCATCCTTTCCAATTTCAAGATACCATATTCAACATTCAGAAAACACAATCGGGCTTTAAAGTACCAGTTGCAGAGGATAGAGTTCCCGGTCTCTCCTTGTTGAGGCAACTTTTGTATCTTTGTATCGTGAAGAAGTGTAGAGACCCGGTTCAGCAGGTAATTACTCGTCGCCTCCAGGACCACCCTGGCTCGTGGCTTAACGGACGAGCTGATGATCCCCGTAAAGCAAATTTCCGATGCGCGTATAGAGAATATACCGGCATGCTGTTTTGTTCAAGTTTTCTAGTTCGATCAGTCGGGCCTCAAAAGATGAGATTTACGTGGAAGAAAGAAACGCTTCTGAGTGTATGTCCAAAGACCTGTTCGATTCCGTACCAACCTCCAAAGCGAGGGATTCACCCATGTACCATCATAATGGAACCAGTTCTCCAATATGAGCTTTGCCATCCAACGCCAGCAATATGCATTATATCCATGATTGAGAGGCAATAAACATTTGTGCGGAAAGGGATCAGTTAGTTGCAGGGAACGGAAGTCAAAAAATGAGGATACAATCAAAAAGGAGACTCGAGAAGTGGAAGCTGAGCTGCGAGCGGCGATCCTCTAGATAATTCGCTTTTTCTTTGGTCGAAGAAATATGTCCACTTCAGATCGCTTCCGGCCGAGAGCAGGCCGAGCAGCCGGCTCAGGACCAGTATCGCCTGGTGCAGCTGTGGGCGGACCACTGGCCCTGGTCGACTGAGGTGGTGAGGATGTTGCTTTACGTTTAGGGATACTCTTCTTGCCCGGCGAAAGACCTTCTTTGGCCGAAGATGGAGCATGACCAGCAGTACGAGAGCGATCCGTACCTGCGCCTGAAGAAGACGGCGAAGGCAGGGGTCTGGGAGGGATCGGTTTTCCCGATGCGATCGCTCTCAATCTTGCCTCCCGGTCGGCCAAGGACGACGAGCTTGGCGACTGAGCCGCTTCATGAGATGGGCCCGACGCAGTTCTACCAGGGACCGACATTCTCCCCGGCCCACTCTCGCGTTTAGGCAGAGGCGACTCCGCTGGCCGACGATGTGCCTCGATCAATGACAATGGAGCCTTTTTGACCTGCGTCGCCCGGTTATTGAGATGCTTAGTCGGGACAGCCAACGCAGTGTTCCTCCTTTGAGGTGCGAAAATCGCCGACTTCTTCCTCGCATCCGGGGCAGACATTGTCCCGGGACGAGAGATAGTGAGCCCTCTCGACATGATCCGTGGACGTGAACTTCGAGCACCACGCGGAATTGAGTTCATGACCTTGGGTTGCAGTTGAGCGCGCTCGGATTTAATCCCGTCGATGGCCATTTTCAACTTCGCTGCGTCGGCATCGAGCTCCCGTTGAACTTCCGCCTGAAGATCGCAGTAGATGTCGTACCAGCGATTGGACTGTTGAGGGAGATCGTAGGTTTGCCATTGTGGAATATCACGCTTAATCAACTCGAGCCAGAGTTCCTGGTCTGCTTCGGCGAGGTAAGGAGAGAGAAGTTCCATTGCGTGCTATTGAGATGAAAGGGCATGATGTCAGTCCGGAATCAAGGCGTGTTTAGCAGTCGCATTGATGATGGGTATATATGGTGATTCAAATCATGTGGTGCAAGCGCTGGGATTTCCGCCACGAGTTCAGAACATACTAATTTCTCCGGATTATCGACTCTCATGAGGATGGGACGGACGAGCGCATACGGCAGGTTACCGACATCGTTTATCGCTGGATAAGAGATTCACATCAGCATTACTTTCACTGTCGCCATCCTGACCGGAAAATCCTTCCACGGGGATTTGGATGTAAGAACACTCACATTTCACATGTTTAATCGCTGTAATAGTTGCCAGGTGCTTCAGTGACGGGGCAGGCATGGCTAGGACGGGTTGAAGATTGACCACGGGTTAAGTGATATCAGGGGTGACATTGAAATGAAATAAAAATAAGGAGTCAAACCGACAAGGGCAGTCAGCCTGAATGCAAGATGTTGAAGAGCCTTGAACGATCTAGGCTTCTTTGTCGAGTCAAAGCAAGCGATTCGAGGTTTCGAGGCTCAAGCGGTCCTCGATGTTCGGAAGGGTCCACGGGCCTGAGGCAGGATGGGTGTCATTGAGATCACCCGCCGGCGGAACGATCTATCATTGGCTGGAATGCGCTTGAATGGATCTTTGAATGCATGAGTGAGGGACAGAATCTCAAGTTCAAGACACGGGTGACCAGATGGGAGCACGTAATTCATATTTGGGGTAAGGAGATGGCAGTGACTGAAGTTAGATCCACCGAAGTACATTCTGTAAGACCATGTCGAATCGCTGATTTGACAGTGGAGTGGCTTCAGCGCTCTTGGACTCGAGATCCTGCTGTCCGTTTTCTGCCAAGATCCTTGCATGTATATTTCGTCGGAACACCCCTCTACCGATTGAGAGACCCCGAGTTGAACTTGACTATATAGGTAGGCTTCGCTCCCAAAGACTACTGGGTGTAGACTTGGTAGGCGAGGAAATCACCTAATTCAAATCCTTTCATGGGACAAATGATCTTGACACCCATAGGATTGATTAGCATGTTATCCCATAAACCCAGAGTTAAACTAATTCATCTGTCAAGCATTCAGCTCCATTACATCCGTATGTGAAAGACAGAGTGAAACTGTCATAGTGCGCTTCACC
This sequence comes from Penicillium sp. PF2412A, assembly GCA_023626555.1. Classification (NCBI taxonomy): domain Eukaryota; kingdom Fungi; phylum Ascomycota; class Eurotiomycetes; order Eurotiales; family Aspergillaceae; genus Penicillium; species Penicillium sp. PF2412A. The sequence continues at coordinate 288,379 of JAMAHA010000001.1, forward strand.
TAAAAAGGTTCTACAGTGAGGACCCTTTCATCTAAAATCCGAACCTAGCTCCATACGTTTAAATCCACGTGAGTCTGAACGGTTTTTTGGGTCTGAATTCCGTTCTTGTGAATGAAGGTTTACTCTACACAGATGGTGGTACGCACCTCGTTGCACTTCACGTGATATTAAGCTAAGTGACAAACAAAGCAAACAATACCCCGACCGATAGGCGATAACCGTATCGTCATTGAGGGGTCATCCCAGAGGTCTCGAGCTCTTGTAGTGATTTGTTCCAAAATCTACTCCAAGATCGAAAAGCATAGGTATGTACTCCTATTCATACAACGTCTGTGAATATACCTGCGTGGTGATACCAAAGCTCCCAAAAACGGTGGTCAGATCCACCAATCTATGAGTTGACTTTGCGCCTCATCCACCCCCGCTCGAAGGAAATTGGTTGCTTCGAGTCCACGAGTGGAATGCTCGCGCATGGGAACAAACAGAAGCCCGTGCCCGGAGTCGGGTTTCATTCTCACCCGCATTATTATCTTCACGACGTATATCTCGTTGAGTATTGTATCTGACAGTGATTCATTGAACCAGTCACGATGCCTCCCCGATCCCAGCTTGAAATCAACACTGCCTCTGTTCTTCGCTTGGTGAAGGAAGAAGCTTCCTATCACCGCGAGGCGGTGCAGCAAGCAGAGCGAATTAAGAAACTTGAAAACGAAAAGAGTGAAGACGAGAACCGTGAATACCTGCTGCAGCAAGAGGTAAATGCCACCGTGCCAATGAGCCGAATCTCAAGGCTCAAGACTCAAGGCTGTTTACTAACTTTGCTTTCACGATAGCGGCGGGCTTTGGAGGAGACTGAGAAGGTCTTCCCATCTCTGAAGAAGAAGCTTCATGATATTGTGGCACAGCTTGAATCGCTCATTGTAAGTTTCTCCATGACAGCTGGCTCAGCGTCTTTGATGGGAATTTACTAAGACAACACCCATTCTTTTCACCAATAGGCCGAGGAGGCTGCCAAGGGTTCTGAGAGCAACGTCGCTGAGATCACTGCCGCAAAGGAGGCCATCGCGCAGGCCAAGACGGCGGAGCGCGAAGTTTCTTAATTAGAACACCGTGAACTAGACCTCGAGCAAAACGAAAAGTGACAATACCCAAAGACCGAGCCTTGAAACTCGACTCTCTCAATGCATGCTTAGATTTTCCAGATGAACGCCCCTGAACCGAGACCGCGTAACTCCCAGGTGACCAATATTGTACATACAAGCCGTGACGATAACTCAGGAGGTATCCATTCTCTCATCCGGTAGTTCTTCTCCTTCCTCTAGTCCCTCTGAAACCTCTCCCGCATCCTCAGCGGTAACCTCTCCCTCGTCAGCCATATTGGTATCCTCTTGCCCTTCAGCGCCCTTCTCTGTCTCCGCACTCACAGCCTGGCGCAGCGGAGAGGCAGCACCCGTGGCCCCGGAGGCTTTCTCGACCTGTAACCGACCGCCTTCATCTTGGCTGTGCTGCGAAGGGGTCGCGTCTTCTCCGTCCGGCAGCGGACTGTTGGCAGCACTGGGCTTGCCTTTGGAAGTAGCATCGCCCTCATCAGCATCTCCGCCTTCTTGCATCCCTTCCCGTCGCTCGACTTCTTCCTTCTCATCGCGGATCAAACGCCGAAGCTGCATGCCTTCATCGACGATTCGACCAAACTGTTCCCGGCGCTCCGCCCACGTTGTAGCATAATCTTTACTCTCCTTCTCGAGCTCCGTAATCTCACTCTGCAGCTTTTGCAAGTTCGCCTGCTGATCCTCGCGGGGTTTCAGTAGGCGATTGCTCGTGATCTTATCGGCCAGGTCATCGTAAGTTTTGCGCAGCGCAAGCAACCTTTGTGCTTCCTCAAGCTGCGATCGTAGCTCGATTGTATTTTGACGCACAGACTGCATCGTGTCCAGAATGGCCAATTTCTCTGACGCATATCGTTGGCGCTCTGCCTCGTTACTGGTGAGGAGGAATTGAATGCGGGCAATGCTCCCTTCAAAAGCGGCAAAATCCAACGCGACGTCCTCGCGAAATGTCCTCCATTCTTCAATACGCTTTTGTCGCTTGGCGTCCGCGCCTGTGCTGGGGTCGACATCGGACTCGTCGGGAGGGGGCGTCAATGGTAAAGATGAGTCGGAGATGAGTGATTCGGGATTCAGTAGTCGCTTGGCGATGCGCTTGAAAGGCTTTTCTTCAACGTTGAGGAGACGCGACTTGTGGAGGGCATCTGTGATGGACCAAATGTTAGATCGGACAGATTGGTATGGTTGGGTGAGCATTCAATCCGACCTTCCTCTGGCTGGCCCAAGAGCCCGTACGAGGCCATTTGGGGGCAGAGATGGCGATGAAATGGCAATAGCCTTGGAAGAAACAACGAGAATGTTTGGTTCAAACTTCCAAAGCAAAGCACGCGGTCGCCGTGAGTGAGTGAGGTGAGGGGAAGAAGAAGGAACAAGTGAAGCTAAGCGGTCTGGCCAAACAAGTCTCCCTCTGACGAACTATTGAATGGCATGTCTGCGGAACGGCATCGACTTTCCATTTCCAGAATAGGCTTAGGTCAGCGCCGCTTTTCGCTCCGGGGTCAGCTGCGATGTTGGCATAAGCACGCCTGGTGCGTGTGCTGATTGCTCTCGGATTCGTCACTGACCGCCCAGAGCAGTGATCGAATTTTGATCCTTTTAAACTGTCGCTACGCTAGGGTTCCAAATTTGGGAAATAGACATGAAGGCATTCCATTGCTAATCCTCCTTTCACAGCAGCAGTCATCACCACCCAGTGGCCGGCTGGGCCAGGTGCGCAAAAGCACCTGCCCATCGACCCTCTGATTTCCTATTGAGCTCTTGAGGAGAAGGGACATGATTTAATTGAAAAACTTAGGATACGTACATATTCTTCCGAGATTGGACTCCGAAGCCAACCGTGTTGAGCTATGTAGTTTTGAGATGGATCTGCCAAAGGCGGTCCACCAGCCATCGCACGGGAAATTTCAACGGAGAGATACTCTCTGGAAGATAGAGGTACCAGTCGTCTTCATCAACTAGACTCAGAGTGCGTGTCAGGACAGTGCATTCATAGTAAAAGGGATAGAAGCCACTTTCTTCCCAGTCGATAATCCCAGTCACAACGTATTGGCCGCCGGAATCGAGATCCTTTTTCACCATGATATTGCTTGTTCTGACATCACCATGTGTGAACACCGATCCGCGTGTCAATGTCGAAGTGTCGTGCTCTAGAAAAGAACGAAGGAGACGGACATAGGTAGTGCTGCCATGGTGACGAGCTGAAAATTGGAGATCGTGGAATTCTTCTGCCGTCGTAATACCTTTGAATGATGCGCATTCATCAACGCGAAGCTCTTTAACTCCCTCTCCGCAGATTCCACCAAGCAGGCTACAGTTGTCTTGTTGGACTGCTCGCAAACGTAAGAAGATATCGTCTAGCTGGCGTTGTATCGAGAGTTTCTCCTCGTGTGGTAGGCTAGGCCACGCCTGGGCTAAGGTAGTGCCCGGGATATACGACATGAATATAACGCGGAAAGGCCCATATGCAACTAACCCATGGGGCCTAGGGGCAGGAATATCGGGCGCCTGATCCATAAGGTATTGCATGCTCGTGTACTCCGTGTAATTGTCGTTTCCAGTCACAACTTTTGCGATAATTTTTTCATCACACTTCACTACCACACCTCTGACAGGGCTCTCCAAGAGCTTCTTGGAGGCCCAAAGTAGTCTTTTTAGGGGCAACGTAAGCGAACATTCAACAGTAGTCGTCTCATCTGCTGGCCCTGAATATTGAGCAAGCAAAGTGGTCACCTCTTTAGACAATGGATAGACCACTATAGCATTCTCCGCCTGGTCGAGTCGAGTCCTGAACTCAGGAGGCGAATCTTCGAGGTGCTCCTGTTCTCTGTCAATTTTTGGTCCTGCCGCCATTTCGATTCTGCGAGAATAGTTTTTCGGGAACACTGATAGCAGATTGACTTCCGGTTCGTGTGTCAGAGTATCTTGGAGGTCCTCCATTAACCGAAAGTTGATCTTCGCAGCATAGGACTGTTGACCATATTGAGCGTTTCGATGCTCATGAACATAAAAATCAGGAAACATAGATATCAGGTCCGTTGCAGGGTCTTCCTGCAACGCAGCCTGAAACTCAAGCATGAGCTGTTTGTTCCACTGTGCGGCCTCCGCGTTTGGCAGTGATTTTGACAACATGGCGCTGCCTATGATAGTTGATAGCATGTAGGTTGACGCCAAATGACTGTCCGTTTACCAAAAGGAAACGGCGATGGTAACGCCAGTGGACATGATGTGTCCTGGATACTCAGCTGATTGTAAGTTCCATAGATCACGCAGATTTTGGTAGCCTGAGGCAGCAGCTATTAGATCTCTTAGTCACCGCCCAAAACAACTTAGTTCCACCAAGTGGCTACCTAACGTGACTGGTAGGCTCTTTATTTAGCCAACCGAAAGCGCCGATGTATGTTTGGTCCGCCCTTCCTCCTCCGCATATTCATTGAACGAAACAAGGCAACAAGTCATCATCAATTAAGGCCTATCGACTACAACACCGACTCGCACGTACTCATGCCAAACTACTAGATGAAGCCCACTGAACTATTGTAGATTTGATGCAATCTGAGTGAAATCAATTTGTTTCTTCTTCATGCGGTGCTTGATCAGGTCGCTCCATCTGAACTGGCCAGGCTCTGGTCCTCATCCTTCGAGCCCCCGTATGAGACTAGGAGCAAAGCGCACCTCCCAGCTAAATGAAACGCAGTCAATGCTTTCAATACTCAAATGCCAAGTCCTTGGAGACTTATACTTGCTCGTCCAAAATAGTAAACCATTGCTTTGCTGTATTCTACATTAAGCTATCTAGCCGTCTGCTTATTCCTTGATAGAGTCATTACCAACAGGGCTAAAGCTTTCCATCCCCAGATGTGTTAAAAATGCCCTGGAGGTCATTTGTGCTCTCTTGTGACTGTCGGATTTGCGGATTGAACGGTGTTATTGCATTTTATTCAGCCCCAGAAGGTCATAAATAAAGTTGCAGTGCACTTCACCACGCCGTATTCTTGCCACATTTTTTTTAATGATAGTTAACAATGGAGGTTTGCTCTAAGAGTGGGAAGCCAGTAATTGTGAGGTTGGTCGAAGCGACCAGGCGGTTCGTCCGTTGTCGAGTGCTAGACGTTCCTGTCGTGTTATGTGGCAGGCACTGCCATGGATACAACTCACCTCATTTCCGTAGGTCTGATATCCGTTGTGTTTATCTCGCAATGAAAGATTTGTCATCAACCACTGACAGAGTTCTGTGCATCTAGTCCGTCTTTACTATCACTTCCTCGAGTCCACCAGCATCGGTGCTCCGATCGGAGGTCCGACGAGCCAGACCCACACTGAATGCCAATCACAGCGCGAGCCTTATGGAACTTGGCGCAACAACCCGTCAGATCGGCGTCCACCGAAAGCGGATCGAGGCAAGATTTGTTCAGGCGTCTGCGACCTTGGAAATATCGATGGGTTTCTTGACCAAACGCTATCGGAGTGGCATCCGATGGCGACTCGATGTGCAGCAGCTGGATCTATTCTATTTGACAATGTCTATCCGACTTGTCGGTGAGCCGAATAAGTGAAAAGAAGCCGTGGGTCCAAATTTGTCAAGTAATGTTTCTCAACCTCAATGTGCAACATCTTCTCACCTTCTTGATCCCTAGAGCCCAGCTCTTTTCCGAGAGCACTCACTCCCTTTAATCGTCACATTATAAAGTGTCTGACTCGGTCAGGATCTGCAAGAGTGTTTCACATATAAAGTGACCGATCAATATAATTGTCGACCTTAGCAAACCCCCGGGACTGGCTGGAATACTCGGCAGCTTTGATCAGACATACTACAATCGTCTTGGGACCCCCCGACAAAAGCGAGCCATGAACCGGCAACGGGAGGCCGAAAAAGCCCTGCATGACCAGACCAATATCCTTCCCTTTGGCCAGTTGATGGTTGTCTTCACTGGCCTGGCAACGTCACTTGTGATTACATTCGTGGAGCAGAATGGCATCAGTGTCACCTTGCCAACGATTGCACGCGACTTGGGAGCTCAGAATACGATTTCCTGGGCCGGAACTTCTTCGCTCATCGCCAACACCATGTTCACTGTGCTCTATGGACGACTGTCAGACATTTTTGGCCGCAAAGTGGTCTATCTGTCTGCGTTGGTCTTACTTTGCGTCGCAGATCTACTTTGTGGCTTATCGCAGAACCCAGCCATGTTCTATGTGTTTCGTGGCTTTGCTGGTGTCGCCGGTGGAGGAGTCACCTCGTTGACGATGATCATCGTCTCTGATGTAGTCACCCTGGAACAGAGAGGCAAATATCAAGGTATTCTGGGGGCATCTCTTGGCGTGGGGAACGTCGTTGGGCCTTTCATTGCAGCGGCCTTTATCATGCGTTCCACCTGGCGTGGCTTCTTTTGGATGGTATCTCCTCTGGCCGCACTTTCGGCTGTCGTGGGCTACTTTCTCATCCCCGGCAATGCGCGCAAAGAGGGTCTACGCAAGAATTTGGGTCGCATCGACTGGTATGGACTGTTGGCGTCGTCAATTGGGATCATCTTCCTTTTGATCCCCATCTCTGGCGGCGGGTCATACTTCCCCTGGGACTCGCCTATGGTAATTAGCATGCTGGTGATTGGAGGCCTCTCTTTCATCGCATTTGGCTTTGTAGAATGGAAAGTCGCCGCTCTACCTATGCTTCCCAGTGGGTGAACATTCTGCCACGCTTTTGAATACGACTTTTTACTAACCGGCAAAAGTTCAATTCTTCAAAAATAGAGTGATCACCGTTCTCCTTTTTCAAAGCTTTCTTCTTGGGGCTGTTTACCAATCCAGCCTGTACTACTTGCCCCTCTATTACCAAAATGCGCGTGGCTGGTCCCCCATTGTCTCTGCGGCGTTGACAGCGCCCATGGTCGCCTGCCAGTCAACAGCGTCTATCTGTTCTGGTCAATATATTTCTCGTTTCAAAAGATACGGTGAAGTGATTTGGGCTGGCTTTGGCATGTGGACTCTGTAAGTATCACCCCACTATAATGAAGTATTTTGTTTTTCTATGCAAAGTTGGGGAATCAGATTGCTTATCTCCCTCAAGAGGCGCAGGTTTGATGCTGCTTTTCGACCAATCTACGCATCCTGCTGTCATAGCCGTCTCTGTCGGGATCTCCGGTATTGGCGTGGGATTTACCTTTCAACCCACCTTGGTCGCTCTGCAAGCCCACTGCACCAAGTCTCAGCGTGCAGTGTCCATCTCGAATCGGAACTTTTTCCGGTGCATGGGAGGCGCCTGTGGTCTCGCCATCGCGGCTGCCATCTTGCAAGCAGTCTTACGAAGAAGCCTCCCAGCCGATTTCTCTTACTTGGCACATTCAACATACTCTATTCCAGCACGAGACACGCTGACAGACTCTCAATGGGCCTCAGTCCAGCTCGCATATGTCAAGGCCTCTCATGCAGTCTTCATTCTGCAGGTTCCGTTGATTGGGGTGTGTTTCCTTGCTTGCATCTTCATTCGCGATAGAGGTCTAGAACGACCCAAGGAGCCTGAAGAGATCGACGCAGAAAAGAGAAAAGCCGAGCAACCTGGCGGAGATGTCGAAGCTCACCCGTCCGAAGGATCTGGGGGAGATATCAAGAACGAGGGCAATGATGACCTGAGAGGGCATTCGACGGGGAGCAAACCGCCGACCGCACCTACAGTAAGCCCCTCATGATGTTTGGGGATTTCTTGGGAAGTTCAGCTTTCAGTCAACACAATAGACTAGAGCATGGTCATTTCTGCATTTTCTTCAGCGCTTCACACACCTTTTTATCCCGCGCCTTACAGTACTGGAGCATGGAACGTTGATTTTCCCCTTTGATATGTAGTCTCTGCACTAGAGAAATTTGGTCATGGGAAGTATTTTGAAAAGTTTTAGGCATGAAATTTTATTGGAGATTCCATCGCAGATGTCGACGGGCCCAATATCGCACAAAGATAGTGGAGCTGCACAGGTGACGCTAAATTCACCGATCTTAATTTGTAATTCAAGAGAGTGACAGGACGAGAATAAACATTAACTGCACAGAACGTATTCTCGGAGACAAAGAGACAAGACATTGCCACCAAAAGAGAGCTGGTTGAGCCGCAACCTGGTGTACGCTCGAAGGTCAGCCCGTCATCGGGATGGCTGACATCCGACAAGCCCGTTTCTTCTCCACCGGCCCATTCTCATCTCTCTGTCCAACACTAACAACTCAGTGAAAGTTCTGTTGTACAGGCTCAGCTGCCAGATTGGATTGAGAATGAACTGATCTAGACCTTGATGCTGCAAGGCTCAGGGCCAGGGAATGCTTCCCAATGTATGCCGCTCGTCGCACCCCCGAATTATCGAGGGAGACCAGCCCCGCGTCGCTTAAGTATAATCCTCGCAAACGCGGCAGGACAGCATGCACTCGGTGCAAGACTCGAAAACAAAAGGTCCGAAGAGTCCTTTGATATCTTGAACCCAGAAGCCGGCAATTTGGAAATTCAAGCTCATTTCACGGGATCTCCAGTGCGACAATGAATACCCCAGCTGTTCCAATTGCCAAAAGGCAGGAGTCACGTGCGACAAGTTGAGCGTGCGAGACGACGCAGACCGTCAAGATGAGTAAGCCAACAGATCATATTAGAGACCTGGGTATCTCTGACAGACAAAATGTGATAATAATTTGGGATTGTAGGTACACCCGGGCTCTGGAACAGAGAATCGCATTGTTGGAGAAACAGCTGCAAGAGAATGCGCAGTCACAACCTAGTCGCAACCATGTCAGAACCAACGACACACCCATCGACGTCATGCAGCCGGGAAGGCCTTCTCGCGACAGCCAAACAAATAACCAAGTCAACCCAGCAGCTGTTGCTGGCCTCGAAAATAACCCAGTGGGTGAGATCGTAGGTTTGCTGGCACTCAGCTCATCCGAGGCGCCCGCCTATGTCGGTTCAAGCTCTGGCCTCGCCCTGGCCGCAAACTTGGGCGAAATGGTCCAAACCAGCGTGTGGAACCAATTCATCTCAAATGTTCAATCACAGCGGCAAAACTCTGGAGAATTCAGCGGGAATGTTCAGAGCAATTTGAGCTCGCGTCCAGGGCCATCCCAGCCCGGGGCTGGCCTGGGGGCCAATTGCACTGATCGCACGAATATGGATCCCCCAAACGACGAGATGGGGTCAAAACTTCTCGAGACATATTTCAGGCGGCTTCATCTGAGATACCCGTTTCTGGATCGGAGCCAGATATGGAATAGTCACGAAGATCGATGGCGACTCGCGAAGATCAAGCGCGAAGATCTCACCCAGTCTGATCGAGCTGCCATCTTCAAATTGAACATGGTTTACGCGATCGGTGCAACAATGCTTCAATTGACTGAAAAATACGCATATACCGCGCCCGAGGTGTGTTCATAGTCCATGCCCGGCTGGTCGATGGAGATGCGTTATAGGGGAAAAGCGGGGGGGCTCACACACCATTTAGAAATTTTATGCTGCTGCTCTTCAGCACGCTCCCTCGATGTGTGAGGCGCGTTCTATCGAGAATATTGAAGCGATGGTTCTGCTCGTGATTTATCATTTGCGCACCGCTTCGAGCCACGGGATGTGGTATATGATTGGTCTCGCAATGCGAACAGCCATTGATCTAGGTCTGCACCGAAAGGCGAACGAGGCGAATATGGACCTATATACCGCCCAATTACGTCGGAGACTCTTCTGGGTCATTTATTACCTCGAAAGAGTCGTGGCAATGTCTCTGGGTCGCCCGTTCAGCATCTCGGATCGACACATTGATCTCGATCTTCCATTGGACGTAGACGACGATATACGCGATCCAGAACTCCTCGCAGCTCCCATTGACCCTAATAAATCAAGCAGCCTGACCTTTGGCATCTATCTGGTCAAACTCCGCCGCATCGACTCGCGTATTCAACATAAGATTTACCGTGCCGATCGACCTTTACCCTCGCTGCGGCCGAAAATGGACCATTTGTACCGAGAGCTCGAACAGTGGAAAGAGTCAGCGGCTCAACGATTCAGTGGTGCTGATCTCGAATACCCCATGCTGCACTACAATCGGGCTGTACGCTTCCTGATTCAGCCATTTCTCCCTCTTCTTCCGATCACAGACCCATACTATCATATTTGCATCCGAGCCGCGGGCGAAATCTGTCAATCACACAAACGTCTTCACCAAACACTTGAATATGGCCATTCTTTTCTCGCTGTGCAGACGGTCTTCATGGCTGGTATCACTCTCCTCTATGCGCTTTGGACACACACGGACCAGGTCTGGTCTGTTCGCATGAGCAACGACATTCGAGCGTGTTCGACCGTCCTCTTCGTCATGAGCGAGAGAGCTGCATGGGTGAAAAGATTCCGAGATGCATTCGAATTGTTGGTCAATGCGGCCATGGAGAAACTTCAAGGTGATGAGACGGCACAAAACGCAGGAATGGCTGAGCTTATGGCCGCTCAGCAAGGAACCTCGAAACCCGGCGTGGGAAACGCATCCAGTTGGGGAAGCTATCCGGTACGAGTACCTCCTACGGGACTCGAATCAACAGTGTCCACATCCATGTATTCTACAGATCCGGTGGATGAAAATGAGCATGCGGTGAGAGTGGCCATGCAATTAGCGCCGTGGATTGATCAGCATCAAAGTGACCCGTTGTGGATGCCCGACTTTGAAACTCTCGAGTCGTTGTCTGGAGGGTATTGGACAGGGGCAGACTTGAACTTTTTTGACACCTTATGAGGATATCTAAAAGGAATAACCGACGATTATCAGCGTAAATTTGATTCTGAACCTTGAAAGAGTAATTCATAGTATCTTGCGTAAACAATCGTATTGATACTTTTCTTCCAGGTCAGTTACGATGGGCCGAGAAACCGAGAGATTCCATTGTTGATTTCCTGTCGATTGGAAACGTCCGCGACAGCTCTTTTTTTCCTCTCGAGACAGCTAGCTTAAATTCATGACAATCGCGAAGAATCACATCGTGCGGTATCCAGAAAGATTTTCAACAAAAAGACAACCCAACACTGAAAAAAGAAGTAATCCTTGAAACGAGAATGAATGCGCCAATGACCTTTTGCTGACAAGGCCTGAACGGACTGAAGCGCAAAAAAAAAAAAAGAATTGGAGTAGTCCGCACACGTTCAAAAAAGACACAAAATCAATACGCAAATAGGTATAGGGGTGGACGCTCATATTAATACAAATTTCGAACCTTGACACTACGCTGGTTCATATTTGGTCGCCTGCAGGAACAGCCTCAGCCTCAGCTCCAGTCTCAGTCTCGGTCATTGCCCTTTTTTGCTTCTCATAGTACTCCGCTGCATACCTCAAGAAAGACAAAAGTCGCTGACGTCGATAGTAAATATTGGTCAGGTCGACACGGGCGCCGGCTTCCGCATCATTCTGACCGGTGATCAAAATCAACATGAAGAAGGTCTCGATGACGCTAGGAGGAACATTGGATATGAGCTGTCCAGTTAGACTCCAGTGCATGGCGCTCGAGGCAGCGAGACAGCCGATGGTAAAAAGGAAACCGGCAACGACCATCAGAAGATGCGAGCTGATAGCGTCCATCTTTCTTGAGACTCGACGAGTCAGCGATGGAGCCTTGGTGTCCTGCTCTGCCGGGACGGAAAGCGAAAGTCCAGTGAACAATGCATCATCAAGCTCCTCGATCCTGCGCACGAAGGCCTTGTTGTTCTTTTGAACTTTGCTTTGGATGTTTCGAAGAACGAAGCTGTCGAACAGCCCGACTAGGCCGGCATAGGTGCCGATCAGAAGCCACCAGGTATTGCTGAAATAGAGGATCGGACCCAGAGAAGCCCAGGTCACAAGGACAACGATTAGAAGAATCATGCCCGCTAGGGTTCCAATTACGTCGGCATAATAGTAGATCGCCTTCTGGAGGTCATTGTCTCTTGGCGGCATATCAACCTCGATCGGATTTGGCGCTTCATCCTCAGTGAGCAGACGGAGCCCTCTTTCGAGAGCGCAATCCAGGTGAAAGATGGCATCGAGACAGGTATTGGTGTGGTCGGCATAGCACTCCCGCAGACATGCCAGGAAAGCAAAGATCAGCACCATGAGGGCAGAAGTAGCGTCGTTGATATAGAGCTGCCACCTGTTAGACCAGTGGCACGTCGGACCAAAGCCAAGCCAGACACAGATGCACACCCAGTACATGCCCGCAGTGATGATGTGCCCAAACCCCCTTGCTGTAAAAATGATGCATCGGGCAAAAGGTGTCTGGGCGCATACACCTTGTTCCAAGGGCTGAAGTACCTCCTGGGAACAACGGTTCGAAATGGGCTCTATCTCGGCCGTACTCAGTTTGGTCTGGGCCTCCAGCAGCATGCGACGATGACTGCTGCAACGAGACTGAATTCTCACCATGGCTTCGCGCTGTTCTGTGTATTCGCGAAGCAGCTGCCGCATGAGGAGGGAATCAAAGACATAGCACAGGAGAGCCTGTATGTCCGAGATTGCCGCCATCCATGCTTTTGACGTGCCGTAGCGAATACCCAGCAAGGCCCATGTCAGGACAACGCTGACGATGGTTGCAAACATGGGAGCAGAGCCGGCAAATCTCACTGTGGCATCCAAGCATCGATCCAACAGCAGACGGCTGGCGATTGCTTGGTATCCGGATGCAACCCCGGGCACCGCAGCAATAGTCTTCGCGTCGCTTTTGGCGGTCACGATACTTTCTGGTTGCTGCATGTCTGCAGCTTCTTCTACCTCGCACAAGAAGATGGGTTTGAAGCTCTTCATTGCGACTGGCCCAATCTTGAATTTGAGGGCAGCGAGAGTGTCAAAGGAGTCAAAGAAAGAAGGGGGGGGAAGGAAGCGGAAAAAGAATGGGAGAGTCAGTGGATCAGAAAGTAAGAGAGGGGGATCCTTTGCGTGGTGAAAATGATAAATTGCAACGGTAGAGGTGAAGAAGAGGATACAAAGATGGAGGAAGAAGAAACTGCGGCAGGGGCAGATGCATCTTAACACTTGACAGGTATTGCCTGTGACGGCATTCTGGAGGCAAATGAGTCGTATATGCTTAACAGCGAGTCGTAATGACGAGAGACTATGATCCTCTGTTTGAGAAAGCTTGAGCTGTCCGAAGCTGATCAGGGAATTCAAATGATCCGAAACGGGTTCGGTCAGGTAGCAGGATAGTCCAATTTGGGAATCGGGTGCACGGCGACACCTTCCAAAGCTTACATCCAGTCTTAATCGGAGCTACGAGCGTCATTTATTCTTGGAAACTTTCGTCAATGATATCCTCTAATTTTCTATGTCAGCAACAATGATGCCTTCAGGCAATTAAGTGACTGTATCCATGACCCAGAATCAAAGACAGCAATGAAGAGCTTCGAGACATGAGACTCGCCATCAGGGAACCGTGGTTCTACAATGATGGTTGATGCTGAGAAACAAAACGATGTACAACCGTCGAATATTTAGCGTCCGCTCGAGCTGAGAGCTGATCAGTCCCTTGATAAAACCAAACTCTTTCAAGATTCTTGATGGCGGGGTTATTCTTAAGGATGAGTTTATTGAACGAGCTGATATCATTGAGCCAAGTCTAAGTTTAGATCATCTAATAAAAAACATTCTACCAAAGTCAGAGAACACGGACTGAGTCGTAACCGAATTCATCCTCACGTTCTCGTGAAAATTGATCTGCAAGTGAAAACTAGATGTAAAAGCCCAGAAGAGCCTTTACTGAATAAAATGGACAGAACGATGATGATTTCAGAGTGTGTGAGCGATCTTCATCTCACAACCAAAGTCATACATACTCTCAAAAGGAGACAAAAGATGGAGAATCTGAAAATATCAAATAGAGACTCAATGATACCCGGACAATCAAGTCTTTTATTCCTTACCCTCCGAATGGTTCATACCAAACTGACGTCCGGGTCAGTGCCATCGCTCGCCTTTTCCAAGGGTACTGATGGCGTCGATACACATACAGAGAGTAAGAACAGAGTTGAACTCAAGATTAGCAGTGATCAACCTTGATCTCCCCATGAGCAATCCATCATTGGTCACCGGTCAGACTTTACAACCACAAAGCGGTGCGTTCGATAAGAGAAAGATTATCTTCGTATGACGCTTTAATGAATGCAATATCTAGCAATTAAAAAAAATAGAACAAGGACAAATAGGTCACCTCAATATCTGTGAATGAAAGCGATATAAATCCCCGTCAGAAGCATCAAAGAGCAGGCGCATAAGTCGCTAGTCCCTTGGCCAACCTTTGAATCTGCCCGGCATAGTATGTCTATGCACCGAAAAAGGTAAGAATTAGCATACTTTTCATCTTGAGCAAATAGATTTCCCAACCCTATCCCAGGTAATAAACTTACACTCTCTGCTCCAGCACCAATCAAATTCCGTGGCAACCACTTCGCATACCATGGAATAGGCGCCTTGTTCAGCACAATCTTGGCATCTTCATCCGCAACCTTCTCATCCAGCAATAGCAGGGGGAACTTGGGGTCCACAGCCGCCGGTCGAGCAATGCCTACCAAGTCACAGGCGCCATCCTTGATGGCAGCTTCCGCACCCAAGCGCGTGCGGAAACCTCCCGTCAACATCAGGATAAGATCGGGATGACGCTCGCGCACGGTGTGCGCAAACTCGAGGAAAAAGGCCTCGCGAGCCGCCGTGCGGGCAGACTTGGCGCTGTCCTGGGCGTCAGAGGGGCGGGTGGAATAGCCCATCATGCGAGGATCCTCATAGGTGCCACCGCTGATTTCGAGGAAATCGAGACCGGCGGAGACAAGGAGCGCGATTTGGGTCATGGTCTCTTCAAAGGTGTCGGAGCTGTGGTCGGCGGAGTTGAGCTTGATGCCAATGGCAAAGTTTGCAGGGACAACCTTGCGGGTTTCGGTGAGAATGTCGAGGACGAAGCGCGCGCGCTTTTCGGGAGTACCACCGTAATCATCGTTGCGGCGGTTAGTCTAAAAGAGATCGTGGTGAGTACGTTGATCAATGCTTTTCCATCACATTGTTCATTTTGGGTTGATTATCGGAGGTTGAATTCAAGTACCTTGCTGCTCAAAAACTGGTCTATAGTTGTGGTCAGCCATTTCGAACACACCTTGAAACTGGACTCCTAGTCAAGAAAGTCGAGAGAATACTGACCAAGGAGATATCCGTGGGCCGCGTGCAATTCTACGCCAGAGAATCCCGCGTCGGCCATCAGCCGAGCTGTATCCACGAATTGACGGATCACAGTCTCGATATCGCCGCGTGTCATTTCACGAGGTTGACTCCAAGTCAAGGCAGCAATGGCTCGCTCCATCAATCCGGAGCCGATGTTGATTGGCACAGCGCTGGGTGCAATGGTTGGCGCAAACATACCGCGCTTTCCAGCGACACGGAAGGATTGCCGTCCAGGATGGCAGAGCTGAACAATAGTCGGAGTACCGTGCTTCTGGCAGGTGGACGCATATTTCTTCCACGGTTCCAGAAGGGTGGTATCGTTGCCAGTGTACTCTGAGTGCAATGCAGGATCAAAGGGGGACCCCATGTGATTGACATCAACTTGAACATTGCCTTTTTTTTTTGTCATTCATTGTCCCTGTCAGCTCGGAGCCCATCGAGATGTAAAAGGCAGAGGGTTTAGGGGATCATTTTACCGGTGAGAATGCAGCCCCAGCCGCCTTGAGACCACTTCTCATAAGCATCCGCAAGAGCGTCGTTTGGCTGGTTGGTTTTGGCCATCAGCTCGGCCATTGCAGCCTGCAACAGTCAGTTTTCTCATCTTGATGGACCATGACCACGGAGGGCTCAAAGAACAGAAAGGATCTCACCTTGGACAGTCTGTTCGGCAGGACCAAGCCACATGGTAGCTTGACGGGGTCTGCTAGCGGCGAAGGCATCTTGGGAGTATGCTTGCTTCTCAATATTGAAGCTGGGACAAAGCTATAGAGGGTTTACGTGGAGGTGGGCTGTGATTGGAAGATAGAAAGGATGCTCAGAGTTCGAGATTTATAGGATCCAAAAGTGCTTTGTACGATCAAACAAAGATTTTTTTTTTCGCCTCGATTCAGAGATACGACCAAAGCCTATGAAAAGGACAAAAGCAAAAGAACTGAGTGAATAAGCACGCACGGGAGATTATTAATCTAAATCCAAAGCTTGTTCACTGGATTTCCAAGACGAGGCGACGATCTCTCTTCACAATCACAATGCCTGTCGAGCTCACTCACAGGCCAGATAATAAAACAAAAAGTACCCAAACGAAGCCTCGGCCCGTCCATCACCACGGAGAGATGCATGTCTCCGACCCAGGGGTACACCGTGAAGATAATATCCTCAAGGAGCATGAGATTGGCCGTGAGGAAGCCCCAAGTGGGCCCGAATAGCACTCAATCTCGATTCTTCTCGAAATTCAGACGCAACTAGACCCCGTTGAGAGGAACCGTGGCAAAGGACCCCCGGTTCGGAGATTTCAATTTCGCCGGACTTGAGTTACCCAATCGGGCTTGGCGAATATCATTGAAAAAGGCAGTTCGAAGTTCGAACTGCCTTGGGGTTCCGCCTCTGCTACCGCCTGCCACAGGAAATCATGACTTAATCGCATTGCCAACCGACGTGGACCAACCTTACTCTCGTTCCATCACCACCGACCAACTTTGACCAACCACCAAGCCATATCGCAGCCCAAGCCATCTGCGAAATATCTTAACCACACCCCGTTGGACTCACAAGATTAATTCGTTTGACTTCGGACTCTAACCGCTAACTCAATTATAGCCCAGTATTCTCGAAGTTCGTTGAACGGCAGCACTCATTAGAAAAGATCCAATATTGCGTCTGTATAGAATTCAGTGCGCCAGCGCTGGGCCAAAAGCCTTGTGTTACAACGCAAGAATCCTACCGATAGGGATTCTCCGCTTTGTTGGTCGTCGTCCAACAACCCCTGATATCTTGAGAACGCTGCGAATAGTGTCCGTTGATGGTTACCCAGCGATATCTTACGCGCTTGAGCCCTATAGCTCCAAAAAGGATACCGGCGGGCCTTAATTCTAATAAGACGGCGAGATCGAGGGCTGAATTTAGGGGATCTGCCTGATCGGGGGTGCGATTTCGTATCCTTGCGTTCCTGCCAGCGTTTGTATGTGTTAGCGATGGTATTGCGGTGGCAACCAAATTCACGGGATAGCTTAGTCTAGCTAGAATGCTCATCTTGCAATGCATTTTATTCATTGCAGCTCGCACTTCTGCTCAAAGCTCAGCTCTGATCTACGATAGAAAATCAAACTGCTCATTCATTGAGGCGAAAAGGATGGCGACGATAGTGGAGAAGAGTAAACAATGGTTGCTGGGGTGATTGGGGATGGGGCCGAATGCGCACAGACTTTTGCGAGGGTGTAGTATCAACGGACATGTATCCCACCAAGGCTCTTCTTTGATCATTTCTCATCGAGCGCATTATGAGAATTGACCGTTGGATGTAGCAAAAACGTCATTCTTGGAAGTACTAATATACATGCTACTCTCATATACCGAGTTCACGAGCATTCCATCAACACACCACCGGTGTCTTCATGTTCCACAGACCCGGATCCCTTCAGCTACTCAACAATCTTCAAGGTCTCGGTACATATTAATATACCCAGCCACAGTGCGCTGCAACCATATCCACCACAATTCACGTAAAGTCATGTTCACCCAAGTATTTACCACTACGCTGCGTCGATCAATAGATGCGCGACAATTACCAGGAGATCGATATGGTCTCGTGCAAACTAGATCTGTCGGTAGAACTGATGGATGAGCCGAGGTACGGCAACCTTGGCCCACGAGGGCGGGGAAATCTAGATCTTTCATGCCAAGCTCTTTTTAGGACGAGAAAACCACAAGCCCATTTATATGATCGTCTTGTATCATTGCGTTGACTTTTTCAATCTATAGGACAGAATCACCAATATACAGTTATCTTTACTAGAGGGATTTAAAGCAAATTGGAAATGTGTGATTCATATATGAACAACGAAGAAAGACGGTGGGTATTCTAAAAAAAAAAAGATCCAAGGAAAAGGCAAGCAACAACATGACGCCCGAGATGAAAAGAAACTGCAAAGTCCCTCAAAACAATGCCGAAATTTTGGGAAAGAAATGCGCTCCAAGTGAACAAAGACAATGGAAGGATGGGGTGGAATAGAAACCCATATAGACTGGAACAGACAGGTATGCAAGATCAAAATCAAACGGTCGACCGAGGCCGGACCGTGACTAGGAAGAATGCAAGGTCGGAAGGAACTCCCCAACGCCCTCGATGACGCGATGGAAGTGGAGTTTGCGAGGTGAGCAAAAGAAAAGCTATGGAATGATCTCCCTACAGCTTCGCGCCGTTGGCCTTCTCATCAGTGGTGGAGCCGTTGAGAATGGGCGACAAGCTGCCGAGGCTAGACAGCAAGTGACCGACCTCACGCTCGAGAGAGCGCACCTCGGTGTGAGGGTCGTACATGCGGGACTTGATGTAGTTGTCGAGGTCAGAGTCGCTCATCTTGCGGAGCGCGGTCTCCCGGTCCACACCGTCGGCCTGAGCCGCGCGCATCACCTTGCGGGTCACCACGACGCTGACCTCACGGATGCGAGTAATGTCGGGGTAGAGCAGACCGCGCTCAATCTCTTCAGCTGTCAGGGCGGCGGAGAGAGCCTCGCCAGAGGCATAGATCATGCTGTCGGTCACACGCACGGCCTTGGAGAGAATGCTGCCAAGGCCGATACCGGGGAAGACATACATGTTGTTGCCCTGTCCGGGGTAGTAGGTGCGGGTCTCGCCGGCGGAGTTGGTGAAGGACATGGTGGGGAATGGAGAACCGGAGGCGAAGAGACAGCGACCGTCAGTGTGCTTGACGGCATTCTCAAAGTTACACTCGGACTTGGAGGAAGGATTGGACAGAGGGAAGATGATGGGAGTGGTGTTCCAGTCGGCCATCTTGCGGAGGATCTCGGGGGTGAAGACACCACCCAGAGTGGAGAGACCCATCAGGATGGTGGGCTGGACATGGTCGATGACCTGCTCCAGAGTCTTGAACTGCTGGCCCTGATTGTCCCGACGAGCGAAGTAAACCTTGTGGTCGGCGAGCTTGTCACCGCGGTCGGCAGTGACGAGACCCTTGGTGTCGACAAGGTAGAAGCAGTTGCGCGCCTCATCCTCGGTCATGCCTTCACGCATGAAAAACTCCACAATCTGCTTGGCGACGCCGACACCGGCCGAGCCGGCGCCGAGGAAAACGGCACGGTGGTCCTTGCAAGGCAGACCGGAGCGCTTCACGGCGTTGATCACACCGCCCAGAATCACGGCACCGGTACCCTGAATATCGTCGTTGAAGCACGTGTACGAGTCCCGATACCGCTCGAGTGCGGGGAAAGGGTTCTTGAAATCTTCGAATTGAATGACAATGCTGGAGGAAGCTGCGTTAGTCGAGGATCCTCCCGAATCGGATGCATGTGCCACGATAGGATTGGCCCGGAAATTTTAGGGCATGAATAATAGGGAGGAACCGGGGAACTTCGAAAGTTTAGGGGTTCCCCCGGATTTGGATCGAAGTTGCAAGGGGTCACTCTAGGGCAAGAAGAAGATTCGGAGGTTTTGCTTACCCAGGCCAGCGCTCCGTCAGAGCGGACATCAGCTCGTCCAGGAATTCACGCTCCTCCTCGGCAGAGATCTTATCACGGCGGCTGCCCATGTACAGCGGGTCTTCCCGGAGGGTCTTGTTGCTCGTGCCCAGGTCGAGAGTCAGAGGCAAAGTGGCCTCGGGACGAATACCGGCACATGCAGTGTACAGAGCGAGCTTTCCAATGGGGATACCCATGCCATTGATGCCCAGGTCTCCCAATCCGAGAATGCGGGAGCCATCGGTGATACAGGTGATCTCCACATTTGGCTGGGGCCAATTGGCGATCACAGCCGCCAGATTGCCCCGGTCTTCCCAGCTGAGGTACATGCCCTCGGGCTGTTGATAGATTTCAGACCATCGTTGACAGGCCTCGCCGACCACGGGTGTGTAAATCAGAGGGGTGAGCTCCTGCAATGTTACCTGAGTTAGTCGAGTTCTCCACAATTGTGACGGACAATTTCGGGAGGAATAGATGAAGAAAAAAAAAAAAAAAAAAGCAAGACGCACCCTCAAATGATCCGTCACCAGGCGGTAGAAGAGGTGGACATTGTTCTTGCGCAGAGTGCTGAGGTATTGGAACTTGTCGATCTCGGTCTGCTTCAGAGCCAGCTGAGCCAGGCATCGCGTCTTTTGCGTCTCGTAGCTTTCTGATCGGGGAGGCGTCAAGCCGTATGTGCGCAGGTACTTGCGAATGTACGCGGGGTTGGCAGTGTCGTAGTTGGCATCACTGGAAATTGTAGAAACAAGACATTAGCGGGCTGCGCCTCTTTCTGCTTGCAGTGGCATCTGGTCCATGCGGTTGGGCGCTTGATTGTTGAGTCTGGCAACTCCTGCCCCGAGACTCGATTTCGCTGTCACAAATACTGCCGTTTGCATGTGCCGGTCCCGCATTCTTGGCTGCATGGCATGGAATACTTGGCAGAGCGGAAAATTTGCTCTGACGAACTTCGAGCCCCAAGAGCCAAAGATAGACAACGAAAAACTGCCATTGACCACGCCATGGAGCATCGCAAGAGAACTGGAGAGAGACGGGTACTTACGAAGGAGTTGTGGAGTGGTTCAAGAACGGCGTCGCATGGACCGGCCGGCTTTGTTGGGGGGAGAATCGCGCCATGGTGTCAATGGTATCTGTCGAAGAGCGGGACACTGTATTCGTCACCGTGACAGGAGAAGAAGAGGAAGTAGTGGAATGATAGAATGAGAAAAGTTCGAGGGTCCCGAGAGGACGCGGCGGGCGTGTTTTATGTATGGACACACGAGCTAACAGAGGGCCCGTTCGGTGCGGAATTCTCATCATCCTAGCTGGGATCGTATTCCGACTCGGTTGCGCGACGAAAGCAGAGAATTACCCGGGCAGGACCGTCGACAAGGGACGATCGAGGCGAGTAATAGCGACGGCATGGTTTTGGAGATCGGGAAGAGCCGGGCCAGCAACGTACGCAGGGGTGGAGGGATGGGGAATTGGGGATGCGCGATGAGGGTCTACGAAGGTCTGCAACGGGTCCGGATGGAGACTGATGGGGGAGGAGGACCCGGGTGAAGTGGAGTCGTGCTTCGGTGGTGACAGCGAATCCAGCGTGGGGGAAGGGGGTCGATTGCATCTAGATGCCTCACAAAGCTTCTTTTCTTTTTTGGGAAACCGATCCAGCAAGGGGAGGTGTGGGCAGTTTGGAGGAGGTTTGGGAACTTTGGAATCGCCGAAGGTGGAGCCCTTTGCGGCGGTCAACAGCCGCTCACTTTTGCATCCTACGAAATGTACCGTAATATCAGTAACTGCAGCCCAATGGTGGTGTCAGCAACTGTGCACTGTCAGGTTGAAACTATTGAGAAAGAACAGACAATCCTACCCAGGCTCTCAGTTTGACTCCTCTCTCTCTCTCTCTCTCTCTCCTCCACCGAGTCTGATGGGGATGTGGGTATGGGCCTTGCCATCACTCCCGTTGAATTGAGTGCAATCAGTGCATTATGATGGTTCAATTCGCCATTTTACGCAGGGTCGAGGATTGATCCGTTGTGGAGGTTTCACGGTTTGACGCCCGCGCGTGGTGTGTGGCCCACTAGGTAAATGGTGGTCAACACATCTGCTGAGCTAGACCGATTTTCCATGAATGCTCGCAGTTACCCCGTAGTGCACCGCACAGGCGAGGAAGCGTACTCTAGACCGCACCTGAAATCCTGTAGCAAGGAAGCATCCAGTCGACATGATGAGACCGAGCGGAGAGGGATGGAGGTGGGAGCCGCGATACGGTGTATACCTGATCATGCCTTGATCAGGGTCACTGGACTGGCTCACCTGACTACATACCTATCTAGGGCACAGTCCAGAGAGTACTGCGTTAAACAGTCAACACTCAACAGCGCTACTGGACTTCCTGTAGGGACTGCGTCACTTTCTCACGGATGCATTCTCAAGAATCCTCGTATTCGCCCTCTCCCCAGCGTGTGACCCTGGCCCCTAGTTTGCATCGACAGGGCTGACCTGGAACTGCCACTTCCGTCGCCGCTCGCGTGGCGCAGAGCCAGCTTCCTGCTCCAGATGATGGTTATTGGCTATTTTATTTCCTATTGATTATTTTTAGGGTGAAAAGGCCCTGTCCTCACCAGAATACTTTGTGTATGCCCATTGGCTCACTTTGCCGGGGACCGCCCGCATGGAGATGGTCCAGCAATGCCAGCTCCACCCCGACCCACTGCAGGGAGCTTCCAGAGCCGCAGACGGTGCCGAAATGGAGGAGTGGAGCTCGGCGCCAAACGCAAGTACGGCACCCGTGGGGAGTCGGGAGTCTCGAATTTTGAAGCACAAGGACGGCTCAGACTGGACGGTTGTGAGTACAGTCGTACAGTAGTAGGTCAATTTCTCTCCATGGACAGTGTCTCTGCGCAAGGCGATGTAGGAAAGTGACTGTGACCGTCTGATGATTCTGTTGATGCTGCAAAACACCCAGAATTGTCCTCTCTTGCATGAGTCGTTCCTAGCGGCTCGATCGAGCCGGTTGCCCAGCCGGGTGCATCGCGATATATACATGCGTCTCAATATTAAAAAGGACATAAGACTGTTACAGGATACAGGATATAGGAATCAATAGTGATAATCAATTAGACTCTGCAATAACTCAAAACACCGTTTAGTACCGCGACATGATCGTTGGGATCGCTAATAGGCTAAAAGCCCGGCCCAACTCCCAAGTCTATGGCCATTCGAGCGTGGAGCTCATCTCCAACGCTGTACCTCACCAGCCACGAACTGAGTGTCCGCACGGCGATGCGGTCCCGGTCGGAACGGCGGGAAAGCGGCGTGCGGAGCTCGCCGACTCCAGGACCCAATCTCGTCCTGTGAGTGACTCAGAAAACTACTGTCCACGTCCAGCAATAGCAACCGCCCATGATAACACACCTACCTAACTGCACAAATGCGCCTGTAGTCTGAGATATGTAGCTATCAATCCTGAAACTAGAAAACGGAAACAGAATCGGAAAAGAATCGAGTCGGCACACAATCGGATGAGAAGCTGTCAAACCATATGAATCACACTGAATTGAAAATCCTCCGAGCATTTCACCTCCAAACTCCTCGCCATTCACCATAATTGTCATGCGCACAACTGGTGTACGGTACGTACCACCTGCTGGAAAGGAGTCCTGTCGGTGCGGTCCTGAGACTCCCGACCCTTCAGAGTTTCTTGGTTGGTTCTGCCGCGCCGAGCGCTGAATGGCCTTTGCCGCCGAACCAGAACCCGGTCCGGGAAAGGGAAAAGAAAAATCAAATAGAATTAATTGAACGACTGGGGCGGAGACATTTCGATTTGAGCACCGAGTGATGGTTGTTGTTTCAGTTTCAGATTATTGTGCTTGTCCACTCGGAGCGTAGGCGTTGGACCACCCTTCCAAAAAAAAACAATAATATTTCCCACATTCTGTAGTGTCCACGGAGAAAGGGGACTCAGGTACAAACATGGCAATGACTTTCAGTCGAGGTTGAGCGTACTCGGTCCTGTATATGGCTCATCCTTTCCGCCTTCCGGGCCCTCGCATTGTATCATCAACTATGCAGATCCAGCACGATCTTGCGCGATTTAATTCTGTTCTACCTTGGACCTAGTCCGGATGTGTATTGTAACCAGTGTCCGACTGTGAGACCTGATCTTCAAGGATGATCATTGAGGCATTCTGCACAGGAATCGATGATAATCGCCCTGGTCGATGGTGCATGGATTGTTTCTCCGAGACTTCTTTGGTCAGGCACCAGTGGGGTCGAGCCTGAAAAGTGGAACAGTGCAAAGTGGAAGACTTACTCTATGTGATTTTGTACTGACTAGATTCTCATCGAAGTAATCACTTCTCAGCGACACCTTTCCCACACTGTGTGACTTGGTCGTGTGTACAGATCCCCCAGAATGAAAGATCAGCGGCTGATGGCGATCACTACCAGGATCAAAGGTTATTTGGTAATTAAACCGCCCCTGCTGCAGCTGGGCCGGGCTGGATGTGCAGGATTCCCAACGGTTTGAAAAGGCTTGACCTGGAAACTACGCGTGGACTTTAGATCATGCGGGACGATCGGGACTGACCACAAACATATTGATCTTCAGAAGGTCGGTGACTGATCGTTCCGCTACTGTACATGTAGGTCTGTTCTTGGTAAAAGCGATCCTGAGCTCCAGAGATGATTTGTTTGGTACTCGCTCGTGAGTATGTTCTTGTTCATATGATCCCTCGACGTGGACGTCCACCTGCTACGGTAGCCGGCAGGAGTGCATCCCAGATGAGACCTCAAGTATATAGAAGATGAACATCTCCTCTTATGTACGTCCTCCCACGTCGCAATGATGATTCCTTGTATCTGCATGGGCACTATGGATGGCGATGCCATTCAGACGGGAGTTGGTAGGTGGTCGCGAATGGGACGGACGACCCATACTGATCGGGTAGCCGCGCTCAGCAGATGAGTATAGAGGTGATACATCAATCAGGTACCTCAAGTAGAAAATCTCGACCGGAACAAGTACACATGCTGTTGACCGACGAGTCTCTTATTGCATAATGGACTGGTAACTTTCTCAGAGTCCGATTGAGAGATATCTGCAGTGGCTACACGAAAAACCTCCGTACATATCCACTAGACTTTTGCTCTTTTCTTATAGATCTGCAGATCGACACTAGATCTCCGACGGGCGGGCAGGTACAAGACCAGGGGATACTACCACCGAGGTACTTCTCCAATGACCGGCTGCTTGCCTATGGTCATTGACAAGACTTGGTCATTGCGAAACCGATCATTCAGAAAACGTGGAAGGATCTCAAGGGTAAGTTATGGGGGGAGATACTCTCAAAGTCATTCTGTGGTCAGCATCTCCTCTGGATAGATGCTCGACTGCACGCCACTCAGGGCTGCGACGTGGTCTACTGGATCCAGACAGAGAGTCTGGCGGGAGTAGGTACCGAACTCGGATAAAGCATCCGATCCTCGGTTGGGGCTAAGGAACTCGGCACCTATCGTGCTCTTCCATGTAGCCAGTGAGCTAGCAGACATGCTCGCTAGAGCACCGCACTCGTTCCTGCAGTTCGATTGTTTTTTTTGATGCAGCAGGCAATCTCCAATCATATCCGCTCGAAATTGCCTCGAGATAGACTTGTCAGAAGAAATCGGGGAGTCTAACGGACTCGATCGCAGTACTTATTGAAGTGCTCTCCACAGGCTTGGGAATAAAAGGATAGTCTAGAACATTGTCAAATGATTATCAAGTTCCCTAGTCCGTGCTGCCATGATGATATCAGGGTCACGTCAAAAGCGACAGGACTTCCGGCAAGAGTAAAGAGTACAAGCATGCATTTTGGATTTCGAATTTGGAAATAGAAGGTCAGGTCGGGAGGCCGTCGAAATCATCCAACGTGCACCCTCCGTCCTGAATCAAAGAGCTGCTGGAGATGAGCAAGCCGGAAGCTCTGTTCTGCGGCTCGCAAGCGGAGCGTCCAACACAGATCGTCCCCATAAAATTCCACTTCCAGGATGGAGCTACGATTGGAGCTTCCCCCAGATTTTCGGTCGGCCCACTCTTTGTGTCCTTCAGTTCTACTGTAGAGCGATGTTAGAAGGACATGAATTCCACCCAGGCTCCAAGATGAAAAAATTGACAAGTGGAATGAGTCACCAAGTGTCCAATTCTGTAATCTCCAGTGTGACACCTAATCGAAGCAAACATGCTCAGGTATGGGTGATGCGCGTGGCCCATGATCAACGAGCCGTGTCGTCATCATACCACACCGAAAACAGGCTCAGGGCGAGGCCCCCTCTCCTCACGGTCCAGGCCCCCTCACCGTGTGGAAAGCTCCCTGCTCGATTGACCTGACTCTCTTCATTTCACCAGCCATCACCATCATCTGGCGGATGATATTCTACCCTTTCTCTATTTGTCACTCAATTACTCAACACACAGGCACCCGACGGTGCCAATTCGCAAGTCCACCATGCCGTCCGAAGTAGAGCCTCTTCTTCCGCGATATGATGACGAGACCGCCCGTCAGCGCCGTCTGCATCAGAAGCTACACACGTACCAAATGGTCCGTGCGATGGCAGAGGGATATATGCCGTCGACCGAGCAGGCCATTGTGAATCTTCGGACATTGCTCGCGTCGGATATTCTGAACCTGCGAAATCAGGACATTGGCTCCACCGGTCGTCTGCTGGTCCGTGATGCACGACTGGTCATCACCGTCCTCATTGAGTTCCTGCGGGAGAAAAACGAGGATGACCAGTTACAGGAGTTCCTGTGGCGATTGTCACGGTCCAGGGTTGAGATTGATACGGGGCGGGTGGATGGAAGTGCTAAAGACGCCAAGGCTCGCGCCGATGCCAAAGCGGGTAAGTCCAGATCGCGGTATCAGCCTGATCCTTCGAGGATACCACTGCCACCGAGGATTCCATTGATCCTGTTCTGACATGATTGTCACGTCCACGTGATGGTCGCTGTGAGACCGCACTCAACATCTTCAATCATGACTAATACGATTCTCTCCAAAATCTAGCCTATGATAGCTTTCGAACAGTGGGCAATTTGCTCCTCACGAATGCGGACTTTCGCCTCTTTGTCGACGATGTAGCGACTATTGGGCGCCAAATTTTTGCCGACACCGCATCGGCTCTATCAGAGTCGGCGAAGCAGGTGGCTGACGAGGCGAAGCCATCTGAGGAAAAGACCAAGGCGTTGCAGGGACCGGGTGCGGATGACGGGCACGAGTTGTCCAAGGAGGAACTCAAGGAAGAAGTAGCCCATGTTGCCAAAGTTGCGGGAAAAGGTGTGGTACGCACAGAGCAGGCCGCCGTGGAAAGCGCCAAAGAGCATCTGTCGGGTCAGGAGCGGGATACCCTTTTACATCGTCTCAAACAAGCAGTCTCCAAGCTTCGACAGCGGACCGACTATACGGACTCCGTGTCCACTCTGACTCAATTGATTCAACGGTATGCAGCAATCTATGCCAATGTGGCGGAAGATGCGGCCGCCACGGCACAGGAGGGGGCCGAGGTGAATGAGGATCTCAAGAAAGCCGTGGATATGTTCTGGAATTTGCTCCGGATGTTTGGCGATGCCAAGGAGTGGGATAACTTGAAGGAGAAATTCAACAAGGTTTTGCGTCATGCAGACAAAGATCCGGAGTTCGAGCGTCTGATGGGGGAGGTCAGCAATTCGGTGGGAGAGATGCTGACCGACCCGGCCTTCTTCGACTCTGCACCGGAGAAACTTGACGAACTCAAGAAGAATTCCGAGAAAGTGAGCGCGGAATCCGGGATTCGCCAAGACATGGATGAGCTTCTGGCTCAAGCAAAAAAGACACTGCGCAGCGTTCCCGAGGATAATGAAGTCGCCAAACTGGTCAATGCGACAAAAAAGCTCCAACGCGATGCTTACAACGCCTACAAAGACAAGAAGGGCGATCTTCCCATTGATATTGCAAACTACATTTTGCCCATGGTCCTGCGCATGATCCAGTATATCCCCATTCCGCGTCTAGAGGTATCGGCGCCAGAAATGGATCTCCTATTGGAGAATTTGATTCTGGAGCCAGGCCGGACTGTCAATTATTCATCTTTCCTGCCGTATCGCATGAACCTACTCACCCGGAATAATATTGACATCGTCAAGAAGCACGCCAAGCGTACCGACACGACAATCAAAACGGCCTTTACGGTCAATATTGAAGGCTTGAACATCAGTGCGCAAGACTTTGGGTATTGGCTTCGTGCTCGCACGGGGCTGTTTTTCCGATTGAAAGACGAGGGTATTGCGAGCTTCTACTTGGACCGTCGAGGCATCGACATTTCACTGGATGTGGAGGTCGGCCGTGGCCGGTTGGAAGAGATCTTCAATCTACGTGGTGTTCGGGTCCGCATCCACAAACTTGATTACAAAGTCTCACAGAGTCGATGGAAGTTCCTTCTCTGGTTGACCAAGCCGTTTATGAAACACTTGGTTCGACGTGTCTTGGAGAAGAAGATCGCAGAAGAGATCGTAGCGGCCGCATTCGCACTCAATCGAGAACTGGTCTTTGCCCGGGAACGACTGCGTGCGGCACGCATTGCCAACCCACGGGATCTGGCGAGCTTTATTCGTGCCGTTCTTGCACGTCTTCGCCCAGCCGACACCGATGTCGAAGCCCGGATTGCCGTCGAGCCGCCGCAGGACGGCGTTTTCAAGGGCGTATACGCGCCTGGGAGCATTGTCAAGACCTGGCATGAGCAGGCGACTGCGGCCCAGGAGGCAATTGATGATGGAGATGAAACGCATGGAGTCGGGTATACTTGGCGAAATGAGATTTTCAACGTTGGTGGTGCTTAAACCATATGACGGCGTTGCTCGATCTTGCTTACGCACATCGATTCTTAGTCCACGATTGATGCTTTTAATGCCCCCTTATTTTTCATTCGCTACTCTCATGTCTCACATTTACCAAGTATGGCTTCGGTTTAATTTATCACCCATAGTCTTTCACAGATCGAATCTGATCACGTAGGCATTCCACACATTATTATTATGTTCCGGCTAGCGCAAGTATGTAATTCGCATCGCATGAACAAGGTTCTTTGCTTACAACCTGATACCTAACAGACAGCGATAGTAAATGATTATCATATTTGACAAAACTCCGTTGAATCAGCCAGACTATCTAGTAGATTTAGCGCAGCATGAACAACACGTGACCATCACACGGGTCAACTTTATTCCCGACATCACGATAAGGTCTACTTGGCCCAATCGGGCGACGCGGCGCTACATAATCAATAAACCACGCTGGCAGCTTCTCGACTGTCCCAATCAGGAATTCTCCCCTGTGAAAGCCCAGAGAGCTTGACCAACCCCTCATGATTTCTTCCTGAGACCCTTCGTTCCACGATCGCTCTCAAAGTTCGAAGCCAGTATCGCAGTCGCCCAGCTCCCGCGCGACCTGATCTGAGCCTTATACATCTACAGCTCCCCTCCAGCGGGACTGCCCGAGCAAATCAACCGCCGCTCGACGTACGCTTTGCAAGCTCTGTTCCCCAGAGCTCAGGATCCGTGGGGCCATAAAATCTGGGAGTTGATGGCCTGGAAAAACGTGACTGGAGAGTATTATTCACAATGTATATGCAAAGATTGGTGATCGCTTTGGCGGTGGTGCTGTTCTCAGTGCTTGTCCTCGCCGCTGAGGATTACTACAAAGTATTAGGCTTGGATAAGTCCGCATCCGAGAGAGATATCAAACGCGCGTACCGCACACTCAGCAAGAAGTATCATCCTGATAAAAATCCGTGAGTAATTCTTTTTCTTTGTCTTGGTCTCTTTTTACAGTTGGGCTTAGCGGGACTTCATGATTTGATCTTGCGAGATCCCGCGCGCAAGGAGCGAGTCTTGCGGGCTATTTCTTTATTGGTATGCGATTACTGAGACTCTTCTTTTTTTTTTCTTTCTTGGAAAAACAGTGGTGACGACTCTGCGCGCGAAAAGTTTGGCGAAATCGCCGACGCCTACGATGTCTTGTCCACTTCTTCTCTACGCAAGATCTACGATCAGTACGGCCACGATGGTGTGCAACAACACCGACAAGGGGGTGCTGCTGGGGGTCGTCAGAATGATCCGTTCGATCTGTTCTCGCGCTTTTTCGGCGGCGGTGGACACGCCGGCCATGCACCTGGGCACCGTCGTGGCCCGGATATGGAGGTGAAGGCTGCTCTTCCGTTGCGGGACTTCTACACTGGACGAGAGATCAGTTTCCTTGTTGAGAAGCAGCAAATCTGTGATGACTGCGAGGGAACTGGATCAAAGGATCGCAAGGTGGTTCACTGTGATCAGTGTAATGGTCGTGGCATGGTCATTAGGAAACACATGCTGGCGCCTGGTATGTTCCAGCAGGTCCAAATGCCTTGCGACCAGTGTGGAGGACAAGGCAAGAAGATCAAGAATCCCTGCCCCGTGTGTCACGGGCAAAGGGTTGTCAAGAAATCCGTTGAGACAACCGCCGAGATTGAGCGAGGCATGGACAAAGGCACGAGGCTTGTTTTTGAGAACGAAGCCGACGAGAGTCCCGATTGGATCGCGGGTGATTTGATCGTCATTCTTGATGAAAAGGAGCCCGAGCTTGGGACGACCGACGAAGAGCGCACAGATGGCACATTCTTCCGACGAAAGGGCAAGGATCTCTTTTGGAAGGAGACGCTCTCGTTACGGGAGGCTTGGATGGGCGATTGGACGCGTAACGTGACACATCTCGACGGGCATATCGTTCGACTTGGACGCAAGCGCGGTGAGGTCGTCCAGCCTCTTGCCGTTGAGACTATCAAAGGGGAAGGTATGCCTCATTACTCCGAGGCGCATCTCCACGATCAGCACGATGAGGACGACTCACCGGGCAACCTGTATGTGGAATACACGGTTGTGCTGCCTGACCAAATGCAGAGTGGCATGGAGAAGGACTTCCATGCGCTGTGGGAGAAGTGGCGCAAGAAGATTGGGATTGACCTGATCAAGGACAGTGGCAGGCCCGTTCCTCCGCCGGCGGGGGAGGATGATAAAGATGAGCTGTAAGACAGCCTCCGGCTAGCTGATCAGGGCTCTGTCAGGTCCGTGTCGGAGCGAGCGAGGCATAAGTGTGTCTCTGCAATGTATATTGAGTTGTTATCTGCTTCGGTCGTTGCACTAGACTTGCTCTATATTTTGTCATGGCACTGCTTTGATATCCTACATAGAAATCTTATAGATTCTCCTGTCGCCTATCCATAGGTCGGGTCTCGCTTGTGTATTGCAGAGACTTGAGGGCCTAGCATCCACGTCTCTGATTTTACCGACCTCTAGCCTGGCGACACGTGAGCCTAGCCCAGTACGCCCAGATGGAATGGCATGCTCTTCCATAAGG
The DNA here is from genome assembly GCA_023626555.1 of Penicillium sp. PF2412A. Classification (NCBI taxonomy): domain Eukaryota; kingdom Fungi; phylum Ascomycota; class Eurotiomycetes; order Eurotiales; family Aspergillaceae; genus Penicillium; species Penicillium sp. PF2412A. The sequence continues at coordinate 319,507 of JAMAHA010000001.1, forward strand.
TTGTCATTTCTATATTGAAACTATCGCATCTTTGAAAGAGGATAGAAAGTGCCAGATTGTGCGGAATGCAAGTTATATTGATAGACCGAGCGCCATAGAAAGGTGAGACAAAATGCAAATTGAAAAAAAAGGGTATAATGAGAATCACACAAGCTTTTGTTGTCATGACAATCCCTTGACATCGAGTAATCGATCCATTATAGTTGCAAGGTATCAAAGTCATCCCTCTTGCCGTGGTAGTTCTGGCCAGCCACTCTGAACTTGCTGTTGGGCACCCACTGCACAAAGTCCACCATGTTTCGTGTGACCAGGGTCGCAGGATCCTGAACGACTTGCGTTCCAACGCGAACGTGGCCTTGGGCGACTGCTTCAATAGCCTACGTACAAGGGTTAGCTGACGTCCTCGAGCCGCTGTGTTTGGCACCAATGATCATTTGACGGGGGAATCCCCTATTCAGAGACGAAAATCCAAGAATACTTGGCAAGCAACAGCACAGTGAGCCTTACCTTATCCACATATTGAATCATCTTCTGCTCCCGGATCATCACAATCGGCAGACGCCTCCGGCAAAAGGCCGAGACTGTGATATGTTCCACCTGGGACAAAGCTCCTCCTTGCTCGCGGTTTTTCTCAATCACACCGATGCTGTAAAGTTTCTCCAACATGGCAGTCTCGAGCTTGCGACGTGTGGGATCCTCGGGCTCTAGCTGCGAGAGCTTGTGCGCCATCTTCCGTAGTGATCCGCAAATGGCATTGTAGGTGTTGTATTCCACATCCGAAACTCCATATCGTCGCTGAATTTCACCGGCACGGTGACCTTGGTCTGACTTGTAGGTGTAAAGATCGGTCTTTTTCAAGAGTCTGAGACGGGAATTAGTGGACCGTACTTTCTGGGGAATGGGCCAGGCTGGAACCGGATGCAGCCACAGTAAGATTGCGTGGGGTATCCTGATACTCACTTCTTCTCGTGATGCTTCAATTGACGGACCATCTTGGCGGCTTTCTAGTAATGATCGTGACAACGCCTGTGTGCCTTGAGAGCGTTTGCACTCGATCGATCTGGCCGCGAAGGGAAAAAGAGTAAAACGCGATAAGGAAAATTCCGTTATCTGCGGCGGTGAGGTTTCTGCCCAGGCGCGGCAACCCAGCTAGAGTGAGTCACGTGATAGTCACCTGTATAGATCCGCAACAGCGGCCTTTCGTACTGTACTTGGGATAGAATCAGTGGCCTCACAGGCTCACTTTATTGTCTGGATGATCAGTGCAGAGTCCGCGACGGAGACTTTGCGTACCCAAGGACATATGACTACTGATATATGATTGAATGAATCTGCTCTACAAGTCAGATCTACCAAACTGCTCCACTGGACGTGTGCCCGCGGCTATCTGCTACCTTATAGATTGCTTCGCTTTTGCCGCCGTTTGTTTAGTACGTTTTGAGGCCATGCATCATACAAAAACGGGGATGAGAGACGAATGTGGCTGAAGCGTTGATTCGAGATGCTAGATTTTGAACTAAGCGATCGGAACTAGCCCGAAGATGCCTTCTCCCAATGCCATCCAGAGTCGTGTCAGCCAGACAACTCCAAATTCTCAAATAAGTTTTGTATTCTGAAGCGTGACCTTTCCAGTGGCGCTTTTCGAGGCGGGTTATGGTCGACCGAGTGCTTTTTTTCTGCCCACGTGGGAGAGGATTCCAGGCTTTGGGTCATCAAATTGGATCGATTGTCCCTCGCATGCGAGTCGACGGCGTTTCTCCGAATCGGACGAGTACGCATGGCACGACTACAGGAGCTGCGTCCTCCAATCATAAATGAACTCGAATAGTGCAACAAAAGGCGAGCCAAGTTAGTACGAGTGGCATCCACACGATGTCGCCCTCCGGCGGACTCCGCTTACTGCGACACCCCGATCGCGTACAGAGAACTTGCCGACATGCAACCAAACGAAATGAAAAGAACAAGGCTGACCACAAACGGCAAAGAATCGGGGGGTCAATACCAATTGCGAACTTCACATAGCTGCAAGATCGTGGCGGGCGTCTACGATGTGGCCTCATTTGTCCACTGTTTAAGCAGAAAGTCAATGAGTTATTCTGGCGAGCTTGAATGTGTATATTGAATTCAACAGGAACGTCATCGCTCCTGTCTGCGCCAACGTAGGAACTCGATCCCACAGATAATATGGACTCACGGGAGAACTTTCCCCGATGAAAGTGCCGAACTCCAAACTTTGGTTCCTGAATTCGCTCTGAGTCAGAAGTCAGATAGGCCACTACCTCCAACGATATCGCAAGCCCGCGTTGAACATACAACCAGCGCGTTCTTCATTGAGACCGCATCATTGGCGGCTGGCGAGGAGGTTCCCTGCCAAGACCCTTCGACTGCGGAGTGCCAAGAGTTTCATCTCTTGGCGAGGAGCCACCAAAGCCTCTTTGGGTTGCCAAGAAGCCTTGAAGCTTTCCAGCCAGCGCTCGTCTGCTCTGCACGTGCTGGACCTGCCAGGCTCCGATTTGTTGACCTCCAACAACATCGGCCAAGTCGCTTTGACTATCTGGAGAATGGCGCCCAGCCTGCTGCCATCATCGGCAGGGGTGCGAACCATGCTCATGGCACAAATCGAGCTCCCAGCGGCCATCGGCTTCTCTCGCACCGGAAGTTGACGTGTCTGGCATGGAGCTACTCACTTGGCGCGAGCAGGAGGGAACCTAGATTCGCTGACAAGATGTCGGCTTCGAATTGTCTATATTAGAATCGCTCCTGGTCGTCCAGCGATCTTGGAATTTCTTCCCTCCTCATCTCTCACGCCTCGTTTCTATCCTTTTCTAGCCATTCTAGCGAGGGTAATCAACAGAGATCATGCAGACTCTGTCGTACGTTCTCGTAGCTGCGGCTGTGATCGCCGGCACAGCTGCGCAGACTCACCAGCGTCTGGGTGGTTGCCCGGATCTCGGCTGTGTCTTCCCCCCTGACCAGTACGTGATTGACTGTCACCCGTTCCAACCTGACGTTGACCAAGCGTTCGACGCAACAGAAAGCTGACCAAGGTGCTTTTGCGTGTCTTACAGGGCAGACTTCCTCGCCGGTCAATTCTTCGACATCCGACTTGAGGTCCACTCGCCTGTCAATGGCACTGAGGCCCGCGTTGGCGAACCAGACCCTAACTTTACATTCACTATCTCTAAGAAGGGAGGCAAAGCGGTCCCTGTTACCAAGTTCTTCAAGATCCAAGAGCCTGAACTTGAGCGATGGGACTTCACGTGGTATGAGGGTGAGTGTCGCCGTTTCACTTTGACGCAGGTTGAAATAAATTTCTAATTGTAGCATAGACCGTTTTGCGGAGGACGCGAAAACACCGTCCTTAGTCAATGTCACCTCCAAGATCTATCGACGTGTGGCACTGTATGAGCCGGGAGAGTATGAGGCGACTCTGAACTACTACGGAACCCAGAAGACCGTTGCCAACTGGCTCGTGCGAAAGATGCCTCACAAGCGTCGCGCGAAGAACGTCATTCTCTTCGTCGGTAATGATTCACTTCCCAGCCTACTGTTTCTACCTTGGCGATGTACTGACTATGTGTCTAGGGGATGGTATGACCACCAACATGATCACTGCCGCTCGTCTCATTGCTCACAAGAGCATCAATGGAAAATACATGTCAAAGATGGCAATGGACAAGTTTCCTGTTCTAGGGTAAGCGATCGTTTTTGTGACAATTTGGTCTGCTAACGAAACTCGTCAAGAATAAGTCTTGCGGTGCTAACTTGGATTTTCATGATCAGCCACCAGATGACCCACAGCATGGACTCCTTCATCACCGATTCCGCAAATTCCGCCACAGCCCTTTACACCGGTCACAAGACCACCGTGAATGCCTTGGGCGTGTACGTCGACTCCTCCAAGAATCCCTTCGATGACCCCAAGTTCGAGACCATTGCCGAAATCTTCAAGCGTCAGCACCCCCACGCTGGAGTTGGTATTATCTCGACAGCCTTCTTGGCCGATGCTACTCCTGCGGGTTTGGCCGCTCACACCAGCAAGCGTGGCGAGTACGATCACGTCATTAGTACCTTCTACGAGGGCTTAACCAACTACACCTGGACCCAGTGGGGTGGCCCCGATGTTCTTTTGGGCGCTGGTGCTGAGAACTTCCTCAAGTCCGAGGAGGCCAAGCGAGAGTACTACAATCTGTTTGCTGAGAAGCAGTACAAGATTGCACTCAACAAGACCGCCCTGCAGCAGGCTCCCAACGATCAGAAGCTTCTGGGTGTGTTTTCCAAGTCCAACCTCCCCACCTGGCTGGACCGCAACGTCTACACTGCCAACCTCTTGAACAAGACCAACGCACCCGACGGCTCCGGCCGCGATGCTGAGGATCTTCCGGGACTGAAGGACATGACTCTGAAGGCCATCGACGTCCTGCAGCACCGCAACAGCAAGGATGGTTGGTTCATCATGTCCGAGGCTGCCAGCATCGACAAGCAGATGCACACCTTGGACTACGACCGTGCTCTTGGCGAGCTCCTTGAGCTCGATGACACCATCAGTGCCACCATCGAGAAGCTCAAGCAGCTCGGTGAGCTGGAGGACACTCTGATCATCGTCACTGCCGACCATGGCCACGGCTTTGATGTCACTGGCTCCGTCGACACCAAGTACATGGAAGCCCAGAAGGATGATCGTAGCAAGCGCAAGGCCATCGGCTACTACGAGAACTCCGGTCTGTCCCAGTACACCATCGACGGACCCAACTCCCTTCGCTATTCGGAAGGTGTGCATTTCCCTAGCCAATGGGATCCTCGCTACACTCTTCACGCTGGCGTGGGAGCCTTCCCTGACCACCGCGAGAACTACGAGGTGCACAAGGAGGGCCCGCGCACTCCCGCCGTCTCAAGCAAGGATAAAAAGCTGGGCTACGTCGCCAATTACAAAGACGCTGTCACTGGGTTCTTGATCAATGGAACCCTGCCCGTGGATGCTGCTCAGGGCGTCCACTCTCTTACCGATGTGCCCGTGTTCGCACAGGGACCGTGCCAGGGACTGTTCAGTGGAGTATACAACTCCGTAGACATTTTCTTCAACATGGCCGAGTGTCTGGGCCTGGCGGAGAAGAAAAAGTGAGTGCTTTTGTTTGCGGGCAGGGAGAGGCACCTATTCAAGTTTAATTTTTCAGGACTGCGTCATGACTAGACTTTATTTGGTCTACAGTCCTCTTGTATTCTTTTCATATATTCATAGCCAAGATTCCAATTTGCTTTGATCATTCTTCAATACCGATATAGATGTACTCTTTGCAGTATATCAAGAATCGCCCAGATCAATAGGTGGTCCAATTACCGCACCTTTAACTCACTGTTAGAACAAGCATATAAAATCTTCCATGGAGCCGAATCAGGTCTATGAATCTCAAGAGCCTCACGCAAATCTTGCACTTGTTTAAAGAAACCACTAGATAAAACTGAGCAAAAAGGCGAGGAAACTCCAAAGCTCAGTGCAACAGAGGCTTTCCATTGACGCTAGATAAGGAGCGACTAGAACTTTCATAGTCCTTGACAGCAGCAGCATATTGAGTAACCTCATCAAACTTCCACCATCCCTACTACTCCACCTTCGCTCGTCCGTGAACAGGAAGACATCTTTTTTCTCACAGGCTTCCAGTCCGGCCATGTCGCGACCATCAATACCTTGGCAGTCCCACGACCCTCAGACTGACTATCCTACTCCGACGGTCGAAGTCGACAATAGCCAAAAAAGAAACACACCCAGCGCTCAAGCAGTGAACTGGCAGTTCTCGAGGTTGAGAGTAGCCAGGGTAATGGTCCACGGCGCCTCAGTACCTGCAAAGTTATCGCGAAACATAGTTGTGATTAGCGAATTAGAATTATCATTGAAAAGAGACAGGGATAGAAAAAAAACGGAGGGTTCAGTACTTAATGCAAGCGAGTAGGTGATAGTGCACTGGATGTTTTGATTCGCGGCCAGAACGTCCGCCATTCCGTTGGCCCTGAGAACGTCGCGCATGCCGTTGAGCTGGTCGCCCTTCAGGGTGATGCGCTCGCTGCGCGTGATGAGAGGCGAGGCTGCAGATGCCACGGCGAGGGAGGCGAGGGTGCCAAAGAAGATTTCAAACTTCATTTTGGGAAATGGTAAGTGTGGATTGGAACTGGGAAAAGATAAGAGATTTCTGTCTTGTGTGAGGCTCTGTAATCTCCAAGGCGATAGCTGATGCTCAGGACGAGGGTTTCGACGCCTTTTATAGTTGGAAGGTCTTGAGCTTCACGAAAGATGTGGTCTATTGAGTTTCTCAACACCATTGTACAGCATGGTATGTTTGCGTGATACGATCTGCTAATTGAAGTTGTTCGGAACCGTTCTTGGGTGACGGTGTCGTTGGTTGAAGTTGACCTGAGTAGCACTGAGGTTGTCATGCCTTTTTATTCTGTGTTGGTTTTGTGTATAGGAACACGAACTTTACCTCAAAGACATTGGGCAAGGAGAAATCTACAACTTCTGCTTGCTTGTACACTTACAATACGAAAATCCCTAACGGTCCAAAACTACTTTCAAAGGAGGGAGGTCTTGGGGTCATTTCCGGTGATCGACTCATGACGAAGGGAAGATTAATCGCTGGTTGAGATAGGAACTAGGATGTAGTACGTTGCTCAAAGTGACATACGACCTACGTGGGAGACTGGGCAGATCTTAGACTTTCTGTGAGACTCTCATCTGTCTTGTCATACAACTCTATAAGCTAAGCTTAGTCTAAACGGTCACCTTGTATTTCTCAATTGTCTGACATCGTGCAAACTTGAGTCTAGAGGTGACTTTACACGTTCTTCAAATGAAGTAGCTCAGGTATAGTGTGGTAGATTTATCGACAGTATAGATGATCGAGCCTTTGCATCTCATCAACTTGCCATAGGCAGTTTCTCTTATTTGTTTGAGGGTATATACATAGTAATGTATCGTGTAGCTATGAACTTTTGAATACTCGAAACCTTAAGAGCAAGACTATTATGCCAGAGTGTTCGACTCTCTATCCATTGTAACAGGCTTTTTGTATCTCGATGGCACTATGGCGAACAGATCTATTGCACACACCGTCTTGAGAAGTAACGTAGTCCAGATCATTCCCCAGCACTCCTGTCAAACCATCGATCTCCAACTCACACGACAAACAATTCAACATGAGGAGAACCAAAGAAGCTGCAACCACCAAGGGAAAAAAAAGAAGTCTTGAATTGACTTTTTCGCACCCCAAGACTCGACCAAACTCCTATTTCAACAGTGCGACGGTAGCGACGAGGTGGTCCACATTTTATTTGATACCCCGACTATGCTCACCGCTTCAAGTTGAATGTATCACCGACCGAGCAGACATGGCTCCCCACGGAAAGGGAGAGAGAAGAGGGTCGTCTCTCTCGCGTGACACAAACATTGGCACACTCAAGGATCACGATCAGATACCATTCATCAGAATGAAAATACTACAAGAGAATCATACCAAGCCTGCCTAGGTGTGTACGGGAAGGTGACTCATCCTCCCCGCCATAAAGTTGTTCATAAAGAGTTTTTTTTTAGAAAAATGTAGATGGAGTCTTGGTTAGCTACAAGGTTCCAACACAACCATCTACAAATGTCCGTATACTTTCAATTCAATTTCTTCCCCCCTCCCCCAGACCCCAGAGAATGACATTTCGAACCTCTCTCAATTCAATCACCGTAACATCAAAGATAAGACAAGAAAAGAAACAGAACCATCATACGATTTTCAAAAATCCCCTTTTCAAGCAGGAAGAAAAAAAAACACCATAAAGAGAAGAACCACCGGAAATAATCGTCTCTGGCCGTGCCAAAACAAACCCCCCGGTATTACAATTTCTAAGCGTACGACTTTGACAAAAAGCATGGATGGATCTCTTCTCCCTGGAGTACGCCATCATCAACAAGAAGATCAGAAGAGAACCAATCTCGATATACACCGTATGCCCAATGGCGGCTACCTTACTGATCCGGAAATCTCGGAAGGTGTCATCTCTGAAGAGTGGGTGGTCGATAGAAGTGCGACGGCGACGGGGTCTGATGTGGTTTTTGAAGATGTGTAGGACTGGTTAAGTTTGTGGATGGCTGCTTCCTCTCCCTTTTTTTTTTCTCTTCAAGTGCTCTTGAAAGGAAATGAATTATGAAGAGATTGATGGATATAAGAGGTGGAAAATCTAAAAAGGTGGTGAGTTGGATCAAAAAACTGTTCCGGTCAAGTTTGAGCCTGGAATTATTGTTTGCCTTTTTCTGACGGGGGGTTTGCACAAAGGTAGAGGTCACGGAATTGTAGACTGGCCATTCCATCATTACAATCATACTTGAGGAGATTCTCCGACGCAATTTTGGATTCTCAATGGTGCTTGCTAGTAGATGAAGAGCTGCCAAGTTGCTAGATTCTACAGGTAAGACGAGGAAACATGGGGTGGAGTGGAGGAATAATTTGATTCATCGCAAAAATTCTTCTTGTCCCCTCTCCTCTGACTTGGCAAACTGTGTACCATTACGCCCCAGAAGGGAAAATACTCAGAGGTCAATCTTCTCTACCGTCTCCGTGATTGGCATCTCCGACTTTGTTCCAACTGAGCTTGCGCAATCGCTGGCGAACGGATCCACCCGAGTCGAGCTAAACTTGCGTGCCGGGACCTGCTGTTCAAACAGCAAGTCCAGCTCCGCGTAAGTGCGGCCCTGAGGCTCCGGTAAACGAAAGTAAGTCCACGTAAAACAGATCAAACAGATACCCGCCCAGAAGAACCCTGCCTTGGCACCCCAGTCCCACGCAGACGGGTTGAGCATCCGTGGCGTAATGATGTTGGTGATGAGGCCGCACACATTGTAGAGGTTGCGGGCGAGAACGATGGTTTTGGTACGGAGACGGGTGGAGCTGAGTTCGGATACAAGGGAGTAACAGATCGGTCCGACGGTGGCATCGTAGGTGAAGGCGTAGATGAGGAGGAGAGAGCCGACGGCCCATTGGGCGGCGACGTTCTCTCGAGAGATGATGCCCAGAAATCCGATGATGAGAAGGAGAATTCCCATACAGGCGAGACCGCCAACATAGAGGGTGCGGCGACCGAATCGAGTCATCAGGGGCCACGAGCTGAGTGTGCCCAGGGCACCGAGGATGTAGAGGACCATGGTCATTGTGAAGGCGTTGCTGGGTGCCATGCCGGCTTGTTCATAAAAGTAGGTCGAGTAGCCCATCAGGGAACTTCCACTGACCATCTGGGTAGCCCAGGTGAGACACACGACTTCCGTCCGGCGTCTGTCCACGCCCCGGAAGCAGTCGAGGTAGCTGGTACCGGCTGTCAGACGCTTTTCGAGTTCGTTGGTGCTCCGGATCATGGCGATGGTCTCGTCGGCGTTGAAGTTCGGGTCTCGGCCGGCAACGGTGAGGCGATGGAGCGCATGGCGAGCATCTTCAGAACGCTCCTTGCGAATGAGCCACCAAGGGGATTCAGGTGCAAGAGCGATACCAATGGCGATGGGGATCGGCCACATCCACTGTAGAGCGAAGGGGATCTTGTAGCCCCACTGATCGTCCCGATCCTGCATGGCTTTGAGAACACCCTAAATGCCTCCGTTAGCTTGAACGATCTGCTGGTCCACCCAGCCGGGTGACACAACACCGCCCAGCACTCTTCCCCAAACTTACCGAGGCGATGAATTGACCCATGACCCAGCAGAGGTTCACATACGTGGTCAGATATGGACGTAGCACCACGGGGCACACCTCGGATGCATAGGTCGTGGTGACAGTTTGGAACAGACCCCAAGGAATGCCAATGAGAATCTCGCCGACCAGCAGAACCGGCAAGGATTTGGCAAAGAAGATGATGAAGATGAAAGCCACACAGGCCATCAACGCCCCGATGAGACTCTTGCGGTATCCGAATCGCTCCACCACAATACCCGTCGCGAACAAGCCTAGGATCTCACCCACCAAGGCACCATTTGTGAGACCTGACTGCCACGCCGCCGTGATCTGATAGGATCCGTCGGCCAGCCGGTTGCCGAAGGCACGCTGAAAGGGCCCATACGCGAATAAGGTCGCGATGAGGGCGTTGTCGTAACCTTCCATAACCAGTGCAGTCGAGAAGAGGACCGACCAGCCCACGGCATGCGGGTAGGTCCGCAGACTCTGCCGGAAGCTCATCTTGTGTTCGGCCTCGGTGGCGCGTTTCGCCTCCGGCCTGACATGGCCAGTGTCGATCCCGCGGATGGCGCCATCGTCGTCAACCACGGCGACGGACATGATGAATCTGTGCAAGTCAAAGAGGCAGAGAGGAGAGAGATAGTACGTGCGAGGCGAAGTTGCAAAGTGGAAAGGATGAAGTGACGGGCAAATATCACGTCTCTTGAAGCGGAGGAGGATGGATGGCAACTGAGCTAGGTGGAGGAAAGAAAAAAAAGGAGGAAGACACTACACGCCTTTTGAATATTTGCTCCAGGTCATGCCGCGAATGTTTGTCACAGAGTCTCAAGGGAAGGGCATCCCCGGATTTTCCATGTCTGCTCTTTCACGGGGGGAGGGAAATCTGGGGAAAGGAGTCGAGACTCGAAAGTTGCCTGAGACGCTAAGCGTACATCTGACCGGGCCGAGATTGATCCAATCAAGGTCTGTGGAGAAGCGCAATCGAGGCCCCCCCAAGGTCTCTCTCTGCTTTGTGAAAGTCTGGAGTCTGGGGTATGCAGGGCACCGTTAGCAAGGCCTACGAGCAGGAGAATCCGGCACCTCCGCATTTCCTGAAATTATCCACCTGCATCCGTCTCGCTTAACGTTTCCCCTGAGTTGAACCACTCTTGACCGAGGGACATGAAAAAGGAAAAGGAAAAAAAAAACAAGGATATTCTCCCGGGGGCGTTGGACTGTCCATCAGACCTCCTGAACAGAAAGCAGAGTTCGGGAGGCGTGTGGCTCGGCCGGGTTTAGTTCTGCATCGGGCGCAACCGTCCTTCTCTTCTTCGCCAGCCTTGGCAACTGTCCATCTCGGGGAATCAGCCAATCAGAATGATGTATCCCCAATCGGGTATCGGGTCAATCTTAACTTCGCCGTCGGGCCGAATATGAACCAATCAGAAAGGTTGCGAGGGTGACGCCCTGCCGGGGGATTTGACAAGCGGGGTAACACATCTCGGACCGACATTGGACCAATCAAGAAGGAGGATGGGCGAATCAAGAGAGTGACAGAGAGCAGGTTGCGCGAAAGAGATGTTCTTCGAAGAAAGATAAATATACAAAGCAGCTGGACACTGGAGGGGGAAGAGCAGACCGGACCCAAGACTCCTTCAATTCAAACAGCAAGCGAAAATCACATCGGTGGAGTGGTGCTGAAAAGATTATCCTATCGTGACCCTCCTGGAAAAAACCTATATTGCATTGTTGCAACCCTCCAACCATGTCGCGGGAGGCGCCCTGGTGGAAGAACGCCACCATCTACCAAATATACCCGGCCAGTTACAAAGATTCCAACGGTGATGGCGTCGGTGATATTCCAGGCATTCACAGCAAGCTGGACTACATCCATGACCTAGGGGTTGATGCCATCTGGTTGTGTCCCATGTATGACAGCCCACAATATGACATGGGATACGACATTCGCGACTATGAAAAGGTCTATGAACCGTACGGGACAGTCGCCGACGTCGAGGCCCTCATCGCTGCATGTCACGAGCGGGGTATGAAGATCTTGCTCGATCTGGTGATCAACCACACATCACATTTGCATCCTTGGTTCCTGGACTCCAAATCATCCAAAACGAGCGCCAAGCGGGATTGGTACATCTGGCGACCGGCCAAGTACGACGCCGATGGCAAGCGGCAACCTCCTAACAACTGGCGTAGTGTCTTTGGCGGAAGTGCCTGGGAGTGGGACGAAGGGAGTCAGGAGTACTACCTCCATCTCTTTGCCATTCAGCAGCCGGATCTCAATTGGGAGAACCCGGCGATGCGTGCGGCCGTCTACGAGTCCGCCATGGAGTTCTGGCTGCGCAAGGGAATCGATGGGTTCCGCGTCGATACGGTGAACATGTACAGCAAAGAGCAATCACTCTCCGACGCACCCATTATCGACCCACGCCTCGAGTGGCAGCCGGCTTCGTCCATGTACTGCAATGGGCCGCGCATTCACGAATTCCTGCGCGAGATGAGTCAGATCCTGACCAAATACAACGCCATGACCGTCGGTGAGCTGCCCCATACGCCCGAGATTGCAGACGTGCTGGCCTACGTCTCCGAAAAGGAGAACCAGCTCAGCATGGTTTTCCAATTCGATATCGTTGACATCGGGTTCGGCAACGTGCGCTTTAACACCACCCCGCGTGACTGGACACTGCCTCTGCTTCGCGAACGCGTAGCAAGCACGCAGGTGTTGATGGATGGCACCACCGATGGATGGAGCACAACGTTTCTGGAGAACCACGATCAGGCCCGTTGTATCTCCCGCTGGGGCAGTGAAGCTACGCCGGAACTCTGGGCCCGAAGCGCCAAGATGCTGGCAGTCCTGGTGGCTAGTCTGTCGGGGACACTGTTTGTGTACCAAGGTCAAGAGATTGGGATGGTCAATGCCCCCGTCGAGTGGGATATCAGCGAGTATAAAGACCTGGACAGCTTGAATTACTACAAATTTGTACAAGACTTATCCGGCAACGACCCGGTTGCCGTGGGGGCCGCAAAGAGTGCCCTGGCACATCTGGCGCGTGACCATGCCAGAATCCCCATGCAATGGGACGGTACGCCAAACGCTGGTTTCACGACGCCCGAGGCAAAGCCGTGGATGCGCGTCCATGACAATTACCCCGAATTGAATGCCAAACGACAAGCGCTTGACCCGAATTCGGTTCTGTCGTTTTGGCGGGAACTCCTACGGGTCCGCCGAGCGCACCCGCAAGTCTTTGCCCAAGGTATTTTTGTCGACACAGACCCGCTCAACGAATCGGTCTTTGTTTTTGAGAAGCAAAGTACTCGTCAGAAGCTGGTGGTCGCGCTGAATTTCACACCGGACAGTCAACCAGTGGATTTGACCGCTCAGCTTGGGTCGAGCACACACAAAGTGTTGCTGAAAAACTGTGATGGGGAGGGGCTGGATCATTTGGAAGCATACGAAGCTCGAGTATATCTTGTTGATCAATAAACTCTGCCGCATGTGACCCAGACTGCAAGACCAGGCGAACTCATGGAAAAAAGTAAGAAGATGAAATTTTCCAAAGTCCCTCTTCCCGCCTATGTAGTCTCCGAGATCTGCAAGAATCATAGAAGTAGCTCAATCTCCCTGATCTCAGGATACTTTTCTCGGATCAGCTCAAATTTTTGCGTGAGCATGACAGGTCGTAAAGTCTGAAATCCTGCAAAAGAGTACACAAAGTTTTTCAAAAAGACAATGTCGTGAATACGCTGGATGGTCTCGTCCCCACGCGCATGTGGTAGATGGAGTACCACATCCGTGATGACGTTGGCAATTTCAAAGAGCTTCTCGAGAATTCCAGATCCGTGGATCCCCACCATATCGCGGGGGATGCCGACCAAGAACTGGCGCAGCTGATTTGACAGGCGCAGCGGAAACGAGAGCGACAAAAGCAACGACGAATCGGGCGACGATGAGAGGAGAGTGTTGGACAAGGCAATCTGCCAGGTCAAGGTACGAAGCCAGTGTCGAGTGATGATCAAATCGGCCTGCATCATGCCGGGCAATTTGGACACTTCATGATGCCAGGTGTTGTCCTCCAGCTGGAGCTGCTTGTGCTCAATCCATTCGGAGCTGACGCCAGACTTCTCCCCAAGCCAGTGTTGCAAGAATTCCCGATCGACCAGGCAGAAATTGTTGATATTGTGATTGAACCCGACCTCAACCTCTTCGGGCAATGTCGGATCATGGTCGGGTAATCCTCGCAGTGCTTTCAGACAAGGGGGTCTGTTGTAAGTCAGGGCCGTGAAACGCTCGTGGATGAAGCATTCCCAGTAAGCGCGTTGCAATCGTGCTCGCAAAGGCAAACTGAACTCGAGCAGGGCCTCGTCTGAATGAGCGTGTAGCATGTACAATAGAGAAATGGCCTCTCGGAGATAGAAAAACCCCATGTCGAGGCGTCGGAGGCCCACGCTGCACATTTCCGAGAAGATACTTGTCATCACTGAAACGATGGTCGGCTGTGCATCGAATGCCAACGGGCGGCGACACTCCAGCGACCGCGATAGCAGCGTGGCGATACGCTCTCGCGTTGCTGGTGCTTCTTGCACGGGTTCTCCCCGTGTGAGGTTGAGCGTAACGGCTGCGAAGATGTACACGAACGACGCGGCGTCGCGACTCTCGTCCATTCTGGAGATCATCTCTTCCACTTCTTTTGCAGGGATGACCGGACTCATGGGAAAGACATATCGTTCATATTCGTATAAAAATTCATGAAAAAAACTCGGATTGGGATGCGAAACGATCGAGGCAGGGATGGACATGGACACCACTCGCGACGCCAGGGTTTCCGTCGGCTTTGTTGCCCCATTCTGTAGATATGCAAGTGTTCGGCATTCATTAATCACGGAGCCTCTCATCAATTTCCTCTTTCGAACTGTCGATGTCGCCGAGGAGGTGTACAGACATCGCAGTCCGAGGTGAGTGCATTGCTGGCAGCGGCTTTGACCATTGCAGCGAACTTTTCGACGCTTGCATGGATCACAAGCTCTGGTCGTGCGTCGCTGATTCATTTTCATCCGCCACTACTCAATGACCGCTGAGGCAATGTGCATCGTGGCTGGAGTGATCTTGGACTTGGGCGGGATCTGGAATGCGGGGAAGAAGGTGAGGATTTTTCTCCACATCTCATCTCGAGCATCAGCACCTTTTTCGGTATGGCACGGAGTCAACTGCCAGACTGGATCCACTTGGCGCACCACAGCAGCTGCAATTGAATTTTCTTACATCTGGGCACTAAGGCCGCGCTGCAGTGTGCTCAAAAGACCAAACCCACTTGAAGTTTGAAGTTTCTAGAGAGCCAGGTCATATTTTCTCATGAATCATGTCATGTGGCGATCAATGAACGGCAACAATAGGCGACGGTATGGCTTGGGAACTTGTGATTGATATGGCCCTCCGCCACGGCGCTAAACATGCAGCCTCCAGTGTCTCCGAGAGAGCTTCTTCCCTGGGTTTTTCTTCTCTTTCAGACTCTCCGTGTACCTTCGCATCAAGTCACGCGCAGATAAAATGCTCCTAGTGGAGCCCAGCAGAGTTCTGCGTTTTAGAATTGGATCTTGTGGAGCGGGTAGCATCGATCATAGTCACCATGTGGGCTGTCTTGAAAACTCGCTGAGATTATGCTGTGTATGTCTTATCAAGGATTGAAGTTGAAAGCATTCTGAAGGAAGCCATGACCAATGCGGATATATGCCATAGAGAACTAACCCGCTCTAAACACGTTGAAAAATTCGTATCACTGTGGCAGTTGATCCTGTGGTCTTTTGCTGTATTCCATCAGTAAATCTTTTGTTATCAGTGCCAGAATAGAACCCAGAGAGACATTTCAATATCTGCCCAAGAAGATTGAAAAATATGAGGCTATGTCTAGACTCGAAATCGATATCCGAGCCATTCGAAACTTGGGTCGTACATAATATGCTATGAATTTTGAACACTGCAGTAAATTGTCCACTTTCCCGAATACACTCGTCGCGTATTATCTGTCAGGCTAATTTTTCTAGAGTACGGACCTCCACTGGCGGACAGTAAGGGTAGTTTGCATTGAAATTCTGATCATATCACGCTCTGTAGCAGTGCAGTTTCAGGTCGTAGATGATGAGTCATTCTGTGCTTCCTCTACCACATTTAGGTCGCACGTAATGACGTGGGCCGTCGCCCTGGAGGGACAAAATGTC
The DNA here is from genome assembly GCA_023626555.1 of Penicillium sp. PF2412A. Taxonomy (NCBI): domain Eukaryota; kingdom Fungi; phylum Ascomycota; class Eurotiomycetes; order Eurotiales; family Aspergillaceae; genus Penicillium; species Penicillium sp. PF2412A. The sequence goes on from JAMAHA010000001.1 coordinate 335,409, forward strand.
AGTATGTGGGAAGTATGCTTTGGAGGCGACGTGACGATAGGATCCAGTCGGGCTTTTTGAAGTCATTATACATTCTGTCCAGAGTTGATGCGTCTCGTAAGCTCAATCACCTACCCTGACAGGATTCCTTTTTTCGCCAATGTCGAGAGACTTGAGACAATTACAACAGCCAAATGTGATCGCAAGATTGCAGCCAGACGACGTACGGTCTGTGTCGGCGCCACCACTGAATAACTGGGAATGTACAGTTGCTGTTCACGTGAGACCTCACGTCGCACTGTCGTTTGCGAATCCGCCTGGTCCGCTGGTCTCAGGCAACTTCATCGCCGATCAATCCAATGGCGGACGACTTCAAGGGCTCGACCAGTCGAAAAAATCAGCATCATTTCCGCTTTCTCTCCCCCAAAGCTCCTCGCTGTGCGTCTGGATGCTTCAAGGTCTCAAAAGTTAGGATCTCAGCCCCACCATGGCCGTCTATCGGTCACCGAGAATCCGGAGAAAGAGCTTGGTGAGAACACTCCGAACTTGGAGCCACCCTTACAATCTCTGCAAGCCGAGAAACTACCACGGTCCGCTTTGGTAAGTTGGCATCCACATTCTGACCTGGAGTCTCTGAGGGCATCCCCTTTGAGATGAAATCGTCTCAATGTTCATGATCGATCAGCATCTTCAAAGCCATATGATTGGAGAGTACATGGCTACACGACTGCTGGATCCCCCACACTGGGCGTCTGCAAGATCGCACTGAGGGCCGCGGAATGAAATTCTGGGTCCGGAAAATCTCCGACTAACACGGTCGTCTGTCATCGCACCAAGGCGCTCCAGAAGCTGAAGCGCGCCGTGGGCGGTGCCAAGCCAGCTTCCAAGACCTCCGAAACTCCTGGCTCGCGAGAAAGTGTCCTCGTCGGATTGCTCGCAGGCTCGGTGACGGTGCGAGCCAGCATTATTCAAGACATGCACTTCCCCTCTCATCTTTTCACATCAAGCCACCATGCATGGCCTGTCTCCGATCTCTGATCAAGACTGGGTCGCGTGGATCTCGGTGGTAGCATAGGTGAATTTCGGTCGGACCGGCTCTTTCTTGGCGCGTGTTTCATCTTCGTTTGCCGGGCGATTCACGAGCGACTTGCCGCGCAGTGGCGGCCATCCACAACCCCTTTGGACGCTCTCCATTGGCCAACCGTGCAAATTCCAGGTGAATGCATCGCATGGTTGACAAGCATCTGGTCTCACCGGTAATAATTGCCAGAGGGCCATCTGCCCTATGAGGGCCCATCGGGCAATTTGCTTCGCCCTATCGGGAGCACTCCCCTTCCAGATCATAGGGTCTTTCTGATCTATCTCCGAAACCTTGAGTCTGGACCTGGCGCCTAGATCCAGACTGTACAGCTTCAATGATATAAGAATGGTGATGCCCGTTGTATGAGCTGGTTTCTCTTGGAGATTCGGCAACCATCGAACTTCACCTTCGTCGCTCCTTTGTCGAATACTTGGCTGGGCCAAGCTGGTTTATTCCCTTTCTCTTCTTGTTTGAAATTCGTCTTCACTCCTTTGACGTTTTTATTTTATCTGTTTTCGTTGCCGCAATATCACTTCACCACAACCTCAACGATTCACTCCTTTCACCTTTTGAAAAGAATGTCTTTCTCTATGAATTCCCCTCGGGGACAGACCCTTCTCCGAGCCAAAGCTTTGGTTCTATGTGCCGTGGGCGTAACCCTCTTCCTGGTCTGCCTTGGCTCGCTATCTGGCGCCTCTTCACGCTCCGTCCATAGCCGAGTCTTCAAGCGAAGCACTCAGACTAGTGAGCCCGCCATCTGGCAGCCAAAGGCTGGTATCAAATGGCAGATTCAGCTGGCAAATGCCGTTGAGGACATTGCTCTCGGCGCCGATGTCTACGACATTGATATGTTCGATAACGACGCCGCCAAGATCGCCGAGATCCACAAGACTGGCGCCAAAGTCATCTGTTACTTTTCGGCCGGTACCTACGAGAGCTGGCGACCCGACGCCAACAAGTTCTCCTCGGCTGATTTCGGCAGCGAGCTCCCGGACTGGCCCGGAGAGCGCTGGCTCAATCTGCGCTCGACCGGCATTCGCTCCATCATGCAGGCCCGTCTGGATATCGCCAAGCAACGGGGTTGCGACGGTGTCGACCCAGACAATATTGACGCCTACGGTAATGAGAACGGTCTCGGCCTGACCGAGGCTGATTCAATCGAGTACCTGAACTGGCTCTCGTCCGAGGCTCACTCGCGCGGCATGTCGATTGGTCTCAAGAATGGTGGTGACATTATTGCTTCTGTCATTGAGAAGATGCAATGGTCGGTCAACGAGCAGTGTGCCCAATATGACGAATGTGATGTCTATGCCGCCTTTACCGAGGTCGGCAAGCCGGTCTTTCACATTGAATATGTTGGCGAGATTGCAGGTGATGCCAGTGACAACACCGAAGCCAGTGACAACACCGATGCCAGTGACAGCACCGATGCCAGTGACAGCACCGATGCCAGCGACAACAGTGGCAGCAGTCAGAGCAGCGCGGACGTGAACGACAAGGCTGAAGGCAACAACAACACCGAGATCGACGAGAAAGAGTCTATCGATGACAAGAAGTCTGTTGGCGACAACGAAGAGTCTAGCAACGATGACGAGGAGTCTGGCGATGATGAAGAGGAGTCTGGCGATGACGACGAGGAGTCGGGCAATGATGAGGACGACTCCGATGGTGACGACGATTCCGATAACGACGATGATTCCGATGATAACGACAATGCCGATGCCAAGGCGAGCTCCAATGGCAAGGACACCTCCAGTGAATGCAGCCGCGGCGGTAAATCCAGGCTCGCGGCCCGTGGCGTGACGGTTTTCCAAAAGGGCGTGACGGTCTCCCAAAAGACCGTGGCTTGTCGCGCCAAGAGCGCCGAGAACTTTTCGACCGTCATCAAGAATATGAATCTGGACGCCTGGGTGCAGTACTGCTAGTCGATCATTCCCGTGCAGATCCCACTGCAACGCGTCCGATAACTCTGGCAGAAGGTGCAATTACTGCCATGATGCAAGGTGAAAAGGTTTTCGGGGCACTTTTGACAAAATAACATTTCCAAAGACTGAGTATACTCTATAAGCCATATTCTCTTTTGCCAATTTGAAATACCCTGTCTCTCTCTCTCTCTCTGTGTCTCCGTAGCTTCTTAGCCCGGACGAATGCTTCTCCTCGCAAATGTAGCAGGTAACCCATTCTTCAATTTCCAAGCGACCTCTCCAGTCGTACGTAGTGAGTGTGCAGCGCCAGGACTGGCACGATATGAAAGAGATATGGCTCCAGCTTCAGCCTGATCAAGTAAGATTGTTTGGGGGGGGGGGGGGGTTCAACCCTCTCTCGCACTGTCTCAGTATTGTTTTTTCGCTACCACTCATCGGACATCAAACAGGAAGAAAGTCCTCCCCCCTTTGAACATCAACCACAATATCATCATGGAATGAAACCTCTCCGTACCTGTTCCCACCACAGCGGTGATCATGCGTCACGGCCAGCGCCCCGAGTTAAGCCTTAGTAGCCGTGAGCATAACGGATATTACAGAATCAATCGCTGCTACATCAACCAAAAGGCAGGAAAACATAAACAAGAACCAGAATAAATTCCATTGATACCAGGGCGGAAAAAACAAACAAAAGAAAAACTCTATCAACGACAAGATCTCCGTCGAAGAGCAGCGACGAATCTTCCCAGGTCGTCCGCACAGGAGGATTTGCAAATTCAGCGCCCTGGTCTTACCACTAGCGTCCTCGAGTCCTGGCACAGTGTCCGACATTGAGGAAGATATACGTGCAGAGGAAGACGTTCAGATCAAATTAAGGATGTCCCAAGTACAGGAAAGTAGATTGGATGATTGTTCGAGGACCGGCTTGAGGAGGCTGGCAGGGATCGAGATAGAAACAAACGAGGGGCGAGGCTTGGATGCCCACGCCCACGTTTACTTTTGTTTTTTTTTTCCCTTCTCTCCTCTTTCCTGCGGTGGGGGAAATGCAGACGGGAGTCGTGTGTTCTTGAGTGCAGATCTGGGCCTTTTTTTTTTTGGCAAGGAATGGCTGGGGAAGTGTAACTGCAGATATCGAGAATATGACGGAGAGTGAGATCCTTGTTATTAAGATGATGAAACAGCAGAAGAAGAAGAAGAAGAAGAAGAAAGATCATCAAAAGTCACACTCAAAGAAGTAGTCACTGGAACTCCTATCATGCTGCGTAAGTCGAGATACTAGGGGTACACCTCACGTATCAGACACCCAAGTTGACCCGAGCACCCGGGCCGTTCTCAAAAAGAAGCCAAGAGCGTCGAGAAAAGACCCGAGACCCCAAGGGAGACACGGACGGGAATAGAAAGATCTTGAGAAAGCTGTCAATGTTTGACTGATGCTTCAATGGAATCTGGGCGGATAACTCTGCACCATGGGCTGCGCTGGCTCGTAGTGGAGGAGTCTCGAGGTAGTTCAATGCATTGTATTTAGCAAAGAATGCACGCCGAGTTTTACGGGACGAGAGATTGTCTCACTCGATGAGTTGGATGTTCTCGGGTTGTATAGAATAAGTCTCGAAGTAGAAAATTCAAAAAAAGTATATATATTCTCGGATTGAACGACATAGTCAAACTGCTGTAGAACGATGGGTTTTCTGCCTATCTGCTCTCACCTCAGCCAGCATGAGGCCTACTACCGGTAAGATCTGTCTGTCTCGAGACCTCATATCGTTACTGCATAAGGTATGTAATTGATGTACACACACACAAGGTATTATATGAACAGTTGTACACTAATCGATGTGCATATCGGAAGCAACGATAGCCCGAGAGAACCAGAGGCCTGAAACTGCAGGCATACCACAGCCGCGAATCAACTGCCAAACCAGTCGGGCCGAGTCGACTCCGAGATTGGTCATTGGCGGCTCGGTCACCTGCCAAGCTGCCTTCTCTCGGAGTCCTACCTACCGTCCCTCTGGAGGTCACATCGGACGGCAGCGTCGACTACCTTGGTAAGCTTGCGAGATGAGATGGGTTAGTAGTACTGTGGCAGGTAGGAGGCTTCAACTACTAACCCAAAACTACAGTAGACTACAAGTTTTCCCCCGCCAGTTTGAAGTACCCCCATACAGACGCAATCTCGTTTCACTCGCTTTCAAATGTAACCAGACCCCGAGAGCTCCCCGGTCAAACCACCCGGGACTCCTTGGAACTTCCAATTGTATCCGTCTCATTTTCATTTTCTTCATTTCCCACTGAGGAGTCCTGAAGTTGTTTCGGTGAACAAACCCACTGGTGACTGCACGGCCCTGGAAAAAGAAATTCACAAAAAGGGAAGGGGAAAAAAAACACACACAAGTGAAACACGGCCACCCTCGGTTCATGAAATTGGGAAAACGAGCCACTCAAAAGGACAAGTCAAGTGGGGAAGGGGAGACTCAAATCGATCCAATCCCGGGGCCGGAATCCATCTCAATCATAAGAAATCTCTCAAAGGTTCCAACTACAGTTCCTGATAAGACGATAAAAACTCGCTGCTGAGCCGTCAACACCGCACCGCGCATAACCGAGTCGAGGAGGAGAAACGCAATTTGAGATTGAGATGATGGATGTTCCACTCTCCCAATCCTCTAGTCCTGTCCCGAGATGAGATGCCTGGGACTCCTGACCAATCGCAGGGGCCGGGGCCGGGGCCGGGGGAAAGGGAAATGGGCAATTGGACTACGGGGATCAGTGGTGCTTGGAATCGTCAATTTCAAACTCCACTATCACGACACGGGCGGACGGACCCTGGCAGATGCCTGATTGTCGGTTGGGACATGGCGTTGGGTTGACTGTTTGGTACATGTGTGAGAATGTCTGGAAGGACTGGATGGGGGGAACAACATATGGATGTGTCTGCTCTCCAGGACCTTGGGGATGGGGCATGAGTGTGATCGTAGCGTCCAGATGCAGCATCGATAATAACGAGTGTAACCCCTGCATCGGCATGGCTTGGAACACGGCTGGCGCCCGGTGGCTGGTGGCGGGCGGGCTGTGGCGTCGGGATGGGGGCATTAGGGTGGAAAATGGAAGAGTGACCATCACATCCGGGCCTGGGTACCTGTACTACTGAGAGAGAGAGAGAGAGCAGTACTGCTCGGCTCACTGCTAACCAAGTCACCACTCCCATGTTGGATGGATATGTGTCGGTAGACTATGGGAAAGAAGGGGAGAGAAAGGCGACATTCGGTCTCTACGGTGCTCCAGAAGGCAGGTGTCGTGGAGGGACGCGGACGAGGGGCAGTGAGGTCATTCTCGTGCCCTATTTCCCCCTGTCTCCTCTGCAGACTATAGATATCGCATCATAGATCTGGGAGCCAATACTCGCGTCGTGCGACCACGCCTCTTCGCCTGACGATGCTCAACTGCTGCTAAGCGATGCAGCTCACAGTGACAACGTTCCATCAGAGTTCCTCCCAAGGACCATCTGGCCGTTCGTCGTGTTTGCTGTCGAGCTGTGCGCGTCGAGTCCTGTAGTTTCAAAATCCAGCACCTCAGGTATCCTCCCCCTCAAGAAGCTGCCCTTCAGAGAACGTGCAGACACGGATGCAGCCGTCTAAGAATCGTCTTGGGGTCTTTGCAGCAAGACCACCGTACTGCAAGACTGCCCCTCGCCCCCGGAGCTGCATCCATTCAAGTGCAGCAGCTCTCTGGACACTTCACCAGCGGCATCATCATCAACGAGAATGGTTGCATGACGATTGTGGGCCGGGCTCCACCTCACAGTGGAATTCGGGATACAGGTCAAGGGGAAAAGTCGGAAGACGGTGTGAACGAGCCCTCACTGGCCGTGTGGACTTGGCTGGTGAAACGAGTGTTCCATCCTTTCACACATGAACTGTGCCTGGTGTGTTGATTTACAAACTCCATCGTACTCGGCGTCTCGTCTCAGTGTTCAACTGTTCATACTACTGAGGGGTGTTTCTACCCTTTCCTTGACCTTGGTGTGTTTTGATGTGATTTCCTTTTGGGGGTCCAACCACATCCAGCTGGAGGGGTAGACGTTACCTAAGGAGGGGGGGAAAGAGAATCGGAGAAGGCTGAGTGGATTGGAGGAATGTTTTTCCCTGGCCGAGGAAGCCCCCACTCTCGGATGCACTAATGCAGTAATGCAATCAGAATGGACCCGGCAGAGTCATTACGTCATACATGTGACTGCAGCGACGGGTCCAACTGCGCAATTTTTAGGAAGCAAAAAATTGTCGCAGAGAGGATCTTCAACCTTCTGGTGCTTCGAGGCATCCCGTCTGCCCCGTTGGCTCTCGGTGGAGGTCGATCGGGCTACCGTCGTCCGTCATATCGCCCCGTCATTTGGTGATGTCCAGCCAATGACGTGCTCTGTCACGCTCGCCCTCGGGTATCGGTGAGGCTCACCTGTTCCTGGTTCGTCGCAGTGCTGCATACGGGCGTGGCCGTGAATACAGCAGAGGGACTTTGGCAACGTCCGACCACCACATACCCTCGAAGGGGTCAGGAGAGGAAAGAAGCAGCAGGAGGAGGTCCGGGATGCAATGCATCGGGACCTCCGCGGCAACTCTGCCGAGAGGATGTCTGAGCGCCCGCTTTGATATCACCCGTGAAGATAAGGAAAAAAAAGGCAAAAAAAAAAAAAAAAAAAAAGAAACAGGTGTTGTCAAAGATAGTAGGCAGGAGAAGGTGGAAAAAGTGCTGTCATTCAGGAGACTTGGTGAGGGTTCATGAGAGTTCCAACGAGGGTCAATTGACGGTGGCCATGGGAGATGACCGCAGTGGCTGGCCATGTAGTCATGGGTGACAGCAGCATTGAAGAACCTAAACTCTACCGTGTGCGAGGAACTCTCTAGCAGTCGTGAGGAGTTTTGCGTAGCTTGCTCTCTTTCTATAGAGCTTTTTCTCTTGTCTGCCCACACTCCTGCCTTTCTTCTCTCTCTCTCTCTCTCTCTCTCTCTCTCTCCTCTCTGAGTGGAGACCTGAGAGAAGACTGACCAGTGACCACTAGTGAGTGTCACCATTGGTGACCCAATTCGAAGCCATTTCGCCCGAAAACGGCCGTCGTTACGGCTGGTCAGAGAGCGTAAAAGCACGAGCACCGCGACAGCACAGGGCCGGGCAGCCAAACCACGTCATGGTGTCCAAGTGGAACTCGTGCGTCGAACAAAGTGGAGGATGCCAAGGGCCCAAAGGAGCAGAGCTGGTCATGTCAGTGGCCACTCGAGTCTCCCCAGTGACTCCGGCGAGGCTCCACCGGAGGATCCGTTGGATGGATCGGCGAGCCTACGGACACTCGGCAGCCCTCAACCAGCCCGGTTCTCGAGAATATAATGACTTAATGATCCCCTCCAGGTCTTGCTATCCTTTGCATCACCGCATCCTTTTACACTTTCCTCCTGCTCTTCCCTCTCCAGAGCACTTTTGCGATCAGTGGGACCTGCTTCTTTCTGGAATTTTCTCTTTTTTCTTTTTATTTATTCCCTGCTCGTGGCCCTCGCGAGACGACTCGGTCACTCAGTTCTGCCGCGACTTCCTCCGACTACGACCTACGAAACCTCTTCTACTTCACCTCCTCCCAACTTTCTTTTTTTCCCCCATCCTTTGCAGAAGAACCTCCTGTGCTTTCCGTTGCCTCCCATTAGCATTCTTCTTCCCTCTGAATAGAAACCTAGCCCTTCATCTCCATCACCTCTCTCTCCCTCAGAATGACTTCTCCCGGTGCTCCCAACGGAGCCGACACCGCTCCTCAGGACGTCGCTCCCAATGAGGTGCCCGCTGAGATCCCCGGCCCCAGCGAACAGGGCCACGGCTCAGTGATTGAGGTGACCGGTGCTTACGGCCAGACCATTGAGGTGCCAGCCACCCGGAGCTCCATCAGCGATACTCACATGCAGCGATTGAGTCTGTCCCCCTCCATGAAGGACCGCCGGGGCTCACGCAATTCCTTTGGTGTCTCGCTGCCCATTCCCCGGGAGCCCCGCAAGTCCTCTCGCCTTTCCGTCGTCGGCAAGCCCACCAGCCATGTGCGCAACATTCTGGCATCTGAGCTGCAGGATCAGGAGAAGGAGAAGGTCAAGAAGGTCAAGAACATGTGCTTCTGTTTTGACATTGACGGTGTGCTGGCACACGGTAACAATGCCATCGCCGAGGCCCAGGCGTGTTTGAAGATGCTGAACGGTGACAACGAGTTGGGTAAGTTGGGACATGCCCTCCCCTTTTCTGATGATCCTTGATGTGTATTTGGAGACCGAAAAGCAAGCTACTAACAGTGTCCAGGCATTCAATTCCCTTACATTCTCCTCACCAACGGTGGTGGTAAGACGGAAGAAGCTCGCTGCGCCCAGCTTTCCGAAGTGCTCGGAGTGCCCATCTCCACCGACCAGTTCATCCAGTCCCACACCCCCATGCAGGCCCTCGCAGAGTACTACGAGAACGTCCTGGTGTGCGGTGGTGAGGGCTTCAAGGTCCGCGAGGTCGCCGAGCACTACGGATTCAAGAACGTCATTCACCCCAAGGATATCCTGGCTTGGGACCCCACCATCTCTCCCTGCCGCAAGTTCACCGAGGAGGAGCAGAAGCTCGCCAAGCCCCGCGACTTCTCCAAGTTCAAGTTTGACGCCATCATGTGCTTCGCCGAGTCGCACGACCAGTCGACCGAGTTCCAGATCATCTTGGATCTGCTCCTGAGTGCCAACGGCAAGCTCCTCACCCGCGCCAAGAACCCGGCGGCCCGCGACGCCGTCGCCGGCCACATTCCCATCTACTTCTCCCAGGGTGATCTGCTCTGCCCCACCGAGCACAAGGGCCCCCCACGTCTGCACCTGGGTGCCTTCCGTGTGGCCCTGGAAGCCCAATACAAGGCCCTCACCGGCCGGGACCTCGAGCGTATCGTCTACGGTAAGCCCGAGCGCGCCACCTACATCGTGGCGGACGAGGTCATCAAGTCCTGGATGGAGGAGATTCACGGCGAGAAGCGTCTGCCCGAGAACATTTACATGATCGGTGACAACCCCCAGTCCGACATTATCGGTGGAAACCTTTACGGCTGGAACACCTGCTTGGTCCGCACCGGTGTCTTCCAGGGCAAGGGCAACGACGAGAACAACCCCGCCAACTTTGGCGTCTTTGACCACGTCTACGACGCCGTCAAGGCCGCCATCAAGAAGGAGCTGGGCGAAGATTTCAAGTTCAAGTGGGATCCCAAGAAGCACTCTCCCCACGGCTCCGCTGTGGAGTAAATTTCTTTCTCGTGGAGAAATAATTGTGGCTTGATGCTTTTCTTCTCTCCCCCCCCCCCTCTCTCTCTCTCTCTTCCTCCTCTCTTGTTCTCTCCATTCTCCCTCATGGTCCCCGTCTCCCTCTGATATAAATCCTTTTTACTTTCTCCAGACTCGGCTTGTTAAGATCGAATCTCGTCATCTTCCTCTCCTCCCACGTTTATGCTGTGCGTTTTCTTGTTTGGAGGTGTCTTTTGAACCCAGAGATTCTGTGGTTTTCTTGTGACTTGGGGGCTCCAATGCCGTCGCACCTTGTCCCCGCCATGATGTTGGAACAGTGGCCTCTGATAAAATCTTGATGTCGTTTATCTTTACTGATCATTCGGTTGACGAAATAATGAGCAAACCTTACGATTCAATTTTATTCTTGTGCAGTGTCGCGTACAAGTCGAAGAGAGTATATGTAACCCACGGCGATGACCTTGCCCTAACCCATATGAATATCCCCAATAAATTCTCCGTTCCTGGAACTCTGCTCCATAGTCACACGATCAAGTATTGCTGTCCTCATCAAGATTATATTCTTCTACCCCGTGCTTCCAGTTGTGCAAGACTTTTCAACTCAAGTCCCCCCACGCTACCCCAAAGTCAGGTACAACCTTGTTTTTGACACAGGTTACAAGCACAAACTCCGAGCTCAACACATTAATCAAATTGGTACTAAATTATGATTGACAAGTTATATACTCTACCCCTTAGGTTTTGTCCACCACTTTTCTAAGTGTCCATGTCCTCCCATAATCAATCTGTCCTGGGAAACAGTATGCCCATGTACTCTGACAGACTCGCAAAGATTTACCTCCTGTTCGATATTGCTGCTCACCTTTCAAGGTAAACGCCCACACCGAACATACCACAACCGCCAGGGCAGCAGATTTGCTCACAACCTCAACGGCAGCTGTTAAGCAATCAACATCGCCCTGACGATGCCCAGCGTCAACGCCACTTGAAGCTTATCAACCACCTACTTTAGTCCCGCACCAACAAGGACAGGAAAGACAATAATCAGAATAATCGCCATGGCACTAGGTACATCATCATTCAAATCAATCCGACCAACCTAGGTATTCGAACATACATTTTCCTCTCCCATCTACAGATCAGCACGAGAGTTATAGAAACATAATCGAAGATATCTGTATGAAGGGAGATCTTATTGAATTTTTCTTTTCCTTTTTGTAAATCCGGAAATTGATTATATTTTCTTTCTGACCGGTCGACCAATATCGTCATCTCTTCATGGCGATATCAATCCGATATTGAGCTTGATCTACTTTGATACAAGCGATTGATCATTATGTCGTCGATCCGGGTCGCGAACAGTTCGTACCTGTTTAGCTTATGGTGGAGAGAATGTATGCACAATTACCCCTCGATGGGGCAGAAGGGGGAATATAGTCTGCTGGGAGATAATCGCGTTTTTTACTACTATTACTATCCTGATTTGAAAGGATTTCAGCTCTCCAGGTATCGTATTTCGGTATTCGAATTAGTTTCTGTGGAATTGCCAACCGCTGATCAAGAATATACATAATTGCTGTATATGGTTTCTGAAAAATCCTATTTCTGATGGAATTGAACGTCAGTATACTTGTACTTGATAACAGCCCATATGATTGACTTCACTTTCATCATATATATGTAGTATGTAGTAAAGTGTGACCTTTATAGCTGAGCTCAGCAGGGTTGTCGCTCCAGCTCACAGAAAAAGGCCAGCTTCCACTTCTTCGAACCACAGTCAAACAGGTCTGATAAGCACTGCAAACATATTCCACGCAAGGTCCGGTTTTGTACGAGCGTGATATGAGCAGACTTTATTTTACATACGGGGAACTTTTTTTTTTAAAAAAAAAAGAATGACGGAAATAAGAAAATATGTGATAGAGAGCCTCGACGGGACACTACGTGACCTCGGAGGTATAGTTGTATGGAATGCATTTCCCTTGAGCTCCAAGTATAACGAGACGAGTTTTCAGACTGACATGTTATTGCAGGGCTTGAAAAGCATCATTTTTGATGAAATCCGAAAGATTATGCCGAATCGTGGTGATGAATCGAAAATCATATGCGCGGGGAAGAACTCAATGAAAATATGGTGGAGAAATGGGGTGGGGGGAAGAATGAGAATGAACCAAATTATGGAAATTCGTGCTGGACTCGGATCTGCTGTGAGTTAAGATCAGGTTTAAAAAAATGATTCTGGCCTTGGTATTATTGACTTCTAATCAATTATTCGTGCTTTATCGGATATTTTGCCGTTGATTGTCGAGACGGAGAGCCTGGTAAGAAGATTTTCGTCCCTGTATCAGAGTTATCCTCCCGATTATTCTGGTGGATTGTATCCTTTTGAAAAGAATGAATGACCGGCACAAATTTGATATCCCGATGTGATCATTGGAAGATACGATCCATTCAGTTACTTGTATTCTTGTCTGTGCTCTGTACGAGTTGAGATCTTAAAAAGAAGATATCACACAGGCTGCAGTTAATCTAGCTAGAAGGTCTACAAGTAAAAAAAAGAAAAAGAAAGAAAAGAAATAGGGGAAAATGAAAGTTATGAAAAAGCAAGAAAAAAAAAACAAGGTTTTGCACTAGTAGCTGAACAAATAAGCTAGTCGTGATTAGACTACACTTCCCAGTGAGACATATGCAATGTTAATATCCACTAGAGTGACCATGCTGGACCCCTTCAGTCCCCAAAAGACACCCACGAGCCGGCTCGGCCCATCCACCGAGTGTGGAACTCTCAAGGTATCATATCATGGCTTTTTCATGAGTGTAGTGGAGATTTCAAGTTCAAATGACTCGTCCAGAATCAGGGTCTTTTCCTAAATGGAATCCCCGTGGTTCCGGCTCCTAGTAGTCAGGGCTTCCTGTACATATATCAGACTGAATTTTAGATTTCTTTTTCCTGGGTACACCGTTATTTCTTGTATGAGCTATCTATTAAATGCCATCTTTACCGTTGTCTGAATACCTTCCAGCCCGTCACTTCGATATGCGGAGCCGCATTTACTCAAATGCATCTAGTTTTTTTTTTCTATCATCTTCTGATCAAAAAATGGAACACATCACTGAAACTCAATCGCAAGGTGTAGCAGATCTTCCCAAATTACATTAATAAACATCTTTTACCGATATACGGCTCTCCCTCCAAGGGTTCTTCTTCAATGAACAACCCAAGGTTACGACCTCTTTTTTGAGCCATGCCTCTTTCCTGAGCATGCCATTTTCCTAACTTCAAAGTGAGCAAACTTTATGTATTTTATCCCAATAAGCAGGCCCGTCTTGGCGGTGATCTGAACGATAAAGTTATAGCGGCTCAAGAATAAACCTCGTCGGTTGGAGTCGAGTTTCATCAGTTACTGTTCAACGGGACATGATACTGTATGGCGAAGCTGAAACCTTCCATACCTGATGGTATCACGGTAAAATACCGTTTTTACCCAGAGTCAGCTCCCCCTGCACGGTGAGATGCCAAGACAAACTAACTCGAATGATCGACGCCCCGATTCAGCTGGCGTGCGGGCTGGCATCCAGGCTCCAGTGCACGTTTTTCAGACCGCTGAAATGATTAGTTCCGCTTATAATTGCCTGATTTCAAGTGACTCATCTACAATACACCGCAGTACAGTATAGAATTAGAGCCACCTTTCCATGAAGGCCGATCAAGATTCGCCAGATCCACCGTACCTTGTTAGAACTAAGCCACAGGGGCAGTTTGAAGCCGACCGCAGCGCGGGACGTTTCTTACTCCACTGTTATCCATACCGACGGCGGAACAAGGGTCCCATCTGGATAGAAAGTCTCCTCGATGTCCATATCACGATCGAGTACCACAGAGGAAGCGACATCTTCTAATACCTCCCGGCTGCCTAGATCTACCCCTGGAAATACGAGGCAAGTTCATGCTCCAAAGTCAAATGACCCCGGTATCGGATGGTAGCTCAGTGATGTAGACTCATCACTGCAGACGAGACATCAAAGAAAGGAGCCGATCAATCACAAATCGTTGTCGAAATTGCCCCGGGGGTGTCCTCCTGGGACGCGAAAATGTCTATCCTGACCTGGCATCCATGTCTCTGCATGGCTGCATGCAGCCCCTGAGTAATGGGGCCAAAGACCAGGGTTCGAGACCCTGGTGTTTGGTGTTTGGTGTTGTATGAAGGTATGATGATCTGCGACACTCTGAGAGCCTCGTGTGATGGTTTGCTGCTCCAGCCAACGGTCGGCTGTTGGCAAAAAGTAGTCCAAAGGATAACAGGGTACACCGCCAGGTCAGTGAATTCAAAAGTGGAGGACATTTAGAGTCAGACCAATTGTGTTTGTTGTTGACAGATTTGTTGCGTGAAATGTGTTGCTAGCTAATTTTACATGCGGCTGTACATGTTCCTAATGTACCTGTGTATGAGGTATGTATTGCGTGTAATAGATGTCATATCCGTGTGTTACCAGACCGGCGGGGAATCGGACATACGTATGGATGACCGTATTGTAATAGTTCCCACCAAAAGTGGAGACCTGCTCGCTGCTGCAGGAAGAGGCGGTCATGTTTGGCCCCCTCAACTAGTCCTCATTTGAACAGCCTCTTTGGGCGCTGTGGTGAATGTTTGTCCCCAAATTATTCGCAAATTTCAAAGGTGGTCTCCGAGCTGGGAAAGTGTGTGCGGGCTCTCTGACTCTCCCGAGGGCTATGTTTTGACACTTGGATAGGGACAGTCGCACTCGGGCAGTCAGCACAGTATGGCATCTCGCCGACACCTCCGGCGACAAGCATCGGTGGTCTTCGTCCTATTGGCGCTCTTCTTCTTGTGGCACTTTCACACTCGAGTGGGAAGCAGCTCGGGGACAACGGCAGTCAAATCAACCAGGACGCTTCTGACGAAATACGTGTCGAATCAGAGAGGCAGCGGTGGAGGTGGGACTTCTTTGCATTTTCCTTATCTGATCGACCCAGGAAGGAATATCCCTCTCTTCAAGTGCGGTGTACTAACTTATTCCTTCCCCAGCGTGGTACATTCCGCCTAGCTGGATTGAGGAACATGATCCTCCATCAGTCCAGAATATTGTCGAGGCGGCCGCCCTGGCTCTCAACGTATCTCGTCGCGTACCAGACAGACAGATACCACATTCGGCCATTCCGCTGATTCTCCATCAGACATGGAAGAATACCTATCCGGAGCAATGGCCAGAGACCTTTCAAAGAAGTACAGAGACCTGGCTCGCCGGTCTGGATCATGGCAACATGGCTTATTTCCTATGGGACGATGAGGGGATTGCTCAATTCATGCGGCATTTTGAACCAGAAATTGAAGGCTGGTTCTATGCTCTCCCCAACAATGTGGAACGATCAGATGTGTTTCGCGTCCTTGTCTCCAAATGGATCGGCGGTGTTGTATGTCTCTCTACTCTTTCTACATGAAAAAAAAACAACATTACTCGGTCTTGAACATTCATCGATGAGGCTAATGAAGGATTATTGCAGTATGGTGATATGGATACGGAGCCAACAAAGCCACCGGCACAGTGGATTGGCCCAACCGACATCCAACCATGGCGGGATGTGAGCACGGGCAAGACGTACAGCTCAAATGAGCCAGTGCGTGCCATAGTCGGCCTGGAGGCCGACTGTCGTCCCGAGAGCGATGATTACTGGCGCATGGGGTATCAATACCCTATTCAGTTGACGCAGTGGTCCTTTGCTTGGGCTCCCGGCCACCCCGTCCTGCAAATCTTCATGGATCGTTTGCTGGCCATGATGAAAGTGGTTTCTGACGCGCACGACGGACAACTAAACACGGCGACCGCGCAGGCAGATCTCTACTCAATCGACACATTGAATCTGACGGGCCCAGCCGCCTTTACAGACTCCGTTCAGTCATGGCTCGCAGACAAGCATGGCCTGAGGTGGAACGCACTGACGGGCTTGGATGATGGAGGATTGAGCAAGCTCGTCGGGGATGTGCTGGTCCTACCGATCACTGGCTTCAGGTATGTTCTGTCCTTCGTTGCGGCGAGTATTTTCATCTCATCCTGACTCGTATATACAACAGCCCTGGCAGAGGTCGATACGGCAATATGGGATCCAAACCCCTGACGGATCCTTCTGCCCGATTGACACATCATGCACAGGGATCATGGAGATCATCAAGCATTTACGTGGAATACGGAAAGTTTTGTCGCACTGTCTTCGGGCTGTGCAGAGATTGGTCCAAAGTGCCTCACAATTGGATCATATAGGGGTGAGGCCCCCATTGCTTATCATGATACGAAGAGAATACCCACGGCAGTCAGTTTCGAAGAATTATGCTTCTCGCAAGAACAGTTAGTAATGATAGAAGATTGAAACGATGGACACTTTACACCCTGCGTAGTACACTGTAGGAGCCTCATTCGGTGGTCGGAAGATAAGAGACACCTTAGGCCACATGATAATTGCAAAAACCACGTGATCGAGAATGTCCTCCGCCTGGAATGTAAGGAGAGATGACACGATGATTTTAGTGTCATGGGACTACTACGTTCGCCCTTGTCTTCAACTTTTATTTCATGTTTGTGTTCAATCGAAGAGCCAGGATCATTTAGGTTTGAATTCTTCGATGGTCATGGGCCTGGAGGCTCTGGATGAAAAATACCGGAATTCTCATACCCACACTTTTGTCTGCGGTATTTCATGAAGCCCCACGTGATCGGCTTGACTCTACCATCCTCGAATCAGGCAGAAGGTGAAAAGACGACAACGAGGCAAGAAAGATGCCCTCAAGCTTCCAGTCCGATGAATATGAGCTTGATGCAGAACCCCTCATCGGCTGGCAGAACAAAGGTCACCCAGTCTATGAGCAACCCAATTACCCCTTCATCCTTCGATGGATAAGGAGGCCGTTGACTCTACTGCTGAGCGGCGTGATCCACTTCACATCCCTGATTTTTACGGTTTTTCGAGGGAGATCTAGACACAGAAGTGGATTTTTATGCTTGTTACATACTCTGGCTGGTGTGATTATTGCTATCATCTGCCTGACAGGGCTATTTTGGCCATCTTACACTCGTCCACCACCACACTACGAGACCCTTCGACACCAGGTCCAGAGTAGTGAAACTCACGGCCGGGGCAATGTTCAAAACCAGAAAGTTTTCATCGCTGCCGTTCTTTTTGATCCCCAAGGCAAGATCGCCAGCGGACGATGGGGTCAGGCTCTCCTTCAACTGATCGAATTGCTGGGAGAGCAGAACGTCTTTCTCAGCATATATGAGAACAATAGTGGAAAGGCCGGTGAAGATGCCCTCCATGTTCTCGCAGATCAAGTCACCTGCAACAACACCATTTTCTCCGAGCCAGGACTCAGTCTGGGAGATCTACCGCGGGTGACGATTCCCGGCGGAGAGAAACGCATCAGACGCATTGACTACCTGGCCGAAGTTCGCAACCGTGCTTTGCGGCCCCTCGACGCCGCGAACATGAAATACGACAAGCTTCTCTATCTCAACGACGTGATTTTCGACCCGGTTGAAGTACTCCAGCTCTTATTCTGCACCAATGCCGATGCCAACGGCGTGGCGCAGTACCGCGCCGCATGTGCCGTGGACTTTAGCAACCCCTTCAAGTTCTACGACTCGTACGCCACCCGTGACTATGACGGGTTTGGCGTTGGTCTACCTTTCTTTCCCTGGTTTACCACTGCTGGAGCGGGACAGAGTCGTCGCGACGTCCTCGAGGGAAAAGATGCTGTTCGCGTCCGCAGTTGCTGGGGTGGCATGGTCGCCTTTGACGCGGCCTATTTCCAGGGCCCTTCACCTGTGCGGTTCCGCGCAGACTCTGAAATGTTCTGGGATGCTTCAGAGTGTTGCATTGTCCATGCGGATGTGCAAAGTGCCGAAGCAGGGCCCGATCAGTCTCAACGTTCAGGATCTTACATGAATCCCTTTGTGCGGGTTGCATACGGAGCACGAAGTCATTCCTGGCTGTGGACCACTCGTCGATTCGAAAAGCTCTATTCGCTGCCGCACAACATTCTGAATCATCTCGTGGGAATGCCTCACTACAATCCTCGCCGCACCGAGGTCATCGGCCAGAAGTTCCGAGATGCCATGTGGATTCCAGGCGATGGGGAGGCCCAGTCGGGACAGGTTCAAACAGTGGAACGCGAGGCAGGAAATGATGGTTTCTGCGGACGCCGTGGACTGGAAGTTCTAGTTGAAAATAGGAGGCCTGATCAGGATGGATTCGAGCCTGTTCCGATTCCTGCCGGCTTACACTAAGTCCTGTGTTCGAGGCTATATTCACCGGCGTGTACAGTGTTATAATGATTAGATTTGTCGTGTCTGAACAGCTCATACTGTGCGAGGTCTTTTGCACACCGTTGACTAATAATACGCCGCGATGATTGTCAAATCCGTTGAATCGTAAATCTACTCATCGTCGCCATAGCCGACACGAGCCTGACGGCCCCCACATCCACCACATCGTACGATCCCCGACGCCAAGTTCCAACAAATGTTCATGTCCATATCCCCCACTCAAAACGGTAATAGTCCTGAACAGGCTTAGAGAAACCACCCCCTCCTCCCGATCATCTGCCGGTAATCAAACCATCTATCTATTTTTGTATGCAACTTGACTCTGATTCTTTCTCAGAGCCGCTAGACCTGAGACCAGTGAGAATATGATTGGTGCTTTTCACGGGAATTACGCTAATACCAATTCAGGCGAAAGCGCCCCAGAGGAAAGTCAGAAAAACAAATAATGTTTGCTCAATGGTTTGCAACGAGAGAAAAAAAAATCCCGCGGCCAAGGATGACGGCGCAGGGTAGATCCATTTGGTGACTTTGCGTTGTGGGTCTTGAGGTCAGGTAGCTGTGGGGTTTGTTATTTATGGTATGTAATGTATTTCTAGTATTTTTGCAACATACATACAGTACACATGTATAATACACACTAAAGTACATAATTACGCGCAGATCGCAGACAAGGATACACCCATCACATGTCTACCACAATCTATTACTGTACATTCAATTAGGATATCCTGTCGCATATCCAAAAGTCCCCCGCGGGAGGGCTCTGGAATCCACCAGCCTTGGATATCTACCGAGTATCGATCTCCGTTGAAATCCAATCTTACATGTGTTTCGGTTGTATGGGTGAATTGGCAAGGATTCGGGTCGGTGTTGCAGTAACGAAACCCTAAACGCCCCCTGAAGATTGGTGGTTCGGATTACCGATCGTGCGATCCCAAACTTTTCCCAATGATTCGACAAGTTTGTCTCGCAAGGCTACCACGTTCCGATAATCTTTTTGAACT
The DNA here is from genome assembly GCA_023626555.1 of Penicillium sp. PF2412A. Lineage (NCBI taxonomy): Eukaryota > Fungi > Ascomycota > Eurotiomycetes > Eurotiales > Aspergillaceae > Penicillium > Penicillium sp. PF2412A. The sequence goes on from JAMAHA010000001.1 coordinate 355,018, forward strand.
ATCGCATTAATTCCGAGGGATTGAATCCTCGCATCAATAGAACCATCAATAGAGTTGAGGGGGGGACGACCCGGCCGAGGAACCAACAAATGAGACAAGGTGTTGAAAAGCCTCGCTAAAAAAGGTTTCTATTTCAACTTTCTTGAGAAAATTTAGGCATCCGAGCTGGAAGAAGGCAAAAAGAAGACGAAGGGGGGGGGGAACAAGAAATAAAAAGAATTTTCCACAGTCAGGCAACCAACGTTGTGTGTCCAATCATTCGTGCGAGTCCACATGTCGAAAGCGCCAACGAGCTCTTCCTTAATAAGGTTAAGCTTGGATGGAGACGATCCGGGCGAGCCAGGGAGTGGCCATCACCAGACCGGGAGCCACTGATTGGTTTCATTGGGTGATCAAGCTTTTTGAGGCCGAGATGTTGGTGGGTCTGGGCACTAAACTCCGAGCTGAAAATCAAGGGGAAAGGGAGCAGGTGTATTGTACGCTAGGCAGCCAGATTCTCAAGACATGTGAATGGTGCAGTACGGGTGTAAGTTATTGCGTTTGTGTACATGACTATATATCTGCTTTTGAAGTACCGTAGTAGACGTTCCAAGGCAACTGTATTGCCAGACTAAATCTATTTGTCAGGCATTTGTGCTTTTTTTGGCGAGAAAGTGAGACGCTATCCAAAGTAGACATATTAGAACGTCTAGGCGTGAACTCTGAGCGAATGAAATGATCCGAATGGCGCTGTGAGACCCTAGTGTGGTGACAAAAGACGTAGAGGTGGCACAGTGGGCGTCGATCAGGGGAGCCTCGCAGCTTGTGTCACGCATGTTACTCGGGCGTTCGAATAGCCTGACGGAATTTGTTGACCGTTGAAATGGATAGCCTCACAGCTTGGACATTAAGCCTCTGGAAAATTACACATTCCATACATACTGTGTGTATTGAAAGAATGACACGTAAATGACGAGATAAATTATACACAGAAACCATAATTACATACTGAAAAGTGGAGAGTCGCTCAGGCTGCCAGATTAATGAAGCTAACTCCGGGCGAAGAGAAACCGGCTGACGGGTAAAAAGGCTTAAGATGGTCCCTCAGTCAACCACCACTTTAGCGTGAGAGCAAACGAGGTAATTGAGAGCGATGCACTTGCGAGTTAGTTCCGGCGGTTCCTCTCACTCTGTCTCTCTGTCAGGGTGCGGTACGGACAGCTCCGACCGCCTTGCCCACAATACCACCCCCACCACCAGTCTATGGGATACATTGATTCCAGGCCAGACGCAGCACAGTAGCAGTCTCCATTCAAACGTAGACTGTGAGGCCCAGCCAGCGCACTTGGACCTTTCTCCTACACGTTTCAGACTCGCAAGGTCCAGGTGGACAAAGGCCAAGTGACTCTGGTTTCAACTCGCAACCAGTCTTGGTGGTCTCCCCTTTTGTTTTCTGATCTTTTCGCCCTTGTGTTCTTCCCACCGACAATGGTCCTGCTACGTCCTGTAAAGCGACTCGTGCGCCGACTACTCAGGCCAGCCACCCTCGGCACCGGTATCGGCGTGCTTGCAGGATGCGTGCTCTTTCTCTATCTCATGCTGGCCTATCGTGTGGCCGATGACCCGCGTCTCGTTCCTGAATCATTTCGACATGCACGCCGCCCAATCTTGATTACCGCCCATCCGGATGACGAAACCCTATTCTTTAGCCCTAGTATTTTGTATCATCGCCATGAGCCTCATGTCACGCGCTCATTGCTGGTGATTTCGTCGGGTGAGTGGATCTCTTGTCGGACTTTGGATCATATCATCACCATCATTATCTCTTTGAATTCCTTTTTCTACTGCTGTCCCTCCAACCCCCCACCCCCACCAAAAGAGACGAGACAGGGATCATCGCCTAATTCATCGAGTATAGGGAATTTCAATGGTCTCGGCGAAAAGCGCCAAGCCGAGATCCACAGCAGTTGTGCTGCCCTGGGCATTTCCCAGGACCACTGTATAGTCTTGGACAATCCTGAATTACAGGATAACCCCAAGAAATGGTGGGATGAGAAACTGATTGAGAACATCATCAAGCCATACCTGGAGAAATGGAATATCGATCTGGTTCGGAAATCTCCCATCCCCACGTCAGCATACGATTCCATCAAGTTAACCAGTTTGACAGATCATGACATTTGATCAGGGAGGAATCTCGGGTCATATCAATCATCGAGCAGTCAGTGCTGGTGTCAGGTACGTTTGTTTCAGTCATGAGAAAGCAGCGCTGCAACCTCTTGTTGTGAACTGGCTTCCCAATCATCCTCCTCCGATTCTAGCAGACTTGTGCCCTGACGAGAAGAACGCAATAGGGACTATGTCACTACACACCCAGATGCACCCCCGGCGTATGCCCTGGAGAGTACCTGGCTCTTGCGCAAGTACTCCTCATTACTGGATCTTATCCCCACTGCGATCCCCTTCTTGTGGAGGCTTGCCACGGCCCCGCTGATGCCAGTCACCAGTCCCAAGATTGTGGATCGATCGTTGAGTCTGGGCATGACCAAAGAGCGGGTCCTCTTGGTGAGCTCATGGAAGACGTATTGTGAGTCTCGACAGGCATTTGGTCAACATGAGAGTCAGTACTCGTGGGACAGAGTATTGTACCTGGTCATCAGCCGTTACATGTGGTTCAATACCCTGGAGCGGATTCAATAGTAATTTTGTGTCTTGATGGGGGAGAAGAATGATCGGCCTCCCCCAAAAAAAGAAAACCTGTACCATTTTCATATACAAAGCCTGATGACAAGACACTCTACTTTTCAATCACCAATCAAGGAATTAATGTTAATGGATTAAGAAGACGCTACTGAGTTGCTCGTCTAAAAATATGATCAAAACAAAAGCAATGGCCCAAAGTGTTCTAAAGGGGCCCAATGGTGGTATCATACAGCAAGGGTAAATCAAAAGCAAATAAGCAAAAAACAACAACAAAATGTTTGAGCAACGGGACTCAGTCTCACGTATCCTTGCAAGATGACTTGCTTGGTGATGACCGAGCCAGGGATTCGACATCTCGTCGTGATCGCAACCGGTGACGGAGTGAGCACATGCAACATATTAATGTCGCAAGTACCGTAATCGCAATGACAGCAGCAAGCGCGATGTATTTGGGTGGGGTGTTCTTAAGCTTGAGGATGAGGCGGGCGTCACCGGCGTGCCATGAGGAAGATCCCAAGTGTCGAAAAAGCGGCGTGTTGACGTAACCGTTGAGCATGTGTAAGTTTGGCTGGTTCAGGGTTCCGGAGAGAATGCGGTACTTGGCTCGCTCCTTTTGTAATGTAAAGACCGTTCTAGGAAGACGAGAAGTTAGCAAATCGATTGTCATGTCCACGTTGGAAAGTCTCGTCTCGTTTTCGAGTCGAAAGTTGGAGCACATACGACGCATAGTGACAGCCGGTGCTGAACATCACGGTCACATAGGGCAGGAGCGGAAAGACGTGGTTGAACCGGGGCAAGCTTTCGACCAGGGAGTTGACAAAGGTGTTGTTTTGCGAAGCCAACATCATCCCGATCGAAAAGCCCGCAGGATGCGCCGCAGGAGCCACAAATTCAAAGCGTCTAAGCGGCTCCATGGATCGCTTGCAGGCCAGATCAAAGTCCAACACGGCACCTAGTGAGTTCACACGCTGTTAGCTGTCTCTCTCCACGCATTCATGCGGTGCACTTGTCGCTATCCACCATAACCTACCTCCGTACGTCTTGAGAGTCATGTATCGAAGGGCATCGACTCGTTGCACCACAAAAGGGTAATCTTTCCACATCTCGTAGAGATGTGGATAATTCGCCTCGACAAATTGTGGTGCATTGTTGTCGTTCCACAAGAAAAACTCCCACGACTCGTGTTGTTTCACGCAGTCTGATCGCGCAGCAATCCATTCTGGCTTGGGCGGATTCGGCCCCAGGTGAATGTGATGCATGCGCGCGGGGATCAGAGGACGGAAGCCATCATCCTGCACGGAATAGTTCGCCCCATAGGATTCAAAGGTGAGGTCGAAGTGATCGTGCTGCTGGGAGATGGTGGCATAGACCGCGGACCCATACCAGACAAACGGCAGTCGTAGGAGTTGGTACAGTCTCTGGATGGACGATGCGCCTAGAAAGGCGAGGACGAAGAGACTGATCACGATGAGACAACCACGAAGACGACCTCGTGCCATGACTGCAGTTGGATGTGAAATGAAACGAGAGGGAAGAAAAGAGTGAAGCGATGCGGAGAGGGAAGATGATGATTGAGTTCTACATGACCACTTGACGAGTGCAAGTGCGAAAATCACGAGATCCAAGCATTGTTGCCTGGCCGAAAAAGTGATCGGAGGGCGCCTAGAAGATCCAGGGTAGGAAGGCACGCTAATAACTGACTGGGAAAGTTCGACGGAGACATGGACAGGTACTTTTCCCTCCGCCCCCCCTGAGAGTGAAGACCAAGCTCCATTGAGCTACAGCACTAAACTGGAATCGGCCGTTCAAGCTGTAGGATGAGGATGGATTGGGGGTCGGCCATCAAACAAGGAAATACCCGACTCTAGGCCGATGTCTGGATGTGTAAAGTCTGTTTCTTACCAAATACCAGCGGTATTGTGTTACCAAACTATAGGATTCAATAATCAGGGTCCTCGTCCGGAGTTTAGGTTTCATCTAAGGGTGTCTTGGCTAAGCTTGGCTGCCGGCTTACTTTCGACAAATACTATGACACATTAGGACTAGTGTTTGACAACGGGGGGAAAAGAAAAAAAAAAACTTTTTTTTTGATCTGAGTGAGAACCTAGCTCAAAGAATATTGACTCACTCTGTATCTATAGACCGTAGCGGATGTGGATAGGCAATTTCATTCAAAGTGCCGATGGTAGAGAAGCACCTATGACCAATGATGGGAGTATCCTGTCTTGTCTTTGCATGAACCATAATCTCTCACAATAAATAAGTGACACATGAGTGTTCTCATCTATGCTAGAAAAGATCGTGAGTGATCTGGGCCCGCCATATCTTGGGCAGCCTCAGCCTCGTGTTCAGCTTGTTTGACGGACAGAGTCTCTGCGAAAGGGTCAGCTATGTGGGGGTTTTCCCTTTTACAGATCGACTCGTATTGCCCGTTATGGGTACGTATCTATTGTACTAGGCGGCTTATAATACAGTACGACAGAGACATACTGTATGCTATGGTATTACCATTTCCCACCATACACAAAAGGCACATCATCCGGCCGCCCGATAAGTTCAGAAACCTTACTCACTTCATGCCTCTCCCAGCGATCCTCATCCTGCCTTCTGACCACGAACCCCACATGAATCCTTATCCGAGCCTCTATTCAATTCTGGTGACTATCTCATACATACAGATACACTCACCCACTAAGATTACTCTGTGTCCGAGTCACCGGGTACCACGCACAACACAATACTTGCACACTTACCGTCACGAACCAGGTCCAAACACACCACGCTGAGCCCGATCTGCTGTCTTTCCCATCTTGAACGGGCCTGACCCACTCAGTCTAGGCTGTACTATTCCACAAGCATAAAGAACATCTGCACCTAAGGACGCCGAGCTCCGGTGTTCTCCGTAAGAAAGTGAGTCTCAAAAAGGCTCAAAATCTTCTTCCCATTTCATTCCCACATGTTGCGGATGTAACAAGTTGCGCTGCTTCTTGCCTCCGCATCCACCTCCATGCACACGTCAGCCGAGAAGCAGTTACTGCCGATAGGGCAGGGGTTCGTGACGGGGTCCTCTTTGGACACAAAATCATGGACTTCTCTGGTGTTACTGATGGTAAGAGATGGTGGCTGTTCTGTGATACCCGACTTGACAAACCTCTAATCAGCTAACATGGCGCTCGCAGCTGGTGATGCAAAACATGGCATCAATCATTGTATGTCGTTTCAGCTTCTTATCCTCTCAGAGAGATACTGCGTGATATTTGATCACGTGCTAAGACCGTTGGCTTTTAGTTACAACATTCTCTTCAGTCACAACCAGCATCCAACCCCAACAGATATGACCCGCTGTCGGGCATCATCTTGATCGAGGTACTCAAGTTCCTCATCTCCTTTTTAGCCATTGTGCAGTCGGATGCAACCGCCTCTTTCCGGAATGCACTTCAGGGGACGGTCCTGAATGTCTCCAGTGATGCCACAGCGGCCGCGCTTTTTTTCACCGCTGCCACCATCCTTCAAAGCATAGGCGCACATTACCTGGACTTGATCCCTTATCTGGTACTCTCTCAGCTCAAGACCATCGTCACTCCTCTATTTGCACGCATCATTCTGCACCAGAGGTATCCACTGCGAAACTGGCTTTTCATCGCCATGATGGTCCTGGGCATTGTGCTCGCCCAGCTAGGCTCTGGCTCTGATGCAATCAGTACCAAGGGATTCAAGACCCAAGCCATGGTCCGTGGAGTGATGGCAATGGTCCTGGCTGGAATCTGCGTTGCCCTGGGCAGTCTGTGCATTGAGCGGACCTTGAAAAAGTCCGGCCTTCTCTTTCAATGTAATGCTCAATTGGCAGCCTACAGTTCCTCCATTGCACTGGTGTACTTTTGCTGGCAGACAAAGTTCAGTTTTGATCATTTCTTCCGCGGGTTTGATGCCCAGGCATGGTTGTATCTGGGGCTCCAGGTCTCGGGGGGATTCATTGTGGCCAAGTGCGTGCAGATGACCAGCACAGTCACGAAGAATTATGCTCAAGGGTTAGGTTTTGCGTTGGCAGTTTTTACACCGCCCTTGGTTGCTCGCCAACATATCAGTTTCCAGGTAAGGAAGGATTGTTCATTTCATCAACACACTTTGTTGTCTATGGGGAAAGTTCATATGTGCTAACAACTTTTCTTTTTGAAGTTGCTCATTGGCGTCGGTCTCATTCTGGCCTCTGTGCTCGGGTCTTCTGCATCTAATCAAAAACCACCCATTGCAGATGAGACCCTATCTGAAAAAAGCTCACTCACGAATCCAGTTTGATAAGTCCTGGGCTGAATCATCGCTTCACATCGCTTTTGAGCTAAGCCTGGAGCGGTGATACTTGGTCTGATGTTTCATGAACCCACATCAGCCTTTTTTGCTTAATGAAATTACCGATTGCTCTTAATATATAGGGGGGAAACTAATCAATACATTTCTATTTTTATCAGGTGGCGTAATTTATGGAGTGAAATTACCATGCCGACGGTAGGCTGCCGGGCCCCTGCAGTGGACGGACGCCCATCAGAATATGTCAGGGTAGATTCTGGAAGTAAACACGCCATACCATTTTAGCACAGAACCAGGGCTTCCAGTCCCTTTTAAGAATAAAAAAAAATGTGAAAAAAAAATGAACAAGCATCATATAAGCAGCTCGCCTCGAACATTCCCTGCAAATCAAACAAAACCACCAAAAAGAAGAAGAAAGAAAGAAAGAAAGAAAGAAAGAAAAGAAAACTGACAGAACCAATATCGATCAATGTCTCTCTACATCCAACGACCGTACTCCCATGCCAAGTAAGATATCTTTTGGTAAAACATGGAACCGATCCATGATTCTGTCAACATTACTACCTGCAGTAGGAGCTAGACCTCCCCTCAGTCCAAATGGATGTCCAGTACTAGGACAAAACCCCCGCCTCCACCATCGTAAACAAAGGACCAATGAGATATCTACACTAATGAGGATGATTATTACAATTCTTATTCATGTTTCCTCCTTTCCTGTATTTGGAAATTTACCTTGCTCTTGTGGACTTATCCCAAATCCTAGTGTCCACGTGCGATGCTTTGAAAATCCTTCTCTGCCACTGGTAGACCGGTGCACTGGACTTCAATGATTTACACCAGAAAGCTTATTAGATTCTCAAGTTAGGTAGTAGCCCGTCAACCTACCACCACCGGCTGTTTCCACCAGATCGGTGCAGACTGGATGATTGATTATTGGGGACATGGATGGCCTGAAATGCGCTGGATCTGATTGAGAGACGAGATGGTCTGCGGAAAGGACTGGGTATAATTGGAGAGCTACTCCCACTTTCCGATTCAGTGATTGGATGTGGACGCTTGTCTCAGGGGAAATTCCACAGTAGGCTCACTACATGTCCTTCCAGTTCCAGTTCCAGTTCCATCTTGGCTCTCTTTAAATCTTGCGTTTCATTGCTCAGATGCTTGATCTTTAGTAAATCAGATAGAACAAGAAAAAAGACTCTCATGGCTGACACACATCCCCCTCTCTCTCAAGAGCACTTGGTCACACTGGGAACATTGGTGCAGCTACCATAGGTCTTTCCACCAGTGACTTGGACATTGGACCAAGTCCAGTTGGAGCAGCCGGATGATCCACAGGTAACTACCACGTCGTATCCGCTGGAGGAAACCGCACCTACACCAGAGACATTCTTAACGGTTAGGCCGGTGATGGGAATGCCGCTAGTGGCGTCGCCGTGAAGGTCACCGCCGTTGTAGTTTTGCTCGATGAGAATTCCGTATCTGTGGAGGAAAGAAATACCAGTTAGCTCGTTGCATCTTGTTTCAGCGAGGAGTGAAAAAAAGAGAAAGAGAGAAAGAGAGAAAGCCGGATGTCCTTACTTGGAAATAGACTGGAGGGTGATGCCAGAGTAAGTCACGCCCTTGATTGCGCCGGTCTCGCCGGATTTGGCCTTGATGCGAATGCCTGGTTTGAAGTTTAGTAGGTCGTCGGGGGATGATCTGTGGGCGTGGGGGTGCACTAACCATTCACCGAATTTTTGACCACAGAGTTTGTAAAGGTGACCGTGTCGACGGTGTTATCATCGCGACCGCCGACGCTGCCAATGGAGAGACCATGACCTCCGGAGCAGGTGCCGCCACTGAAAGTGATGTCCTGTGCATTGTATGAGCAAATGGCCCGGCCACAAGAATTAGTCGATGGGGACTTTCGGGGCAAAACCTACCGTTCCAGAATTGACCGCCACGCAATCATCCTGGTTATAGACATTCGCGCCTGTGATGACCACATTGGTGCTGCTTCCAATGTCAAATCCGTCGGTGTTGTGTCCACCAGCAGAGTCACCGGCAGTGTTCTTGTCGAGATTCCGAAACATTAGCTTCTACCTCTCCATTCAAATCCCTGGGTGTGACTCACGTCAATAGTCATGCCGGTGACAGTCAGACCGTCACAGCCGTTGATGCTGACAGCTTGAACGGGAGTATTCTGGATGTGGAGATCGGTGATGGTCGATGAGGTGAGATCATGGGCGTAGAAGAACTTGGGCTTGGTCTTGCCGCCATTGCTGCCTTCGCCATCCCACCAGCGCGCGCCGTCGGGGTTCAGATAGGCACCGCTAGCGCCCTTGACGGTGATTCCCTTGCCAGAAATCTGGAGCAGGGGCCCAGACCACTCCTTGTAGCCCCAGGTAGTCTGGCCCTCGAAGATGACCTAGAGATAAATGAGATGAGGGTTCTTCTCAATGGAGAAAACCTTGTAGAGATTGCTTCGTGCCGTACCGTGGTATCATCAGCAAGTTTGCTCAGATCCAGAGTGGTGCCAGATGGGACTGCCACATTGGAGAGCACGATAGTCGAGCAAGCCGTCTGCGACTTGCTGGCCGAAGCGGCACCGTTGGAACCGGAGAAAGTGCATGTGGTAGCTCTCTTGGCCAAGCTCGGGGCCTGCGTGATGGCCGGCTCAGCGACGGGTGACGCCAATGCGCCCAGCGCCAAGGAGGCGGCCAAAAGTGAAGTAAAAGCTTGCCGCATCACGGAAAGATTCAGTTGTCAATTGGTTTTTTTTTATTCAGGGCGTTGGATAGTCTTGCAGATGAAGCAGCTGATGGTGTTTGCGTTCCTTTCCCTTTGATCCGAGATCACCAGCTGACTTTATAGCTCTTGCAAGTTCGAGCTCATAGCTCGACTGACCTCTTTCATCACCACAAGGCCGAGACGTCTCGTCCCACTCAGCATCCGTGAGATTCAAGGAAGTTCTCCGGAGGGTTCAACAGGACGCGTACATTTCCTACAACTGCTTCGTCCCGTTTATCCTCCAATCGCAAAAATCTTTTGCGGGGACCGCGACCATTCGATTGGCGGGATTTTTAAAGAAAATGATCTAAAAAAAAAAACATTAAGAACGGGATGACGGTGTAAACTCGAACTCTATACTCGGACGGCGAACGAAACCTTGTTCAATGCTCGGGGGGCCCATGCCAGACTTCATGGTCTCTTATCCTGCAGGGTGACCTGCATCGTATAGACCAGGGGGAAAGGGGGAGAGGGTGACGAATACACTCGTGGTCCGTGAGGCATGTCTTTAGGACACGGAGGGCAATGCCGCAATCAGCATTTCGACCTGAATCCGTAGCGGACCCGCTCATCTGCAGGATTCTGCTGATTTGCGGGAATCCAGGTGGAAACTGCGGGGGAGGCGTTTCATCAGGAGGAAAAACAATCATCAGCGAGACCCATCTCATCAGCCATCTGCCGGCGTGGGACAGCGTTCTGCAGAAAAGTCAGCGGACGATCGGCTGCAGGGCAGCATTCGGCGATTCTTTTTGCCACCACTGGTTTTTTTTTTTTTTTTTTTTTGACATTGAGACGATGAACCTGGTCGTGAGACCATTGCGGCTGTCAGACCGCGGAGCTTTTGGGGGGGCGGAGTTGATCTCGCGGTGAAGTGGAGGAGTGGAAGACTCGGGCGGTGGGACAAAGCAAGTCGGTGAGTGTGATTTCCTCGTCATGTGCAAGAGAGTGGTCATATCCATCCGGCAGTACGGAAGAGTTCAAGTCAAACTGCTCAACCGATCATTCTGCGAGAGAGTGACTGCGACCCTACCGGCCTAATTTTTGAATCTTTATAGGTTCAATCCCGCGACCTCGAGGGGCCATGGTAGAGTCATCCTGCGCGATGGTCTTACCCCACACATTATACAAGCAACACCAAGCAAATGCCAAGGAACCGGGACTGCAGGACTGGAACCGAAGCCCATGCTGTGTTTCTGGGGGAGTCATCATTCTGGTCAACATATCTATCAACGTATACCCGGGCAGCGCTCCAAAAACCAACCAAGCTATTCTCGTCTGTAGGGGCCGTGAAAGATTTGACATAGTAATCCGGTTGATCTATTGCGTCATCACCTACTCTACTTGTCCTGTGCCCCTGGATTGTCTCCATTCCGAACTTGTCCAGACTGAATCAAATCGGCCTTGGAAACCCAGGTGTATACCATGGAAGCCACAATCATATGCTAGTTGCAGGACAGGCCGATCCAAGACCTTGTCATCAGGCTCTACTACCTACATGATGAGATCACGAGATCGCAAGATCGGTTCACCGGACACACGAGTTGATACACTTGATTTGAGCCCCCGTTCAAGAACAGCTCAATAGGGAGTAAGACTCCGAAAGATAAAAATGGCTTGTGCATTCGACTGAATTAGGATGCGGGTATCTCGATCGCACAGAGAGGACGGCTATGCAGGCAACGACGCGAGAAGAACCAAGAATCACCGCGGTGGGACAGTGCGGATAAGATAAGAATAGAGACAGGTGTAAGGAAATTGAAGACGATACAGAAACGTCGAGGTCGGCGGTGACAGGATATATATATCAAGAGTGTACTTGAGTCAGGCAGTGCCCATAATTAAAGAGCCTCAGTGACTTGTTCAGACAATAACAATAGAGGGGTAGTTCCCATAGGAAAAAAAAAAGAAGAAAACAAGGAGATAAGGAAATCAGCTTGGAAAGGGGTATTGAGCAGGAAAGGCAAAGACGAGGCAAAGCATGGCAGTCTTGCAGAACGCGGGACGTTTTGAGCACACATGTACCGAAGGAAGCAAGAGAGGGTGTCGTCAATCACGTGCAAAGGTCGTAGAGAACTGAGGCGAGAAGGTGGGATTTCGAAACAGATCCAAAGGGGGGGCGAAGCTGGATCGGGCGGGAAAGACATTAACCGAAGTACTGAATGGGATCACCCAAACAGGCACACCCTCGATGGTCGAGTTCCACTCGACCAGGGTGGCAGCGCAGCTGGACTGTAAGGAAAATGAATCTACATGAAACACACGCGTGTCGTGACACGGAGTCCCCATGGATCTAGTTTCCTCCAGATAAGCCAAGACTTTTCAACGTCGAGGGCTTCGATCGACGCGGAGATTCCTCCTCCTCGGGCAAATCCATTCGGAATCGACGGACGCTGCCTTCACGCTCCGCCTTGGTCTTGCCTTCTTCGAAGAATGGGGTGCGGGAGACTCGGCTCTGACACCACCGCGGAGCCACGCGACGCCAGAAACCGCGTACCCCGCGACTGGCGCGGTCAATCTTTTCGTACTCGGCTCGTCGTGTGGCGGGAGAGGTCCATTCCATAACCGTCGCCGGGACGTGAACGGATGAGGTGGAGAATGAATGTGTGTGGGTGGGCAGCATGGCGGGACTGTCGTTGCTGGGTAAGGTGCTGGAGCGGTCTCTATAAGAGAGGAAATGGGGCGGAGTGGTTGAGCTCACGGAGCCGCAATGTTCAAAGTCAAAGGGTGGTGCCGACGGAGAGGGACTGATGGGCGAGGACGGGGCGGAGAAGTCATTATCAGACGAGGTGCGAGTTTCTCGTCTGTGGTCAAAGGTGATTGATGGCGTGGAGAAGAGAGACGGACGGCGCTCATCGATGGCAAAAGTGGCCGGCTGCTTCATAGAGTCTTGCTCTTGAAACAGACGGCATGATTCTCGATGCAGTGCCAGGAGAGATTGCCGCTTGTCGAGTGGACCCGTCCGCGTTGACGAGACGGTCACGATACTGGCGTTGGCAGCCCGTCGGGTCGAGTGGAGCGAACCATGGCGACTATGCGGACGGGAACGAGCGGTGCTGCGCGAGTTGGAGCGTGAATGTTGATGGGGGGAAGTGACTGCAGAGGATGGTCGAGACAAGGTCGTGCGTGGCCGTTGATCGGACGGGTACATCGTCGCAGCTGGGATGCTTGCCGTCCCTGTCTGTGGGGGCTTCCTCTTCCTCTCTGGGATCTCCATCGTCGGGGAGGGAGGTTCGGACGAAAGAGCCGACCCGGTGGGGGAAATACATTTCTCGGTGAGTTGAGAGTCGAACGAGGTGACGGACGGGGACCGAGATAAAGATGGAGAGTCTGGGAACTCAGTCACCGTGGTCTGTGAGGGGCACTTGAGCGCGAGGAGATCCAAATCAGGCAAGGCTGACGCTGGCCGTGATTCGAGATCGACCATGTGAAGATCGAGGGGACATGTGACAGACGCCATCGGTATGTCGAGAGTCATGCCAAGTATGGTTCCTTTTGCTCTCTCTCCCCTTTTGCTTTTTGTTTGGGAAATTTTGTTATTTCTTTTTTTTTTTTGTTTCCCAATCAGATTGATCCTCCCAGAAGTTTCAACTCGTCAGTGATTAGGGGGCCACCAGTCAAGGAGTCGAGTCCATCGTTCCAGGGGTAGTGTTGATATAGTTCGAGACTGGAGGGATGGGGCGCGGGTCGTTGACCAGTTGGCAAAAGCTGTGGAGGTAGAAGCTCCAGCAAAAAGAAGCAGAAGAAGAAGAAGATAAAAAGAATAGCGGGTCGAATTTCAAGGTTGATATGCGGTCAAGAAGATCCAGTCTCAACGACCTTGACGGGGGATAAAAGTGACAATGAACGGATTCAAGAACGCAACAAACCCCCCTCACGAAATTCACCTCTAGAGTTTGAAAAATGACGACGGTCCCATACCGCACCAAATCAAGGCGATGGGCCGCTCTTTTTGAATGTCTTTTGCATGGCGCTACACCGCTCCCTCGCGGCATGATTTTCACTCCTTCCAAGTGGGGGGGAGGAGGAGGAGTCCACTTGCAGGTACGAAGCGGCTATGACCGACCTGGTTTAGTGGAGAAGAATGAACTAGTCCTTGGAGGTAGAGTACATCATCGACACTACTGGATGGAATTCTTACCATCATTTGTTCGATAGCTCGGTGGCCCTCGTTGAGTGTCCATGTCTTTGATCATCCCCCCCCCCCCCCCCCCACTTAGAATGCATCTCTAGTCTCTGATCACGGGTACCTCATCCGCCCCGCCACCCAGGGGAGGTTTGAGTCTACCATCCACCAGCACTGAATCGATTGACTCGGCAGTTACTTGAGGAGCACAAGACAGGCGCGCGAGTGCGTGTGTGAGAGTGAAGAGAGAGAGAGCAAATGAGCAAAGGTCTCTAGCGAAGACCTGTGCTCTTCCCCAAACTTGCCATCTTCTCCAAATCCACTCCGAGAGTGACTGGAGACTGTTTTTTTTTTCTTAGCAACTGTACTACGGCAGTCCTGCATGGGCGCCTCTCCCTGCCTGTCATGGTTTAGCTTGCGCTCGCGCGCAACCACGTTGGTACGTCCAGTGGCCACTGGGCTGCATCACGCCCTCGCGGTGGGCACGGTGGCGTCTATCTGGGTGGGCTGCAGGGGCCTAGAGGGGGTGCATTCTGACCCTCGGCGCTAACGCTAACCTGATGGATTGAATCTGGACTGGCTGCTCCAATCAAAGAGGCAGTGAGAGAGAGTCTCGCCCAGTGTCATGGGTTGTAAAGGTGAAAAGGTTGGGTTTCATCGGAAAAGGGTCTTTTTTGTGCTACTCCGACCACGGAGGGTCGAGGCCGGGCCATTAAACTGGGAGTAGCCCGTCCGCCATTGCGTGCCACTGAGTAGACAACTGTAGTCAGTAGTCACCATAGACTTGTAACATCATCCAGGACAAGGTGATGTCCAGAATGAACCACGTCGGGTGAACGTCGGGAAAACTCGAGTGTCCCATATCACGCTGTACGATGCAAAGGAGACTAACATGAGTGACTCATCCCCCGCCCCTGATGGATTTTGCTTGCAGCTTTTTCAAATCCATCGTCGTTTCCAAGTCAGATCGTCGAGACCGCCGGGAGTTACAGTAGGCGCTTCGTCCCGCCAGGCTTGAAGCCAGTCATCTTGTCATGCTCACAGCCCGACAGAATCTCAACGGAACGAGATTCTTCCCGGCAAAGACTGGGACCGGGTCCGAGCTTTCAAATCTCGTGGAGAAGTCGAATCAGTCAAATGGAGTCCAGAATTGTTCCTTTTTTCCCCCCACGACTACTACGACAACAACTACGACTTGCACGATCGGCTTCCTATCTCCTGTCATAACTATACTCAATTCCAATGTGAATCATAAAATGTTCTTTTTTCTTTTTTTTTTCCCCTCTCCCTCTCTCTCGCTGTCTGATCTTCACCTCCCTCACTGCCTCTCGCTCTGATTTGATTCCCATTCGACACACACACACACACCTACCTACATATTCCCCCTTTTTCCTGGTTACCCAGGCAAATCCGCAAAAAAAAAAAATCAAAACAGAGACAACAGAGACAACGCATGCGATCCCCACGGCGGGAAGGGGGATCCACCCAAGTACCAGAGAAATTCTCAACAGTACTCATCTTGTCACCACAGTGGATCTGGTCGCTGCTCATCACTCACGGGGACAAACGGGGTACAACTTGTCCTCAAGTCATGATCGGGCAGGTACTGGGTTACTCCGTCCAACCGAAGGGATCATCGTGATCAACATCGATTACGACGTCGGTGTTGCTCTCGGGACCAGAGCAGCGAAAGTGATTGGAAAGATCTTACCCGAACAGCGTAGGAATTAGGGGTGGGGAGCGGAAAGACCTACTGTACATCAACCAAAGGGCAAAAAACACTCAACGGTGACCACACTGTCTACAAACATTGACATGGAATCTGCTATTGAGCATGGTTACATCCAACCCGGGCTTTCAATCTTGATAAGCTCAAAAGTCCCCTTCCCATGCTAGCTGACTTCCATTCACTTTCCAATTAGCAAGGATAACACCGAGATCGGGATAGGTACAAAACTCAGGTACAAGACCAGAATGGATGCAGGCTTCCGAGTCCCCGACAGATGCGTGTGCCTTTAACCTCCTGCGAACTCAAGAATAGAGTAAGACTCTCCTGCAGGGTCAGCTGGAACGAGAGGCAGATTGGCAAACTGATCACGGCACTCTCTGCACTGCAGAATCTGCAGTCTGCACCGCTGCACAGCAGGGTTTGGTGGACCCAGCCAGGGAGGAGGACGAGGAGGGCAGGTTTTCACTGGAGTTGTCAAGTCTGGACCCTGGACTGTTTGTCCGAGGATCGCATCTGATTGATTATTCTTTTAGGGTCCAGTTCGGGTGGGTGGTCCGTGACCGGGTTTGACGATTGGCGGTGGGTCTACGAACAAGATCAAGATCAAGATCAGGACGAGGATCAGGATCAAGATTTGTATGAACCTGGTCCAAAAGACTGCCAAGTATGAGGAGGTGGGGGGGGGGGGGAGTCCTTGATGTTAAAACAACTGGCCAGGGACTTTCATTTCTGTAATTATAAAATCTCAGACATCGTGTCCCTGGAGAAAAAAGGCAATGCCCAGTGGGTAGTTCGGGTTTGTCCTGCAGCGGACATCATGAGGAATGTCGGGCGACGTAGGGTAAACAAGGAATAATGCGACGGGTGATGTCAATGGAGATCAGAAGGTTTCTCTCAGGGCTGCCCCTCTGTTCAGACTTGCCAGATGTGGTCCACAAAACAAGTAGAATGAATCAGTGGGTGATATTACCGATCGAATGGTCGAATCCTGGACGGGTGACCGACCCCGACGTCGATTGGTTTTTCCATCTCGGGATACCTACCTGGGGAATTTGTCGCGTCACTTTTTGACTCTCGGAAGAAGAGGGGGAGAGCAACTACAATGTATATCCATGAGAATAGCGGAGACACACAAGTTACACATACACATCATTAGGAATTTGCATCTGTCAGGGCACTGATTGTATGTACTCTCACTCTCGCTTTACATTCCATGACAAAGGCACAGTCCTCGGGCCAAAGTTGAGCACAGAATCGATCCAGTCTTACCAGCAAAGGACCGTCACCGGGGTCGGACTTTACAGCGCGTAGATAAAATCGGGGTTCTCCCGATCCGTCAAATCGAGCCACCTGCCATTTTCGTCCAGTTAGCGCCGGGCCTGTCTCGTGGTCCGCCCTATGCACGAGCGAGCAAAGAGGCCAAAAGGATCGTCCACTACTGATCGTGCACCAAACAAGCAACACACTCTCTCCACACATAGGAGTAGATGAAAACAAACCACAAAAAGAAAGATGAGTGACTGACTCTTGATTTTCCAATCGCACATAGTCCGGTCGGGCTTGGATCTCCGCCTTGCGTGCGTTCTCGCGACGATACCACCACCAGATAAAGACGGTGATGCACAAACTCAGAAAATAGCAGACGATGATGGTGATCACGGCGGGGGTGTAGTGCGGGGCATCCTTGGGCCGGAAGGTTTGGGGTCCTGCGGTCGGGGTTTTTTTAAGTTAGCGATTTGGAGTCAGTTGACAGGATCAGCAGCGGTCCAGATTTCCTCTTTGGGGATGCCTCGTGGGCCACGGGGACGGTGCCAAGGCCCTCGTGGCTGGAATTAAGCGAGTAGGTGCACAGGACACCGTTCAACGAGCTTGTCATTGGGAGACACCTCGAAGACGACATTCTAGGATGGACAATGTGTTTGGAGAGGGGGAAAGGCGAGGTCAGGGCAACCAAGCTGGTCCAGATACAGGATCCTGGACCAACATTTTCTCTTTTTTTGTATTTTCCAACTCACCAATAATGTTGCCAACGCAATACCCAATCAGGTACATGGCGGCCACTGTCGTTTTCTTCGTGTAGCCAGCCACATTGGACGAGATCATGGCCAAGAGCGCAACGAACGAGGTCGGGCTGGCCTGAGTCATGTAATATCCGATCAAGCGCCCAACATTATACGACTCAGGAAGAGCCACAATAAGAATGACCCCGATCATGGCAGTGATCAGGCCACCCAAACTGGAGAGCAGTCGCTGATTGGTGATGTGGCCAACGTAGCCATTCAGCAAGAGCGCGATGACTTCCACCACACCACCAGGGACCCCAAGAATCAGACTCTGCTCTGCCGTAAAGCCAAAGCCGGTGATCTTCGTGCAACTGTCAGTACGGTCTCCAGGTACACAAGATCCGAGTGAAGACAATTGAGCTTACCAATAGGCTGAAGAAGTTGCTCAGACCCCCGTTGGGGATATCGGCGACCAGCGCGTAGAAGAAAAAGGCCCATGGGATCGGATCAAGCAATGACTCCTTTACCTGGTACATCTTGAAGTGTTTGTTGCCAATTCCCTGCTGATTGGCCCGAACCCGAACCACAGCAAGCACTTGATCTTCCTTTTTCAGCCAGCGCGCATTCAGCTGATTGTCCGGCACCACCCACAAGAAGATGAATCCCAGGATAATCGTCAGGACACCCGTAAACAGGAAAACGATCTTCCAAGGGGCAATCGATGAACCATGGTGCTTTGTGCCAATGGCAATGCCGTACGCTACCACGCCGCCGAGGATCTGACCGAAGCCGTTGAAACTGAACCAAATGTTCACCCGCGAGCCTTGCTCTTTCTTGGTATACCACTGAGCGGGCAAATTAGCAGACCGTCTTGTACAGACTTGAACCTCGCATTCATGGTAGGCGTCATGGAGGATAGGAGAAGAAAGAAAGAAGGTGCAAGACAATCAAGCGTCATGAAAGACCTACCTGAGAGGTGATCAGAGCAAATCCCGGCGTCACGGCCGATTCAAAAACGCCCAGAAAGATTCGAATGGCGATGGCGCCACTGAAATTCTGGACGGCCGCAAAGCAGGTCAAAATGAGTCCCCAGATCACAATGCACGCGGCAGAATACTTGCCCAGCGGTAGACGCTGTAGCAGACGGTTGGTGGGATATTCCCATGCCAGGTACCCTTTCTCGACCATCAGCATTGAAGAGCTTCTCTGCAGAGGGCAGAATGGGCTAGAGCCGTCGGCGTGCTAGTGCACATCACACACATACCAAAATAGAACAAGCTTCCCAGCCATTGGTACTGATCACCCTGGAGGTTCAAGTCCTGCTTCAATCCCATGATACTGGCATACGATAGAGTCGTCTCTGGAGTGAAAATTGGATATTAGCTCTGACTGGAGATGGGATTCTTGATCCCCGGTCACGCACTATCCAAGTAATTCATCCCGTACACACAACACATGACAGGCATCATGTGCCAGTCAATTGTGCGGAGAAGGCGGCGGTTTGTCGACTCGTCCAACTCGATAGATTCACCATGAAGATCCTCAAAGGCCTTCATCGCCTCATCCGCATCGTGAGCATGCTTCTCCAGCGTAGAGTCAACATGCTTGGAAGTCACCACGTCCACGACGGGTGACATCCCCGCGACTTTCTCCGCATCCGCCATGGCTGAGGTTTCGTAGCAGATGACAAGGGGCAGAGCGCAGATGCAAAGGCGTGAGGTGTATAGGGAGGAGCAAGATCCAGCCAGGGATTAGAAGCTCTCGAACCAACGAGGCCAAATTCACAGCGTGAGACAATGACAGCCTGACGTTGTCAAGCGATCAGCGTTGGAGATGTACTGTGTAACAGCCCTGTGGACAGGGATGGACGGATGGATGCATATAAATACGAGGGAAAGACTCCTCTCTTTGCTCTCACACGCTCTGCTCGCTTGTCGAGTCCCTGTCTCTTTTCAAGGCTGCACTAGCTCGCCACATCTGCCGCGACGTTATCTCTCCAACCGTCAGACTTGTTCGGAACTTCCCCTATCAACCCTGGACAAGGCACCCGTTTATCGAATGAGGGCGCATGTCCAAGACGTCAGAAATGACTTACCCCGTCCGGGGTCATGCACGTATGGCGTGTATCGCAGAAGCCCTTTTGCCTCGTGAGGATTCATTGGTTGGGTGGAGAGGGGAAGGGAGGGGGAGAGATCGGCGGCATGATCCACTCTGATAGTCTGTCTTATCAACTGGTCATCTCCCGTGTTTGGGAGCGCGGAGTTGGAGAAGTGCTGATTAGTCCAGCGTCGTGAAAGGAAAACATTGCCTAGGTTGGTTAGTAGATTGAAGGAATGAGGCATGTTCCCTGAGTCGAGAGTTGGAGATGTCATTGAAGCGAGGAGGGCCGAAAATCCAACGCCGGTGCACTCTGAGAGTTGGAGAACTTTGGAGGGGAAGATTGCTTGGGAGTTTCTTATTTACGCCTACCTGTCTTGGCCTGGCGCTTGGGTCTGGAATTCACGTGTGGTAAACTAGATCAGTTGTGCCATGATTTACCTTTGAAACTAATGTGTTATACATTTGAACTATACTTCTTGAAAAAAAAAAAAGCAAAGTGTTGCGTGCTAGAAAAAAAACATAGAAAAAGAAAAAGAGATATGATGTCTCCGGGTCCGTGAATCGAACCCGTGGCTTTGTCCTCCCCATACAAAACACGCCCTCCGACATCGATGCTCGACAATGATATCACGATGCTCAGCTACATAGATCCCATATTTCAAGCTCACTAAACCGCTGCATTCTCTTATACAAAAGAAATTCCAGGCTATCAATACCATAATTCAAATCTAACTCATATGACTTTGGAAAAATATTTCTTAAAAAAATCCACGGACGGTGTGTCACCATCCGCATGCCCACCCACCCAGCTTCTCAAAGCACAGTTGATCATGTGAGCTCCACGATGTTTGCTTCCTAGCTCACACTCTCGGCCATCTATTGGGGCTGTTATCCCATTAGACTACTGGCTTTGAGGCTTGAAGGGACTCACATTCCCTCAATTATAACCCATGAAAGGCCCAAGTCCCAGCCTATCTCATGGATGTGTCCAGACTTGCCCTCGCCCAATATCAGATAGACGACGATCACCATGGCAGCACCACATTTCAGCTTTCTGGATAGATACCTCACCATTCATGAACATCTCTCACGCTCGTGTTTGGCTCTACCAACTCGACACTATCTTCTCGTTACACCTGCAGGCAATGTCAATCTGGTTCATTCCATTCGGGAGAAGCATTCCATTGATCTCGTCACTTCCACGTGTGGAATACAATCTCTGCTCTAAGCGTACCATTGTTTGAACCTCTGGCGTTCTTGAGCTAGCTTCACATACAAAAATGCAGATCGATAAAGACAGATCCACAGAGTCTACACAGCTATCTCTGTGGATACACCCAGTCCTTTGGCTTTTGCCTCCGGCATAAACAGACACGATATCATCTCCGCTAGATTCCCTGTACTGGTATTGGATTGGCAGAGGACAGAGGACAGGGTCGTCGAGATAGGGACAGCCTAGCATTTGCAAAGCCCTTATCAAGCAACGAGAATAGATTCACAACCTACTGGGATTTGGATCTGTAGAGTAATGTAGAATAAAGCGGTTATCGAACTTGGTGGTCGTCGGATGAAACGCTCGAGTACAGTAGGTCTTGGCGAAATTCTTGGCAGAGAATGCGACGTATGCTATGCAGCATCAGGATCAATGTATATTTTGGGGGAGATGTAGGGTCCGGTTGGTCCATGTTGTACTCGCGATATCGGCAGCGCATCTGCAACGAAATGAGACCAGCCTGGACATCACTGGAAAAATAGGAATGTGGGGTTTATTTGGTCCCGATAAGCCTACGGGCCAGTTCAACACACGTTGGTCTATATAGAATGTGCTTGTGGGTACTTTCTTTTTGTTTCAGTCTCACATTCAGAAAGATATGAGAAAGTTGCATGTATCGACCGACAGGTCTCCCTCTCCGCGAACCTTTGCACTCGGGCTCCTTTCAACATTTTTATCTACTGGCCTCCGACACGAGCAAGATAGGCTTCCCAGCCCTGCTGCTGGTACTGCTTAGCAGCCTCGACAGGGTCAGGCGCAGCGTAGATACCTCGTCCGGCAATAATAAAATCAGCACCGCGGCCAATGGCTGACTGCGGCGTCTGGTACTGCTGGCCTAGCTTGTCACCCTTGGAAGACAGGTTCACTCCCGTCGTGAAGACGACGAAATCTTCCCCATCCGCCGGGGCTACGCTGCTCTCAACCTCGCTCAGCGCGCGCGTCGACACAAAGCCCAGCACAAAGCTGTGGTACTTGCGCGCGTAGTCCACCGAGGCAGAGGTGTATGCGCCTGTGGCCAGAGAGCCCTTGGAGGTCATCTCCGCGAGAATGAGCAGACCGCGGTCGGAACCGTAGGGAAAATCGGGCGCCTGGGCGGTTTGCGCCAGAGCTTCCACGATACCCTCACCGGGAAGCACAGAGCAGTTGATGATGTGAGACCACTCAGAAATGCGGAGGGTTCCTTGGTGGTACTGCTTCTGGACGGTGTTGCCAATGTCGATGAACTTGCGGTCTTCGAAGATGAGGAAGTTGTGCTTGGCGGCGAGGGCCTTGAGACCGGTGATGGTCTCTTCGCTAAAGTCGGAGAGAATATCGATGTGGGTCTTGATGACGGCGATATAGGGACCCAAGCCTGTCGCATTGAAGCTGATGTTAATTTCACATGGTCGCGACGGGCAAGGACAAGATCAAGCGGGAGAAGCACGAACGGTCCGCCAGATCCAGAAGCTCCTTGGTCGTGGTCACGTCGGCCGAGACGGTCACATTGCTCTTCTTGGCTTCCGCCACCTCGAACAATCGGCGAGCCAGAGGGTTGGGGTGGCTGGTTGCGCGAGCGCTGTATGTCAATTGAGATTTGGAAGACATGATGGCGGGGTTGGCGGGGGGGAGAGGACAGCAGATGTGATCGGAGACAAGAAATTGAGTCCGGGAGAAAACTCGGGGTTAGTCAAGGTGGAGATCACGTTCAACTCGGGACTGGAGCAATGCTCGTTGCCAATTGTTTTCTCAGCCACGCGCCAAAAACAGATGTTCACTTCAAACTCAAAGAATCATTCCTTATCTTGTCGGTCGCCAAACGGAAACTTCTTTTTTTTTTTGGTCGCGCCACAACGGACGGGAGTCTCCGCCACACATGACGAGTGTCTGCGAATTCGAGGCGTGATACGACCTCGTTCGGCAGCGAAGTTGGTAGAAGAACTCGAACATTTGATTAGAGATATTTGTAGCCTACACCATGCCTCATTCCCCTTGGTATACACATTAATGATATCAGGACTCCCGGCCGGTCATTGATCTACCATGAGAGCAGCTCCTTGCCGACGCCAAACACGCTCAATCCCCAGAGCGCACCCTGGGCGAGCCAGAAGGTCGCACCGATCAATCGGCCCTGACCCTGAGGCTTGCCCGAGTAGACATAGCCATACAGGAACAGACAGCGCGAAACGACCCAAGCAGCACTGAGGGCTGTCGCCAATTGGGGATACTTCACACCCGCCACAAGGGTGAAGAGCATTGTCTGCGACGCATTCTCCAAGAAGTTGGCGTGAGCGCGCTGGGCGCAGTTGAATTGCTCAGCCTTGGGCTATGTGGCCAGAAACAGTGATTAAAGTTAGCCAAAAACAAACAAACAAATCTCATCCAATACCAGCCGACCGAACTTGTACTGGCAGATTGAGGTCATTGTCGAGGTTGCTTACGTTTTCTTTGCACTGCTCGAGGCTGGCGTAGGAGTGGGGATAGGGGACCTTGGCCTGCTTGCGAAAGCTACCGGTGATGCTTCCGTGGATGAAGCCCAGAACGGGGATGACACCCAGGGCGACACCAATGACGGCACTAGATGGAGTTTGTCAGCCAGCTATACTCGAGGGGCGCTAAGATGCGGGTGAGCTTCGTTGGGGGATGGAAAGGGACGATGGTGTCTGTCAGACTCGTCATGTAGACGGGTCGGAGGAAATCCGGCGGAGATACGGGCGTTGAGGGCAGGGGGCAAAGCGCGTCTTCAAGAGAACTGACCCGTAGTTTTCGGGGACTGTAATCTGAACCATGTTGTCTGTTGGGTGGTGGGTGGTGGAGAGACTCGAGGTGAGAGCTATAGAAGAACAAGTGCTGGTGCGATGGACCAGATGGAAGGTGACCCAACGAGCGCGTTCTTCCTTTATAGGTGAGCGCAATAGGCTTTCGTGGTCCGTCAAGCTGCGGAGTCCGAACTCGAAACTTCCGACGCGGGTCAACGTCAGACCGGGAAGATCAATCTATCCGTGCCGGATACATACCAGAGCAACGCGGGACAAGATCCATCCTTGGAGGCTACAATGGGAGCTGAGAGCCCCCCTCAGGCAGTTGGGCACAGGAGTAATACTGGTCCATTAAACAGGCTTCGAATCTCTCAACGGGATAGTGCGGCCGCAGTTCCAAATTCCTCCAATCCAGTGACAGGTCGGCGATTTGGGTCTTTCCGAGCTACATCGGTGTCAAGGGCAAGAGACTGGACCAGGGAAATCCTGAGCCATCCAAGATCAAAAGTCTTAGTACAAGAGGGACACCGGGAATAGAAATGAAGGCTCGGTTTTCTAGCACTCAAATAACATATACACGGGGTAAAACAACGACCGGGACCATCACATAATGCAGAGCAAAGCGCAGTAAATATCCTCCAGAGCGCGGCCTCGCCGATTCGCATAGTCGATGAGAGTCACCAATCCACCAAGAGACTTGTTCTGTACCGACCTTTGATCGCCCGGCAGTGCAACGCTCCATGATCGTTCGACTGAACACTCACATACGGCTGACGCTTCCGTACTTGGCCTGCCAGGCAAAGAAGTACAGCAGAGCTCCCAGAGGTTGTCCGACCAGACAGAAACTCACCCAGAAGATGCAATTGCCAATCGTCTTCCCGTGCGGTCCACGCATCTTCTCCAGGGGCGTGGTCAAAGTAATCAGCGGCAATTGGAACATCATTCCAAAAAAGGCCACACCTGATGGTCGGTGAGTACAAAATTCGCACATAGCTGATTACCGACGGGCGGAAAGACTTACCGATAAAGTTGTGGGTGGGGATGCCCACCAGCATTTCATGGAGAATGGCAGAGAGGGTGAACACCATCGTACTGGCGGCAAATGGGCTCCAGCCCCGTCCGACGAGTGGCGAGTACACATGTCGCTTCATGAAAAGATAGACAGGTCGGTTCCACGATCGCCAGTATGCTCCAAGACTAGAGCTGTTCCACCAATCGGTGTAGAACTCACGGTCCCCGAATCGCATGACCTCGGCCAACGCGTTCAAAAGCGCCTGGAAGAGGGCGAAGAATCCAGCGAGCCAGATGATCAACGAGATCGTCGACAGCTTCATGACGCGCTCCAGAATGGAAGCAATGTCCATGACCGCAATCTTGTCGATGGAGTTGCGCAAGACGGGGGTCGCATATTGTGCCGAGAGGAGCCAAATCACCATGGAAAGACCTACAAACTCGGCCAGCCGTTTGGCAACAAAGGACCATCGAATGGCGGCAGTGCGTGGGTAAACGGGTTGATAGACCAGAGTCGGTGCCATCCAGAAATATGCAAGGTTTTCCAGTGTCACATTGCGCGGGTATGGACAGGCTGCGTAGATTTCCGGGAGATCTGGGTCGGCGGAGGGGTTCAGGAAGGCCAACCGAAGGTCACGGTTGGTGAAGGCGTATGAGCAATTCTTGAGCCAGACGATGATCGCATGAAGCTCACAGAGGGTCCCGATGCCCGGGTGGTGAATGTAAAAGTAGACAACAAAGCTGGTGAGGGCAAGGCAGATTGTCGCATTCAGGGTATGCAGCAGGGCCGTGTAACGCCAGGTGGATCGGAAGGCCTGCTGATCGCGTTCTTTTTCCTCCGCAGTCCGCTTCTGCTGGCCAACTGTCTGCTTCGCAGCGCTGGCAGCGGAGAGCTCAATGGCATACGCCAGGAAGAGGTGGCACGGTACGAGGGCGAACAGGATCGACCCAAGGATGACGTCTTGTTTTCGGTAGTCGTGACACTTGATGCAGATAAGGACCCCGTACTATTATCGACCATCATGTCAGAGGTCCATTGGACACGCTCAGCTCGTCATGCGAGACAGGGGGCGGGGAAGCGAAAACGCACTTTCATAAAATTTTCAATGATCAATCGAAGATTCATAGCCACTGCCTCGCCGGATCAGTTATCACATGCTAAATCAATTCGGACGGGAACCGTCAAATGCCTTACCAAGTACGAGAACCATCAGATTTCGAAACCCGAGGAAGCTGGGAGATGCTTCTGCATCACGGCTGAGACTCGAATGTCGCAGATGAGCGTGGTAAGCTGCAACATGGCGATACTTGCTGTGACGCCTCCTGCCAGCGGATGGCGGTGCTGGCGCCGAGGCATCAGCTGTGGACTCGAGATTACCATTGCTCAGAGAACCGGCATGTTCATGAGCCGTGGTCACAGCCTGTGCTGTGGATGGCATGGTGAAGGCTTCCGATGATATCTCGTCAATAAACCAACGGTGTGGCGAAGAAGGAAAGCTGGGTGAGAAGGGCAGAGATCTAGCAAGACGGAAGGGAAGCTAGTTCGAGGCTCTAGCGGCGGGGGGGCACCGGGAGCAATGCGCCAAGCAGCAAAGGTACCAGGGCGGGACAAGAGAGCCTCAGATGTGGTTGTACATTTTATTGATGAGCGATCCAAAACGTCTCGAATTTCTTTAGCAATCAACAAGGGGCTGGTTGTCAATCCGGCTGTGCTTGAAAGGAGTCCTTCATCATTGCGGTAATGGGTAAGAACAGAAAATCGGACTGCGTCCACGTCCGCGGGCCGTTGAAGGGTGCAGCTCCAATCACCGCCCTGCAAGAGCTGCCGCCCAGGAAGAGGAGCCGGGCTGAGCTGCGGCTTTCTGCTTGTCTTGAACGCCCTGTCGTCTTCTCCGCCTCGAACGCGACCTTGATCCATCTCGGCCGCCTCTGGAAAGTGTCACTGGCCACTCTCACTGATTTCTTCCCAGCAAATCTCCTGATGCATTGATCACGCACCATTTGAATACCGATCAGGCACTTGACGTGTGAACTCGGCCGAGGAAAGAATGGCCTACTACGACGAGCACGGAGGTGATGGCGCGGGCAGATTCACAAAGAATTTCGACGGGCCAGTTGGACCTCGTCGGCCAAGTATGTACATCGTGATGCTCCTGAGGGTTTTGTTTTCGCTGTGTGCGCGACACGGCTCTCTTGTCGTTGGGCGTGTACTGATCAGGATGCGTGCGCAGGGTTGGTGACCGACTATGGCTCATCAATGGTACAATGGATGCGCACACGGCGCCCTCGCTTTCGCGGCGAGCACCGCATGGAGGCGGAACGTCCAAGTGCGAGTTTTGCAGTCGATGTGAGTGATCAGCAAGGGCCCGATGGCTTCGCTCTGAATTCCCCAGGGTCAAAAATGGACACGGACTAATCTTTGCTCGCCGGGTGATGATGTAGATGCTCCCTCCCATGGCGCGAACATATTCCCCTGCCGATACAATTCCCGTTCGACACCTTCATCAGTCAATTGGAAAATCGAAAAAGCCCATTGTGGTCGTGCGCTGGACGCCGGAGGGAAGACGCTTACTGACTGGTGGACATACGGGTGAATTTATGCTCTGGAATGGAACAGCCTTTAATTTCGAGACGGTCATGGATGTACGTCGGCTCGAAGTTCCTCGTTTTCCACAATTTGTGCCCATTCTCATATCTCTACGAAATCAAAGTGACTGACCCTCTTTCCATTGCACAGGCGCATTACGATCAGGTACAAGCTGGAGTTACGTCCCTAGGCTGGTCACATAGCCACGAATGGTTGATTTCGGGTGGACAACGAGGTGACATCAAGTACTGGCGACCGAATTTCAACAACGTCGAAACGATTGACGACGCACATCATGACGCGGTTCGCGATCTGGCCTGGGCACCCAGTGACACGAAATTCCTCTCCGCCTCTGATGACACCACCCTCAAAATCTTTGACTTTACTTCTCGTACTTGCGACACCGTCCTCTCCGGTCATAACTGGGATGTCAAGTCGTGCGATTGGCATCCCACCAAAGGCCTGCTGGTTTCGGGCTCGAAAGACCACCAAGTGAAATTTTGGGATCCACGCACGGCCAGATGTTTGACCACCCTCCACAGCCACAAGAATACCGTCACTACGACACGCTTCTCCCGAGTGAACAGCAACTTGCTTGCGACCTCGTCACGGGACCAGACCGCGCGAGTGTTCGACCTACGGATGATGCGAGACATCTGCATTCTTCGTGGACACGAGAAGCCTGTCTCGTCGTTGACGTGGCACCCTGTTCACAGCAACCTGATTTCCACCGGAGCCGAAGATGGCTCGCTCTACCACTATCTACTTGACGAGCCGAATCTACCCGCCGGTCATGTTCCTACTGTGGCACCATATGACAGTCCTGACCCGGCCAACACCCCCCCACAAGTCATCTTCCCTGCGCATCGCGTGCAATATGCCCATGGTGCCACAATTTGGTCATTGGACTGGCATCCACTCGGTCATATTCTCGCTTCTGGTTCCAAAGACAACTTCACTCGATTCTGGTCACGGGCTAGACCCGGTGAGACTGGTTACATGAAAGATCGATTCCACATTGGCGAGGAGGCGGCCGAGGCGCAGGGTACTTGGAATCGTGGGTTTGGTCGGAGACAAATGCGCGAAGAAGAGGAACAAGAAATGCAAGACGAGGCTGAAGGGCTGGTCGACCAACGTCGACCCGGGGCGGCGCCCACTCTGCCTGGCATCCAAGCCGGCAGCAACGGCCAGCCGGACGGGCCCGGCTTTCTGCCCGGCATCGGAAGTGCTCAACCGCCTGCTCCACCACCCGGTCTCCCGGGCATGGGTGGGATGGACCCTGGCCGACTGGCGGCAATCATGTCTTCTCAGCCTGGTCCGCAGCAGGCGGGGCCTCCACAAAATCAGGCCATGCCAGGATTTCCCATGATTCCTGGCATGGGTGCTGCCCCGCCCATGAACATGGATTTGGCGCAGTTGCAAAAACAGTTTGCATCCCAGGGATTCCCGATGCCGCCGATGCCTCCCAACATGAATATGCCACCAGGCTTCCCTGGACTTCCTGGATTGCAGGGGAGTGGTATGCCTGATTCTGGTCGACGTTAGGGAGGCTCGAATTGAGACTGATGATGGTTGCATTTGACGTGCAGAGTGAATTTGGGGAAACTGGACCCGGTGTCAAGGACATATAGCATAAGATAGCCATTGCGATTCGGCTGACGGTGTAATTCTCCGGATCTTGGACTTCTTGTGTGCAGTATGTCTAAGGAGGATAACGTGCCTTCTCATGTAGCTTTTAAACGGCCGGCTGGGACTGATACCACGATAACCTGTCATGTCGACGCAAAGGGACATTTGGGCTGAGGGACAACTCAGGAGTCTTTTCCCCACGTGGTGACCCCATCAGAGACCACCTTGCATCGGAAAGCTCGTCACAATGAGGACCATCACATTGACACCGCCCCAGATCATGGGGAGAAAAGTCGACATTCGGAAATTGCCCGCTTCATACACAGCACCGAGACTAACACGGCCAACGTCAGCGATGAACAAGAACTCCACAAACGCACTCCCATCTTTTAGTTCACGGGTAGAGCTTGGCCAAACTTACACTAGTCCAACGATACTTCCCGCCAATAATGCTTCTAGCGCGGCTATAATCGCGTAGATAATCGGGACCAGCCAGATGATGCTCCAATGCCGGAAATGGGTCAGCACCGCATAGCCTGCAACCAGCAAATGCGTTGATCCATAGAAAATAAAGGTCCAGTAGAGCGTAAAGCGCCAGATATCGTTGGTGTGATAGAGATAGTATGCGGTATTATGTCGACCTGCCAGTGGATCGTAGAGAGACGGGAAGGAGGGTGTTTGGTAATTGATAGGGACACGGTCATTGGCCATGACGGGCAATCTATTTTCTCTTTGCCTCGCTGGTAGCGGCCGCGGCTCAGAATTGTGCTTTTGTGTAATGGCGCATTATCGGGTAGATGACCATGTCACGCTCCTCTAACTCTGGGGTAAAAGCTGGATAGGAAAAATTGCAAACCGTATGCGTTATGGCATCTCTCTTGCCAGGACTCGAAATGGAACTGGGACGGTTGCTGGGCGTCACCGTGCTTGTTTGCACTGTTTGTTGGCCAACTCCGGACCTCGGCTCGCGGGCGATGGGTCTCGTCCTCGTCGGTCTGGGGTCGGTCTCCGCGATCATCTCCCATCCTCGAATTGCAGGAAGCTCCATGTAGAGCCTGATCGACCAGGGTGTGCTCTGGATTGATTCAACATGGCAACAGAACGTTCTTTGGCTGCCCTTCTGCGCTCCTTGCAGTCAACCTCGAGTTTCGAAGACGCCTCTGGGTCAGTCATACCTGTATCGCATTCATGTGTATGCCCATGATGCCCGATTGCGGACACGCAAGCTAATCCTCGCAATGCCTCTCCTCCAGACTTCTTCCCACCGCCACCAGCTTCTTATCTATCCTCGGCAACCCGTTGAACTTAAGCCTTCTGGCATCACAATTATTGTCTGCACCCGCGCTATGGAACCACCCGGTCGACCTGCTTGCGTGTCGCAAGATCCTGAGTGTGTTCAACACCGCCGCGATCGCGGTCCTTCAACATGATACCACAGAAGAAGCCCAAATACCTCATGGCGTGGGACGCAATCGCCGGATTGAACGAGAGGCATGGGTGAAAGCGATCGCAGAAGGCGCTGACGCCAAGTCGCCGCGCTGGAGACATATGCTATTACTTGGGGGCATCTTGCTCGGGTTTGAGGGACAGAATCGACAAGGCTTACCATGGCACATCCGAACGAAACTTGAGACTGGGTTGACAACCGCCGCCCAACTAGCTTTGCAGGAATTGGATCCTGAGAGTGGGATTGATGGCCACTGCATCACGATGGTCTTGAATTATACTTTTGAGCTTCTGTCCGACACGCACCGAAGTCAATTGGACTACGAACGATTGCTGCCTATCATGGTGCGGTCGATATATCATTCTTCTGAAGGCCTGGAGAGCGGCTATTTCTTGGGTGCCATCGACAAAGATGTCGTGGAGGTGGCGGGAAAGCAGTTCCGTTGGGCCCAGAACTCGTCCACCTTCGCATACGTGACAACCGTGACCGGACGCCCTTTGGTGAGTTCACTAGGGCCGCTGTCAAGGTTGATTTCACATGCCGTGGAGAATGTGCGCGATCCCAAGCTAGTCGCCCAGTCTGTGGATCACTTGGCCGACTTTGTGCGGACGCTCATGGTACAATGGCGTCAGAACAAGCTGTCCGAGGTAGATGTTGCCGAAGAAACGGAGTTCTTAGAAGCAGAATCGCTGCAAACTACGATCCCGACACTGTGGGGTCTCCTCCGAAATTGCATGTATTCCGTGGTCATTGTCCTCCGGGCTGTTCTCGGTCGAACGATCAATGATCCAGCTCTTGCTGCTGGCAGCAGTAAGTCTTGCACCACTCGAACGCTGACGGACCGTGACTTCCATGCTGACTATCTGTTTCTCCCCTCCTCTTCGTCTCAGGTGCACCCTATCTTTGCATGCAGGCTCTTCATATTCTGCGCAACCTCTACTTCATCTCTTCCCGGACTGGCCAAACCGGGTCCTCTCAACAAAACTTTGTCTTTCTTGGCGCCATCGACATTCTCTCGCAATACCCTGACTTGGCGGAGAATTTCCTGCGCAGCATCAAGCCCAGTGAAATCGGGCAAATTCCCAATCATCCAGTGGAACGATGTCTGGATTTATTCTTCTTGAACGTGGCGGAACACTTCCCCTTGATTCTCAGCCCGGATATCTGCGAAGAGCTCCTTTTATCAGCCGCCTTTCCCTACCTTGCCGCGGGAGCAAACAGCCTCTTACTCGAAATCTTTGAAGCCGCGCACAGTCTGGTTCTGGTCGTCTTTGCCGTTCCTCAGAACGCCGATCTGGCTGCCAAGCATCTTCCCTTCTACATCGAAAACCTCTTTGCAGTAAGTCGGCGGCCAATCTTTGCAACGGCGGAATTTGAATCCCACCCAACAGTCTAACCACCATGCAGGTCTTCCCCGACAATCTATCTGCGCGACAGTTCCGTCTCGCATTCAAGACCGTCATTCAAGTCACCACCCCTCCATCCCCGCTAGCCAACAGCCAGCCACTTCTCCCCTCCATCCTGCTGGAAGTGGTTCGGGATCGCGCCCTGACTGCTTCCACCACTCCCATCCCACCCAATACCCAAAATGGCTCCGCGCCCGATCAACCGTCTCTCTCCGCACAAGCCGTCCTCACGCTCGCTCTGATCGACTCGCTGTGTTTTCTCCGCGTGGACGATCTCAAGGAGTGGCTGCCCCTCACGGCAGAACTGATCAATGCGATCACCGATCGGGGCATGCGTCGTGCTTGTGTGGACCGCTTCTGGACGGCAATCAGTGGCGGAGAGATGGACGTGGATCGGGCTCATTGCTGTGTTGCTTGGTGGAGTACACACGGAGGCCGGGAGCTTGTGCTTTTTGGAGCAGAGCCGGCCTCTGACGATGGGCAGGATGGGGCAGAGGGGGGACCCTTTATGAGTGGTGCGTTGGGAGCTGTCGCACCGGAGAGAGAAAGTAAGTTGTAATGCGGAGGAGTCGAGGGAAGTTGACGGGTGGCCGATGGTGCATCCAATGGATGGACTGGATGGACTGGATGAGGTAGATGGACGTGCTCGGTCTCTACATCTTGCGTCCGATGAGTAGTACATGCGAGATGGCTCCCACGGAGTGGCTGGGATGGATGGTCGATCAGAAGTATCCCTCTCAATCTAATGCTACGATGTTTTACGAGATACAAAGGGTCGGATTTTGTTTTGGTTGCCGCTGTCGGGTAGTGATGTGCTTGTTGTGAGGACGCCGCGTAGATGGAATAGTCAGCTGCTGCTGTGAACTCTCCTCCGTGATTGCATGGACATTATGAGTCTATCAGATCCTCATCAGAGGTAGTTTTGCCGGCCAAAGTCTAGATCTTGCCATCTTTTTTTTTTCTTTTTTATCTCGTTCTGTTTTCCACTCCCTCCCCTTCTCTCTTCCAATATATCCAACTCGCATTCGATATCATGCCGTCGGTTTCGGTATGCCGTTCGTTTAGTGAATGAATGGAATACCCACCGGGGTATCCTGTCGATACTGAAGATATTCTGTCCCGAAGAATTGAATCAAGAAGCTTTCCTCCCCTATAGTCATACATATTCTGTCAGTACCAACTCGATTGTGTGTGTGTGTGTGTGTTTCTCCGTGTACTGTGCGCCACCCGCGCAAGCGCAAAGTGCCCAAAGCTTCCGAGGAATGTTGAAATGCTGATCCACATACGCTTGATCCGAGACGAGAAGAACTTCCACAACACAAGGGTGTAGCCCACAAAACAGACCACATTGCCCAAGACCAATTGCGTCCCCAGTCCCCACCAAAAGAAACCAAAGTAACTCGGGTGTCGCAGATACCCGTACAGCCCCGATCTCACCAACACATGGCCCTCCTGATGCTGCGACTGGACATGGTGATTGAAATTGCTGGCGGCCTGCGCCATCGCCATCGTTCTCACGACCTGACCCCCCGCGACCAGCGCGAGTCCCGCCACGAGTAACAGCGACACAGGGATCCCCGTCATCGGTTCCGTCAATGTCAGCGCCCGCGCCACACGGCTGGGCTGCGGCCAGAAGTAGTGCGCTACGATGCACTCGACCACGGCGGATCCGTGCGCCACGTTATACGCCCATCCGTTGGAGGTGAGCAGGAATGCAGAGACCGAGGCATAGCGGGTGTTGTACCGTGCCGTGACGTAGTACTCGAGGAAGTGGAAGAGGCTCAGGGCGGCGAGGAAGAACGGGACGCGCCAGAAGGGGGTCGGGTATAGCGTGCTAAGGAGGATTGTGACGATGGCGGTGCTGCCGAGGGTGATTCCGAGCACGAAGGCGCGCAGAGAGATGCCAGACAGCGATTTGTCACCGTCGGGGAAGTTGGATCGGTCCAGGGCGGGCGCGGCCGAGGAGGCGGAGCTTGTGTCGGAGTCGGAGGCGTTGCTGGTTCGGCGCTGGTTGGGGAAGGATGGGTGCCATTCGGATGAGGTACTGTGAGCGTTGCGCTCGAGCGGCCAGGAGATGTTGGGGTCTCCGGGGGTGGGGTGGGAGCTGGAGGATGTTGTGTCCACCATTTTCATTCTTGTGCTTTGGTGTTTTGCGTTTTGACTCTCTAGGCTCCGGAGAGGAGTCTGTGTTGGGGCGGACGGGATGAGTGGGCTGGGTTTCAAGGTGAGAGAGGAAATGTATAGAGTGGTTCAGTATCAGAATGAGCTCATCGCTGGTGTGGGTGAAGGCCACGTTAAAAAGGAATTAGGGGCCATGTTTCATGGTGTTGGATGATTGGGACTGGGGACTCGGAGGTCGGAGTATGGAGACGACAACAATCAAGGTGGAGTTGATTGTTCTCTCTGAAAGGGTTTTTGGTCCACCGCCGAGTCCATTGGGTTGGTCAACTCGACAAGAGTCCACGAGAGTCTACGAGACAGGTTCTGGAACACGGTGATTGGCGCAAAATCCTTGAATCTGTCTGACTCGTGGCTCAGAACCGTCTTGACAGCTGATGACTGGTCTGTAGGAAATGTTTCTTTATCGTGCATTTCCACCCCCCACATGACTGGCTTACCCCAGCTGGCTCGGTGAAACCTGCCAGGCGTAATGAACTGAACCAAGACACTTACCTGTGAGGCTCCGTCGTAGTTGGTACCAGAAAGAGATCTCCAGCGCGATTCATCTCTTCTTACACTTGCATTATTTCTGTACCACTGGCAATTCCCCCTTCTTGGTCCCACCATGGCCGAACGGACCGAACGGGAGAAGATGCTGCGCGGAGAACTCTTTGTTTCCTTTACTCCCGAGTTGATTGCGGCTCGCAACCGCTGTAAATATGCCTACACCCGCTACAACAATGCAGGAGAAGTCCCCCGGAGACATCTCATCGAGCTTTGGAGAGAGTAGGTTGAAAGACCACCTTCCCTCCCATTCCCTTGCAACATCACACATCACTCTCATCCACTGAAAGGAGTCATCCAGTATCTTCTAACGGTGATCTCTAGTGTGGTTGAAGACAAGACTCCGCTTCCTCCCCCGGTAGAAGATCCCGTCGCAGACGATGAACTCTTCAAGCATGAGCCATGGATTGAACCACCCATCAAGGTGGACTATGGGTTCAATGTCTTCCTTGGCAAGGATATTTTCATCAATTCCAATTGTGTCTTCATTGACACCATGCCGATCACTGTCGGGGACCGTACACTTTTTGGCCCTAATGTAAGCCTCTTCGCTGGTGGTCATCCGGTTGACCCAGCGGTCCGAAATGGTATGGATGGTCCAGAGATGGGGGCACCCATCACCATCCAGGAAGATTGTTGGATTGGTGGCAATGTGACGATCTTGCCGGGGGTGACGATTGGCAAAGGCTCCACGGTGGGTGCGGGCAGTGTCGTGACAAAGGTATGTCTATTCCCGTGCGGTTGCATCTGGCAGTCAGACGGTGTAGTGCTGCCCCCTTTTGAGTAGCGATGAGCTACTGCTCTGGCTTTGGCATGACTCTGTGCAGAGGTGCAAATCTCGACTGGCTTCACTTTCTGTGCAGGGTTGGTGTCAACGTGGGTATGCATGCTAATCTCATTGGCAACACAACCAGGATGTACCAGCCTTCCATGTGGTCGCGGGAAATCCAGCCCGCATTATTCGGAAAATTCAGACTGCAATGAGGGAGTGAGTTGGAGTCAGGGTTGGAGAATAATCGGATCCTCTTATCGCGCTAGATCCTCTATCTAGATCCTCTGCGATAGAAGGACTTGGTTGGCACTTGTCTCGTTTTGTTTATCATATCTCTGTGATCACGAGGTCTATGACATCTGGCCTATCGTGCTTGGTACATTTACTTATCGGCAGATACCTCCTCCTGCGCACTGCACAGTGCACACTCTATAGTACAGTAGGCCCTGCACCTGAAAACGGGGGACATTGTTAGGGAATCCTGTCGTAACACTAACGAGATAGCTGCCTAGTCGAGGAGATTGAGATGAGACAAACAGTGTGCATTGATTCCTGAGAAAAACGGCTTTTGATCAGCCTGGCCGACCTAGAAAGGTTCTGAGCAAACAGATCTGTGAAAGTAGAAGAGAGCTGCCCTGGTGCCCTTCTCCTGTCCTCGCTCACAGAAACCCGTAGATTCATTGAGGAGGAAATCCATCGCCGGTACGTCTGTGCGGCTCCCGTTCCCGTCTCTCGGAGTGGATATATGTTGATCGCGATCAGAGAGGGAAAATGAAAATACAGGTACACGCCAAAACCAAAGAAAAGACTATCCTATCGCTGTATAGATTGATCTCACTGTAATTGTATTTCAAAACTGCTACCACACCACCAGTAGGGGATCATTGGCACCGCTCAAGCAGCAGTCCCTCATGAGATCGGTGCAGGTCCAACATCAAAGGACGATCCGGTTGGCGACCTCCAGGCTCTCCACAAAAAAACGTCACCGGCTCCTCTCGCGGATCGGAGCTTCTGCCACCTCCCAAAAAAGCTGTCGATCACCCGGCGTGCGGATGACTGGCTCAGTCCCTCTCCCCGCCAAAAACACATCGCATCGATCCTTTATTTAGTTTGTCCACACCTCACTTCACCTGCTCCGGTAAACTCCGGCAAAATTCACTCTCTGTCCACCTTCACATCACCTCATCGCCTCTCTCACTCCCTGCCTCTGCTGAAGTCAAAAAATGTCATGGCTGAACCCCCGCCAGCGAGCTCTTCCACCCCGCCTGACGCGCCGCTTCACGATCCCACGCGACCTGTAAACGACTCAATGGAGGAGTCAGGCCCTGAGCGGGTCCAAAAGAGGCCACGCCTGGATAGTGGCAGTGGTGTGAGTCCCTCGGTCTCCATTGGGTCACCCAGTGCCAGCGCTTCCGTCACGGCCCCTACCTCGACGCTGCCTGCGCCTGTGCCTGCGCCTGCTGTGAGCGCGTCCTCGTCGGCACTTGCCCTGGAGATGGACACTAGTCCTGATCAAACACGCCCCGCGAAAGTGACCATCAACGTCAAGTCACCCACCTCCGAGACCGACGCATCAAACCCCATGCGTGATCTTCCACCCGTCCACGACACCACCTCAACACGTCCTGACCTGACCGAGGCCCGCGCCACTCCCTCGGATATTATCTCAATTTCCTCCTCACCCACCCAGAGTCCAGTGATTCAAGCTGGAGACCCTGAAGATATGGATGAGAATTGGAGGCCACTGGAAGAAGCCATCCAAGAGGATGAGGTGGTGCAGCTCCGTGGGCTGGTCCCTTCCCTGGTGGACTCTTTCCCTCGGGTGCGGGAAAATCTGAGTGCCCAAGACAACTTGCATAGAATCGTCGCCATCATACAAAAAGGTAAAGACCCCCCCCCCCCTCGGTTCACGGAGCACAGCTCTGCCCGTGGAGACCAGAATTAAGGTGATGTGAATTGAGCTGACTCGGGGAGGAGAGCAGGGGATTCCCGGGATGTTGACGCTGCATCAGCAGTCAAGATCTGGATGGATGACTGTATCAAGCATCTGGACCGCTTGACTCTGCAGGAATTCAGTGATGCCCAGGAGTTCTGGCAGATGTTTCCCGATGTGGCCGAGAGTATTTTGCGCCGAGGGTATGTCCGCTCCTCTGTTCTCGCCCACGGATAAAGTAATACATCTTTGTGAACACAGGCTGACAGCAGCGCAGGCGGGAATTGTTCATAGACGACGGCTCCGGCAAGAGTCCATGGCTCTGTCTCGAGGAATTTTTCCTCGGCTACATTCGCATCACTCTGCACATGATGCGCCTTGACATCAGGCTTTTAACTCACTCCGCCAAAGACCCAGAGCTTCCGGCGCAGGACAGCATCTGTAAAGAGTACCTCCAAACCCTCACAGCGGTGGTCTCTTTCCTCAAAACTCCATTTTATCGCGCACTCAACCGGAAATACCCCGAGGACACGCGAGAGATGCTTCTTCGTGTGCGCGCAAAGGCACTAGAGCCTCCCATGGATACGGCCCGTGCCCTGTCGGAATGGGCAGCTTGCACCCTCGAATTGACCCCGCGCCACCCTCATCTGGCTGGCTTGCTCATTCAAGCCATAGCTATCGCCAGCGCTCTCGTTGATGGCTACCTGGAGCGCAGCCGGGGCTTGGATGGGGATGACACAGACACCTCCTTGCCCAATACCCCTTCAATCCAAACACTTTACGACTTGGTGCGGATGGTCGATATCAAATACCAAGAGTGGATCAGTAAAAAAGCTGCGTTTGCCACGAGTGACCTGAGTGAACAATTGATGCGCGTCATCTCCACGCATTACAAGCACCAATGCGCACGAAATACCGATCTGGTGAACAAGCTCTCCGAAGATCTGGCCATCCCCCTGCCCGAAGATGCTAGTTTGGCCGACAAGTCGTTGATAATATTTTGGACATGGAAGCTCGCGGTGCTCAAGAAGCATATCATGGACGGGCGAATGGAGCTTCGCGTTCACGGTGTCGAGGCGATGCAGTCCGATTTGGTCCACGTGTGGCGATCCAGTATCTCATCGAACCCCGACGGCGCCCACCTGCCATTTGTGAAACGGCTGGTTCATTTCATCTTGGACCACAAGATTGTGGATTATCTTGTGGGCGTCGACTCCCACCCTCAACTGATCAGCCGAAGTAGCAATATTGTTGGTTTCTTGATTGTGACAGACACATACACCGACGCAGTGACGGACATCATCTGGCAAACTGTGACCGAAAGCCAAGATAGCCGGATTGTGTCAGAGGTCCTGTCTATGCTGATTCGAACGTTCAGCATGCATGTGACGGCGTCCCCACCTTTGCTCTACATCTGTCGAAAGCTCCTTCAGCTACCTCTCAGCCGATTCGATGCGAACATGCTTGAATTTTGCAACCGATTGCTGGATCGGATGTGCGACAGTCCCGCGGATCGACGCCCATCGGGCGGCTCGGACTTTGAATGCGTCGATACAATCCCTCTGGAACTCTGTGTCCGCCTGATTCGCGGCAGCACCGCTTCGCAAGAGGTTCCAGCGGAGCAGAAGAAGATCCTCCAAAAGTTCGGATTTCAGAAGCTTGCGGGATTCATGGCCGTGGGCATCAGCGACGCAGACCGGATGGCCATTTATGAACAGTGCATCCAAGACATTGCCGACAAGAACGAGTTCACTGCGGGAAGCATCCAGGTCCTGAATGCCCTGGTCTCCACTCACGATGGACAAGAAATCCTGAAGCTGGCCACGGAGTTCAACCTGACCAGTCTGGTGATTGAGGACATGCTGAATGCCGTCAGGATCAATGACGATGGTTTCGCCAGCACTACCTCCCAGCTCGAATTGCTGTCGCGCTTGAGCATCCTGTTTCGCCTCATCAGCGTCGCTCCGGAGACCATTACGCCTGGGCTTGGAAAGGCCCTTTGGGATGACGTTCTCTTGTCCGATAAATTTGGCCCAGAAAGTCGCAATGCCGTATGGAACATGATGACCACGGCGTTGAGTCAATGCACCCAGACGAACCCGTTTCTGGATAGGTGTCTTCATGAGTATCTACCCGACCTGGCTCCTCAAAATATGACCGTGGAAACTTTGGCATTTTCCAAGCAGGCTATCATCTACGAAGTGCGATGGAATCCGCCGGCCCCGGCGGGTGAGAATGAGATCGTTACGATTCCAGGAGTGGAGCGAATTTGGTCTTTCATTCTCAATGCGTTGCCAGGCACGGTGGAAGCCCAG
Organism: Penicillium sp. PF2412A; assembly: GCA_023626555.1. Lineage (NCBI taxonomy): Eukaryota > Fungi > Ascomycota > Eurotiomycetes > Eurotiales > Aspergillaceae > Penicillium > Penicillium sp. PF2412A. The sequence goes on from JAMAHA010000001.1 coordinate 394,564, forward strand.
GCCACCGAGTTTGCCGTCCAAATCTATCTGGATCACGGAATCATTTCGAACTCACCGAATTCTGCAGTCGAAGCTACCCATGTCTCACTCGTTGAGCGATGCATCGATCAGCTCAAGACGGCTGCCTCGAGCTTGAAGGCTGTGGCCGACGCTAATGGAGATTCATCAATGGAATCAGACACCGAAACGGGAGAGTTGAATCCCGATGAGCTGAGATTTAGGCGTTCATTATGTTTCCTTCATCAGCTGCTGTGCGGTCTCCGTGCTCGCCCGCGATACAGCTCTCCGAAGGGTTCTCCTCCTCCGCTGCCTGAGCAGCCGGTGAGGGGCGAAACAATGAATCTTTCGTGGCAGTCATTTAATGGGACTCTCAGTTCCAGAGTCCAGCAGCTTGCTATCGGCGATCTGTCAACCGGTGCGGAGCTGGCTGAGAGACTGGCACAGCTCACTGGCTTTTCGAAATTCACAGTGATTGCAGGAGGTCAGCGACTGGACTTGATGAAGGATGCTGAAAGTGCCCTGCGCGACATCAAGGCTCTACAAGCTGGTCTGCTTTTGGTTAAAAAAGCACCGGATGCGAAGGAAATTCCCCGAGCGAGCGCCGGAGGTCTTCCTCTTACGTCGGTCGATTCAGAGGTCTTGAAGCATTTTGACGAGCTTTACGATCTGCTCAATTTGAATGATTATCTTGCACAAGAGGTGAGGTTGATGTCCTTCAGCGCCAAGTGCGGCTTGGGGCTGTATCCGTGCTGTGAATACTCATGCTAATTGAACGCCATTCTTAGACTTACGAGTTCCTCGTCACTTTCCCACCTCAGCCGCGAGTGCGAAACCTTGTCAAGTCTGAAAATAGCACTGCCAAAGAGCTGTTTCCCTTTGATAAACCATTCGTTGCCTTCTACTCTTTCAGCGCTCTATTGGCATGTCTCATCGAGGAAGGCATTGAAGATAAGCCGAACCAAGGTTTCATTTCGCACAGCATGAAGCTTCTCGTGTCCTTCCTGATCGCAGACCAATTATCAGATCCCATGGCTCTTAACCGGAATCAGTTCTACCTCGCTTCGGTGGCTGTGGAATGCCTCTTGGATTGCATTGCCATTTGTGATGCAGCGACTGGAGAAATAACGGTGGCAGAAGACAACGCTGCATTTGCAAAGAAACTTCATCAATTCATCGAGGCTGGACGCGCGTTGATCGCCACAAACCAGTCCTACGATACAGTCAAGGTTCAGAAACTGATCTGTAACTCATTCGGTGTTCTGTTGGAGGGGTCATTCCGGGACCACTTGTTCTGGAATGCGGTGAAGCAAGAGCTGAACTTTACCGCACTTATCCAAGCATTGCTTCTCAAAGAGCCGCGACAGTCAATTCGTGTTGATGTCTCAGAGAGAATTCGCAGGGCATGTAGCTCGACGAAAGTAGGCAAGGTCTCTCAAAAGGACAGTGACCCGAACGAACAGACCACCTCAATCGCAGACAGCCCCATCCGCATCGACATGCTTGCCACAATCTGGGAATCCTTTATCCAGTCCATTAGTGTGGCTTCCGAGTACGCCTCACAATCTGCCGAGTTCTTCAAGGTAGTGATCTGGGGGTTCCGAGCTGTTGTGGATCGATCTCCTCAGGATATTGTCCTCAGCGAGTATTTGAGGCAGTGGAGTCAAGTGATGTTGAACCACGAGACAGTGGAGGTAGGCTGTGCAGTCACAATGTCTTGGAAGGGATCTGCTGCTAATATTATTTTAGTTTATCGGCCGCGAGCCAATTGATAACCTCGTCTTTGGCATAGCAAGCCTTCTGGAGCAGTGTCTTGAATACGCAGACACGGCCAAAGTTGAGCTGCAGACCTTGTGCGTATCATCGAATCCTGTCTACTATTTACCTTGACTGACCAACGCCGGGGGTTCTTTTACGTAGTAATTTTGCTGAGCGAATCATGACCAAATTTCTTTTCCCTGAGCTTGCCAATGATGCCGACGAAATCATTATTCCGCGAACCCCTCTCATGCACACCGAGACACGCCAGAAACTGTATCGTGTCATCGGTCTGCTTTGCAAGCAGGATGATGAGAACGTCGCCCGCATCATGCAGCACTTGGAAGGGATCGTTCCTCGAGGTAAGCTCGCGTTCCCTTGAACTTGTGGATTCAGATACTGACAGACGTCCTTAGATGAATCTTACGGTCTGACATGGAGCCATGACCGCACCAAGATGATCCGAGCCTATGAAGGATATGCAGGTCTCAAAAATCTCTCGAACACTTGCTACCTCAATTCACTGATGACGCAGTTGTTCATGAACACGGAGTTCCGTAGATTCATGTTGGCGCTCAATGTGGTAGAGCCCAATGGATCTCAAAAACTCATCGATGAGACACAGAAGCTGTTCGCCTGGATGCAGGACACCTGGATGAAGAGCGTCGACCCAGAGGGCTTCGTCGAAAGCATCCGGACATATGACAATGAAGCCATCGACGTCACTGTTCAGATGGATGTTGACGAATTCTACAACTTGCTGTTCGATCGGTGGGAAGCTCAAGTCATGGATTCAGAAGATAAAAAACGGTTCCGCTCTTTTTATGGAGGACAACTTGTGCAGCAGATCAAGTCCAAGGAGTGTTCTCATATTTCCGAGCGTGAGGAGCCTTTCTCTGCAATTCAATGCGACATCAAGGGAAAGGCCAGTCTCGATGAAAGTCTGCAGGCTTATGTTGAAGGTGAAATCATGCAGGGTGACAACAAATATTTTTGTTCGAGTTGCGGTCGCCACGTTGACGCGGTGAAGCGAGCGTGCTTGAAGGAGGTTCCGGACAACCTGATCTTCCACCTGAAGAGATTCGACTTTGACATGGTCACGATGATGCGGAGTAAGATCAACGATGAGTTCAGATTTCCAGACACGATTGACATGACTCCATACAATGTGAAGCATCTTTCTGACCCGGAAACGCCCATCGAACCGGACATGTTCGAGCTGGTTGGCGTGCTCGTCCATACTGGAACTGCGGAGTCGGGTCACTATTATTCATACACCCGTGAGAGATCCTCCAGTTCGGGTGCGCAGCAATGGGTCGAATTCAATGACTCGGACGTTTCCAGATTTGACCCAGCGACTATTGCCGACCATTGTTTCGGGGGAGATGCCCATGGCACCGGGGGCGTGCAAATGAATAAGGTCTGGAACGCATACATGCTCTTTTACCAACGCGTACATCCCACACCGCAAGTGAAAGAGGAATCACAAAGCGTGACATCTAGCTTTCCGACTCGAGTGCCCTTACCACTGGCCTTTGCCAACCACCTCGCCATGGAAAATGAAATTTTCATCCGCACATACTGTCTGCTGGAACCAAGCTATTCAAAGATGGTCCCAGATCTGCTCTCGCGCGTGCGACAAATGAGCACTGGCTTTGAGCGGCAGCATCAGCTACAAATGACGGGGATTGAAATTGGGTTGGATACTTTAGAGCAACTTATGGCTCGGACAAAGGAACCGGTGGGACTTCTACGTCTCCATGAGGAGCTTGCGGCGCTCATCTCAAATCCCGAGGGTGCACTCTGCGCTTTGCAATGGTTCTCCCGGCGATCGACGTCAATGCGAAATATGATTCTTCGAATCTTCCAGTATGATGTTCGACAAAGGGAAGTGTTAATCATTCTGGATGCAATTCGGTGCTTCAAACTCTCTCTGTCGACCACGGATCTCAACACAGACAAGTCTCGGGATTGGCAAAAGGAGCTGGAGGAAGCTGTCGGGAAGATTGTGTCGCTGCTGGCGGACCTGTGGCCCGCATTGCAGACCATCCCCCGTGCCTGGGATGAGTATTTTGATTTCCTGGTCAAGCTGACCGAGGTGAGCGAGGAGGCCACAAACGCCATATTGGAAAACGGAATGCTCGTCAAATGCTTGGAAATGATCTGGCTTGACTCTGAGGACCGTAAGAACCTCAGACCCCGGTATCCCGGCTATTGCAGGTTGCTTGAAAAAGGGCGACAGTTTTCGTATCGAAACCTCATGGCTCTTTGTGCGGTACTTCTTCAACGAGTCGACTTCCGTCTCCCACCCACTGCGCCTAATACGCCTCGAACAAGCTCCCCTGACGGTCGTGTCTCACTCACCATGACGGAGAACAGGTTCGTGAAGCCATTGGAGTTCCAGAAACAGACAGACAACAGCGCGGTCCTCTTGTTCTTGATCAAGCTGCTTCAGCATGACTACATCTGCTATCAATCAGAAGCTGCCCAAATGATTGTCACTTCTCTTCTTGTGTGTGAGCCAGACGCGGGCCTCTTCCCTCACATTCTCAAGACTTTTGAGGTCGGCTTGCGGTACTCACCCGCCGAGCTTTGTGTTCCGTTCCTCGATTGTGCGGTCACCTTTTGCAAGTTCGCACCGGACGAAGAGGCCATCCTCTCATTGATCAGTTTTGTGGCCAAGGGTGTGGACTCGCTCAACAACAGTGCAGGCAATGAGCATTTGGAGTTCTTTATCCATCTGTGCAGCACCTCTAACGAGCGATTGGGCCTGGACACCGACTGGTTCACTGCGGCCGTTCAAGATCAGATTCCCGACTTTGTTCCGCCCTTGCTGACATACAATCATCCCAATGTCCGACGACGCACGACAGAAGTTCTGCGCAGCTTGCTTTTTATTGATTCCAGCGAAGGCATGCCGACGGAGATGCAGGCTCGACTCACTAAACTTGCCCGCGAATTAACTCATGCCTGCATTCAGCGGGTCACCGGCGCATTTCTTGATGGCCAGGGCCGGAATGTTGAATCGCGCATTGTGCAGCCTATTTCGGCGACAATCACACATTGCGTGGATACATACTTTGATAAAAATGACGAAGAGGATCAGAAGGTCATTCAAAATGCGAATGGTATGTTTCTCTGAAGTGCCATGCTCTCGAGGCTCACTGGCTTACACACGGGGTTTCTTGCAGCGTCTTTGCTTCGCCTCCAGGAATTGACGATTGAGGTCCCGGATGATCTGGTCTCAGGTACTTCATCCCCGTACACATTTTACCGCATTTCCTAATTTGGGAACCCAGAATCGGATTTTGCCTCGCCCGAGGAATGGGAAGCCACGTCTGCATTGGCGAGTGACTCGGATGTTGGTCTCGCCGGCACTCCATGAGAATGGCACTAGATTAATCCTCCGGCCCGGCCTACCTGCATTTACGGTCTTTGAAATTCGGCGTTTCTCGATGTTGGCCTAAGCGGCGTTCCTACCGTTTCACGGCTTTTGGGTTAAATGTGATTTTTGTGTATCTTGCAGGAGGAGCAGGAGGTACTCGATGATGGCAAGAAACTTTTTACGATTTCATGATTTTAGGCGTGATTTGATGTTCTGCATTTCTTCAAAGACTGGCGTTGGGGGGTGGGTGGCAGGCAATACTCATGGCATCTTTGCCTATGATGATAGGAATCGCAATAAATGGGCGTTGGACAAGGGACTTGATTTCTTTTTGCGTGATACGAATGCCATTTGTTGCTCCTGGACTTCTCGTCCCTGCCATGCTCTGCTTGAGAACGAGCCGACGGATTGAACAGACAGTATGTCACTTACGAGGAGTAACGAGGACTCTAGAATTCGAGTATTGAGTTGTATGCGCGAAAACGCAAGCACCACAACCCCTTCTACTCAGGCAAGAACAAGGTGAATAATCATATAATCATAATGTTTTCATGTCTTCATGTCAATAAGACGGAATTGAATTCAATCCTCTCCATCATCGAACTGGGTCCTAGCCAGAAAGGGTCTGGACAACAATAACTTCCATCCTGTCCCCAATTCCTCAACACAGAGGATTCATACTAGCAAGCACATCCTGAATAATCTCCTGATCCTCCAAAATATCAAACTCCGCCTTGTTCATATCAATATGCTCAGGCATGATTGTCAAAGCCGAATCTCCCCCAACTACCTTGCTGTAAAAAGCGACTTTTCTCCGATACACAATGACCCCAAACACTCTCACCGGGCGACCCCCTCGACGACGCGGACCAAAGATCATATCCAGGTACATCTCCAGATGATCAATCCAGTCCTGGATCCCCTCGTGGCCGTTAGTTGCCTGGGAGGCTGTGCGGCAGATGACAACTAGAAAGGCCATGTGGATGCTGCTGCTGACATGCTGGACCTGGAGGTCGAACCAGAGATCACGCTCGTTGTTCCAGCCATGTTCACGGGGAGTGATGAGAAAGCCGTGAGTGACGGGGAATTGGCTGGCGAGGATGTTGTTCCAGATGCCTAGGATGAGGAGATCACGGCCTGGATGGTAGGGGTTGTGTTGTTGGATGGCTTCTTGGATGGGGCCATAGGAGAGCTGGAGAGTGAAGTGTCAGGTTAGTAGAGGAAGATGAAGACCGAGAGGAAGGGAATCAAGAAGGGAATCAAAAAAGCAATCATTGTTTTTGTTGAAAGAATTGCGTGTCGTGTGAATAGGGGGATGGATTTCAAGTTATACGTACGTAAGGGTTCATCGCCTCCATTTTGATTCACAGATGCAGGATGGTGATGCAGGGACTGCTTCTCGCCGTGGGAGATGATGAAGATGGTAAGATAAGAAAATAAAGAATGGGGGATTCAAGGGAGATGGTGTGGTCAAATGAGAGTACCTAAGAAGAGAAGGAGCGAAAGACTAGAAATTGTTCAAGGTGGACAGGTCTGGGTGGTTGCCAACAATTTCAAGACACCTGCGTGGGAAGATGCGTTTGCTTCGCCCAGATGTCGAAATGTACAGAGCCCTTACGAGTTGTAGGGCGGCTCTTTGTCACTGATGGTTCAAAGATCTCGTCCAATATACGAACAGAATTTGAATGTTACCTGGTATGAGGGAAGCTACCCCGAGCCAGTGTTTGCTGAAGCGCATCAATAATTCATGAGTAATATGCATTGAGTAAAAACTGCAATTTTCGCCAGGCGCCAGCGCCAAAACCACCAATGGAACCTCCTGTCTAAATTTATAAATGCCCGGCTGTATAATTAATGTCATGGGCCACTTCAATGAGCCAAGTCAAACATCTTCAAATTCTTCATCGTCCTCGTCAGACTCTTCGTCCTTCACCTCTGGCTCGGTCTTCCCATCTGGATCGGGTTTAATCAAAGGGTCAGCGCTGACGCCTGATTCAACCTTGATTCTTTTCATTGCAGGGCCATCGTCGGCGGGAGTAGAAGGAGTGCCAACAGAAGACGGGGCAGCGCTGGAGGTGTCAAATTCTCGTTTGACACCGGAAACCCCAGAGGGCGTTGGTGCACTGGTCGGGCCAAGCCCAGTGGCTGGGGTGCCTGGACCACTGGCACCAGAGACGCCGACATCTTCAAACTCATCATCGAAATCATCAGAGTCTTCCGCACTGCTGGCATCCTCTTGCGCTTGAAGAGCCTTTTCTCGTTCCATCTCTGCGTAGTAGGCTGCGATCTTGTCATCCTCAGCCTCCAAACTGGGCTTATGCTCGTCCTCATCCAGCTCGGGCTTGATCGAAATGCCTGCTTCGGTCTTCACTTGAGTCGGAGCAGTGGTATCAACAGTGGAATGAGTGTGCCAGACGGGCAAAGCGTTCTGCTTCTCGACCGCAGCTTTGCGCGCAGCCTCTTCCGCTTGTTCGGCCGCACTCTTCTCTTCACTCGACGTGAGAGAGATTTCCAAGGCTGCAGCATCAGTCTTGAGATGGCCACGAACCACATCCTGAGCCTTCGGTGGCACAGGAACGGCTGTGCGAACGGGGTGGGTGCTCTGATTGCGTGGGACCTCGACTTTGTGGTCCCAGGCGGTATCAAAGTCGTTGGGCGGAATCTCCACTGAGTCAATCTGCTTCAAAAGCTTGAGCATCTTGTCCAGTTGGGCCATGAGCTTGCTGTTCTTCTCATGGCCAGTGCGATCAATTCCCTCTTCGCCCTTGATATCCTCGGTCCGCTCAAGGACGGCCCCACAATTTTGACATTCAAAGCCTTCGTCCGAGACCAGACTTAAAACATCCAGTTCGGTCCATTCAGACAAGCAACGCGGACACATATACTCCTTGCGCTCTTCGCTCGGTGTGTACTGCTCCTTGATCGTCGAGGTCAGTCTGGAGACCTTGTATTTGATCGCATCAATGACCGGATGGAGTGGAATGTAATAGTATTCCCGATTCACCGGACGCGTTGCTCCATCGCGAATCTCGGCGCGTGTGCTCCTGCAATCGAGAAACAGTTATGCCGGATTAGCCATGGGTTGCGACAATCAGAATGATACGATGTGAGCCATACACTCCTATGAGACGATCTTCCCGAAGGCGCGCACAAAGCTTTCGCAGGTCTTTCTGCTGCATACCCATGAGAAAAGCAAGATCTTCAGCATGAAGGCTGTGAGAAGTCAGCACATGCCCGCAGTTCCATCCGAGTTCCTTGAGCAAGAGCCTCGTACACTGAATGCAGAAAGAGCGCATCGACGATCAAAATATGGCGAGTCTCGTAGAAGGCGCGAGCGACGCTTCGAATGAGAGTGTTGGCGAGATCCATGATTGCGATGAGTGCTTGGACGGGGTTGGCAGCGCAAGGTATATCGTAGCTAATAGATTAGCCCGAGGGCGCAATTTCAGAAGACAGAGCTTCGTTGATCCTTCAAGAAGCAGAAATGATCATCATATCTCACTGACTGTGCAAGATACTGAAGGCGAGACGATGGAAGAGAAAGCTCAATTATGAGAAGTGAGTGGAACCTCAACGGAGCGCGAGGCAATCGTGCCAGGTGCCTAGTGAAGTAGCGCAAGGAAGAACTGGTGAACCGATGGGGTTCGAAGAGAGCTTCAAGTGACAGATGAGCGGGTCGGCTGCCTGAGGTTGGAGTCCGTCCCAATAGGGTAACGTACCATCTGCGAGACTAAACCGGATGTGGACTAGCCCTCTCCACCGTCGAAAATGTCCGCGGCGGCCATTTGCTCGTTCCGCAAATCTTATCGTACCAAATTCGAGTTCATGCGTGTCTACAATTTCTGGCAACGCAACATTGCCGGACTCACTTCCTTGGTCCAAGCGAACCGCCATTGCGATATTCACAGTCGCCTCTCGTCTCAGCTAAGACGATACAGCCAATCCTATCCCATCGAATCGAGAGCTGAAGCCGAGCTCAAGGAATTCTTCAAACGTGTACCATGGCCGACAACGCCCCAGGAGGAGCGGATGCTGGTAGCAAGCGTAGGAACCGTAATATGGGAAGGTCAGAATGGAGGTATGTTGCTTGGGGCTATTCGCGCGCCATTGAACATAGCGACTGATTAAGCAAGCCGTCAAGCCCGAGATAAGAGAAAGCGTGCCGAGGAAAAGGAAGAGGCAAAGCGCCGCAAGATCGAGAATGGCGAAGACGTTGTGAACCCTATCTACGCCACTGAGTTTTCCAAGGAAGAAATTGACAATGAAGAGCGACGCCCTAAGAAGAAGGTGGCGCTTATGATTGGGTATTCAGGAACTGGGTATTATGGCATGCAACTGTGAGTGAACGACGTCTATCTGTCTCCGGGGGGTCTTTTTGTGGAGCCCTGCAACTGACTGCGCTTTGCGGCATAGAATTGAGGATAAGCCCACTATTGAAGGCGAGCTGTTCTCGGCCCTGGTCGCTGCCGGTGCGATCTCCAAAGCCAATGCGACCGACCCGAAGAAGTCCTCTTTTATTCGCTGCGCCCGGACAGACAAGGGCGTGCACGCCGCGGGGAACGTGGTGTCTCTCAAGATGATTATCGAAGACTCGGATATTGTGGAAAAAATAAACTCCCATTTGAGCCCGCAGATCCGCGTCTGGGGCTTGGAGCCTACCGCCAAGAGTTTCAGCTGTTATCAGATGTGTGATTCTCGTGTTTACGAGTATCTGCTTCCCACTCATTGTCTGCTTCCGCCTCACCCCAGTACTTTCCTCGGGAAGAAGATCGTGGAGCTTGCCGAGCAGGCCGGCGATCTAGATCAAGTGAACGCGCGACAAGAAGAGGTCACCGGCTACTGGGAGAAGGTGGACGAGGAGTACATCAAGCCAATTCTTGAAACCGTCCCAGAGGACGTTCGAAACATCATTCAGCAATCCCTCTTTGCTGCGGATTCGGCTCCCCCAGGTCTCGGGAACGAGGATGAGTCGCAGGCGCAAGCCCCGGAGAAGCCCGCGGAGGAAGCAGCCCAGCCCGAGAAAAATGACGCTGTTGAATCAAAGAGCGAAGAGCCCTTTGTGATGGATCCTCGCCAAAAACTCATCCTCGATACTACCAAGGCGATTAAAGCTGCCTACATGAAGGCTCGACGGTCATATCGAGCGCCGGCTTCTCGCATTGCCAGATTGCAGGAGGCCCTGGACCGGTATGTGGGTACGCCAAACTTCTACAATTACACCATTCAGAAGACGTTTAAGGATCCGTCAGCCAAACGCCACATCAAGTCATTCAATGTCAATACGACTCCGGTGGTCATCAACGGGACCGAGTGGCTCAGTTTGAAGGTCCACGGCCAGAGTTTCATGATGCATCAGATTCGCAAGATGGTGGCCATGGCTGCCCTCGTTGTTCGCTGCGGCTGCCACCCTGATCGTATCAAAGACTCATATGGTCCCGATCGGATCGCGATCCCCAAAGCCCCGGGCCTGGGACTGTTGCTCGAGCGACCCATCTTCGACAGCTACAATGCCAAGGCTGCTAGTCTGGGTCGTGGACCTGTCCACTTTGAGCGATTCACCAAGGAGATGGACGAGTTTAAGCAACGTGAAATTTACGATCGAATCTTCCGCGAGGAGGAACAAACCGCAGCGTACGTTCTCGGGATTTGATACAAATCATTCGTGCACCAACCCTTTCATCCAGACTGACAATTATCTTCCGCACAGGTTCGGTAATTTCTTCAATCATATTGACCACTTCCAGACCAACTTCTTCTTGTACTGCACGTCGGGTGGGATTCCCGCCGCCAAGCTTGTTTCCGCCCCCGGTGGTTCCCAAGGACCCGCAAAGGGAGACAACAAAACTGGCAAGGACTCCGGCAGTGCAGCATTGGCTCATGTGGAATCGGAGGACGAGGGTGCACTACCCACAAATGGGGAGGAAGAAGGATGATTGATTCTCTTAGGGTTGCGTGTAACACTGACAGCCTTGTGTACGGATAAGCTCAGAGACTTTTTTTCCCACGGATCAATCGTCGGTCAGGTCACCGCATTCACAAGTGGCATTTCGTTCTCCATTTTAATGTTACTCAGACAGTGGTCTTCTTTTTGGACCATAATATGCATCCATATATACCGAGCTTGCCATCAGACCGAAAGAATCGTTTACCCAGATAGTCCACACTCCACATAGTCCAAGTGCCACAGACAACCACGCCTACTGGAAAGCTCTCAAAAGCCCGACGGAGTAGAGTTCTGGAGACTGTTGATTGGCTGCCATCAGCGCCACCAAGACGGTCAACGATGGCAGTTCGGACAGTTTTTCACGTGCGCTTTGAATGACTATCCCCACTTTCGCCGATAAGCTCTTATTGTTCTGAATAATCTCCGCCATAGACGCACAACATCACCATGGCTAAATCGAAGGCAGCCAAGCGCAAGCGCAATGCGCAAGTTGACTTGCCTCAGAAGCAAGTCAAACCTTCCACCACACTGACACCGCCTCCTGATGGGTCCGGCAAAGAACCGATGCATATTAATGCCATCGTTTCGGACGAAGACCTCGAGGTCACAGTGGAAACGCTCACAGCACTGGCGGAACACCCCAATTTGACCAAGTCCAAGGCATGCAAGGACCTTCGTGTTGCAGTTTACGATTTTCGCCAGGCCTGTACCACGGGTGTCAATAACGCTGGTACAGTCGGCTCCTGCCCTGTCGGTCCATCTCCTTGACGTCTAAAGACTAACCTTGCCACAGAGGGTGCAAATTTGACTGCTCGAATCACTGGTGCCTTGGCCGACGGAAAATACTTGGACGCGAAAATCTTGCTGGCTGAGATGAGAATTCGTGGGGAGCAACCGAAAATTGGAGCATTATGTCGTTGGGTGCGAGACTTGGATGTTGTCAGCGGTCTCTCCACCAAACCAGGCGAGACGAATCTCGAGGTGAAGCGCAGTGCAAAAGATCTCGAGCTTCTGGGTGTGCTAGATGCTATCTTGCGGGTTAGCACGCCGATCGACACAAACACACAAGCCGCCCTGACCACGTCTCCTATCGCATTCCAATCTATCTGGGACCTTCGTCCATCCACTGCTCCTCTACCAATTTACGCCTCGGTCCTTGATCAATCAATCTTGGCAGAGGCTCCCAAATCACCATCTGCCTTGCGGATCATTGAAACCACACCTGGTCCATTGCGGAAACCCCCCAATCACCACCCGGCGATTCTCTATACCACCGAGCCAAATGCCGTCTCTTTGGCCCCCGTGGGGCCGACGATTACATACCATCCTCATCCCGTCGTGCCGGGCCTTGGTATCGCCATGAATGTCCTGTCTCCATCCGAGTGTAAGGCGATCATCGCGGCCGGTGAGACTGTAAACTTCATTCCCGACGCACCTCTTCGCGAGGACGGTGACGTGAGCATCTTAGCCCATAACTTTTACTGGGTTGTGGACACCGCTTTCCATGATTTGCTCTGGGCTCGCATCTCACCATATGTGCCCGCTTCGATTAATGGTCGGCTGGTCCGAGGCATCAATCGTCGCTTCCGAGTGTACAGATATGTGCCAGGTGCAGAGTACCGGTGTCACATCGATGGAGCCTGGCCACCCTCCGGCATTCTGCCCGACGACACATACGTCTATGATTCGTCGCCCGAGGACAACAAGCAGAGCTCCATGTATACCTTCTTACTCTATCTGAACGATGAGTTTGAGGGCGGAGAAACCACCTTCTTCCTACCTGCCGCTCGAGAAGGCACGCTTAATGCCTACCCTGTACGTCCTGTCATGGGATCTGTTGCAATTTTCCCTCATGGAGAGGCCAATGGGGCTCTCCTTCACGAGGGAACCGGTGTTCGAAAGGGTGCCAAGTACATCATCCGAACCGATGTGGAATATGATGTCAAGCCGTCCCAGTGAGGATCGCTCACACACATATGGGTTTTGTAAATTAAAGACATATCACAAAAGCGACTTGCTACTTGACTTGACGCAAGGATGAATTATGACAAGAAAAAGCACACACCATCCCGACAGTCCGACAGTAGCATTGTGCTGCATCTGATTTTTTCTGTGGTCCTGCAGAGCCGGAAATTTCCGGCACATTTTTGAACTAAAAGCGCACGCTGGACAGTTCCGGACCCTTGCAGTGGTCAGAGTCAATAATGTTCCAGCTTAGCCAATCTAGAACGATGCACAATCTCAGAGAAGAGATCAGGTAACCCTAAGACGCATACCTCTCGGCGTGCTTGATTGTTTGAGACCTATGACGGTCTGGATCTACGTCGGCGACGAAGCGCTCTTTGACCACAAGTTTGTTCTCTACTTGTCCACGGAGCCAGCTTTTTTCTTCCCTTCTTCTCTTTCCTTGAAGAGCTTGGATTTACCTTTGCACACGCCGGCACAGTCATTGCCAAGTGCATCCTGCAACGTTCATCAGGCTCGTCGAATACTCGATTCGAGCAAGACCCCGGCGTCTCGCAAGAGCCCTCTTTTTTTCCCTTCTTTTTCAGGCGATATGACTCTCGATTCATTCTCCCAGCTCATCCTGCTTCTCCTTGACGTTGGCCCTGGCGACCCCATTCCGCCTCACCACGCATCGGCTATCAGGGCGACACTCGTGCAGTGTTCATTCGATGGCTTGGCGGACTCATCGTCGCCCACATCACACCAGGACACCAATCTCCTCAGCCAAGCTCAAGAAGATGGAGCCAAACTCCAGGAAATGATTGACAACCCTCAAATGGCCTGCCCCATCAATCGATCCAACATCACCTTATCAGCCCTGGACCCGGATGCATGGCATATCATCATTCGCCCAGGGGAGACACCCCCCCAGGGCTTCTTCAGTCGATCCCTAGCTGCCCTGACTCTCCCATCTACCGGCTACTGGACTGTGATGTTCAGTCACTTTTGCCTTCCCAGCGATGAAACGGACAATATCTGGAGAGGACGCGTTGCTCCTGGAGTGATCTTCATCGAGGACATTGAAAGAAGGAACTTTGGGCCCTGGTCCTCGGAATTGACGCAACTTGCGTATGAGACGCTAGGCCCGCTTTTCACCCTACGCACCATTTTTGTCACCAATGTCGTCAACATGAGCACGCGCCCTGTTGCCGAGCAGATTTGGAAGGACACATCCACAAACGTGTGTGTTTACGGCACACGGGAGTACCAGATGTTGCTGGGGACGCGGATCGGCAAGACTATTGCCTACTTTATTCTTGGGGCATTTGGTCAGGGAAGTCGTCGAATCTCGCGTATTGTCATTTGGTGGGCCGGACAGGCGTCTGACATATTGCAGATGCGGTTCGATGTGGAGGACATTTAGGTCTCTCGACTGACCTCAACATTGGGGTTGCGACTTTTAGTTACCTCAGTGACGCGGCTTGACAGACAGCTTTCTAAGCAGGCGAGAAAGGAATTCAGCTCCCATTCAATCAGATACGTCGAAGATGCATACTACTTAGTCCACAGGTGGGCGATTCAATAGTCACTCATGTGAGTGGAGTGGAAACGGAGTGGACCTGAGTTGACAGGTTTGTAGGTAGCTCATTATCACTCACTTCTAAGGGCCTATGTTTCGTCCCTCTACTTGTATCGTGTCATGTAACCCTCAGGATATTTTACTAACTGATCCCCAGTCATAGGTCAAATGGTTCGACAGTTGAGAGCAAGTTATTAAGTGAGTCCTATACCTTGATAGATAAAAGTAAAGAGTTCGCCCATCGACAGACGTTGAGATACAATCCCATCATTGGAGAAAAAATTAACTTGAACCTGTTGGTGGTCCCTTCGAAGACGGTGTGCAGAAAAACGAACGTCGTTCATTTCTACGATTTCTTGATGGAAGCGGTGCAAACGTCCAAGTTTCATCTGGTTTTACACAGTTCCAGCAGGTTATGAAGGCAACTTGGTTGGTATTCAGAGCTAATAAGTTGAGTGCGGAAATCGTTGGAAAAGCGGCCAACAATTGACTGTATATGTATATCTCATTCGGTTGGCATCGACTCATGAACGGAATCTGCTCGGAGGTGGGCGCTGGAAGCTTAGAGACGACACGCGTAGTTTAAATGAGTGTCAAGGGAGCCTCGGAGTCAAGTGAGCTGTAAAGCAAGAACAAGTACTCAATGCCACTCAATGCCACATCTCCGTCTATCTAAGTCCCAAAGTCATGGATAACTCAGACCTAAATCACTCTTGCATCACGATATCTGCAAAGCCGAGCCTCACCCTACAGACGATGAGCGCTTTAGGAGACCCGGTACTTTGGAAAGAAGCTAGATGAAGATTTTGTTTCTGACTAGCAAGTTTGCAGTAAACGAACCACGAATGAATTACAAGACTAGAGTCTCCATCCTTGAGAACTTTCAAGCCGATGCACTACCCAAGTGCGCCAGGATCACGCTCCCTGATCATCTGTTCAAGCCGCGCAACAGACCCCTGTACCTCCTCTTCCGTTGGAAGATTGACGACCATCAGGTAGAGAACGTCCTTGTGCATGATCTTCTTGAAGATTGTCTTTCGAGACCCTCTGCGACCCACTCTTCGAGGTCCGCGGGCAGGACGTCCACGAGCGACACGTCGAGCATCTCTTGCCTCGCGGATACCATCTCTTCGTGCTTGTCTGGCCTCTCGACGAGGGGTAGGGCTTACGGCACCGCCGGTGAGGAGGGCGATGAGGGAGCCGCTGTTTGCTGGATGATTGGGATCATTGTAGCGGGAAACTAACTGCTCTCTGTTCGCCGAGGGAACAGCCAAAGAGGAGCCCTGATGATCGTTTTCCTGGACATGTAGTCAGCGAGAAGATCTGGAATGAAGAAGACAAGTCAAAAAAAAGAGAGGAATAGAACAAGACACAAGCTGCCAATCAGAACGTACGTAAAACGCCTGCCCTCGTCGGTCCAAGTAGTCTTGGACCCAGTTGCCAGCTTTCTTGAACTTGTCGAATGTGCCCTTCTCCTTGGCTTGGGCGACGCCATCGCCCGTCAGAGCCGTTTCTGCGACTCGATCAAGATCAGGGAAGATGAGCTCCGCGGCTTCTGGAAGTTCGATATCCCCGCGGGTTTTGCCACTGGCCAATCGAATGTTTTGCATTCCCCTTTCCAGCTTCGACATCTCCGGATCAGGGTTGCTGTATTTGGCCACAGTCTGATTGAGGTCGAGTCGCTGTGTGGAGTAGAGACTTTTCCCTACAGAGCTGGCCAAGCCGTACAGAGGCGCACTACTTTGATTGGGAATGTCATCTTTGAAGGCCATGATCATCGCAAAGAGCCCTCGTGGCATAAGTAAGTCCTGATTGACGCGGTCCAGAAAGTTGTTCCGGCGAGAACGAGTCTGCAGCTCTAGTGCCGCGCCGGCGACAACTTGCACGGCGGTACTGACAATCTGCGTGATCATTTCTGGAACGACACCGGCGATAGTGGCGGCCACCAAGACAATTTCGATCCACCCAGATGCCTTCAACAGTCCTCAATAAGTCTCTCATTCTCATCATAGTGATGGACACGGAAACCACGTGCCGGGATAGGCAGCCAGTCACTCACCTCGCTTGCTTTATCCCATTTCTCGAGGAATTCCAGAAAGACTTCTTGCGAGATGCCGCAGTCAGCCAACACTGGAGCATATGCACGCACAAAGCCACGTCCTTTGTTTCGTGGTCGACGTTGAGGAAGAATCACGGGGCATGGAATCCGCCGAATGGGATGAGGAGGGGGGCCTGCCTTGCGGACCAGCTCTCGCACCATCTCCTCCTCTCTTCTGACCTTGACATCTTCCAATTCTGCACCAGCTGCCGCTTGCGACTGTTCATACGTAGGCGGATGCAGCTGTGTGGCCATCTCATCTAATTCCCAGGCTGCTCCATCTTGGCCGAGGGCTTGCAGATCCTCGGCATCTGAATCCACCTCATCGTCGCTGACTGCATCGGTGGGGTGACCATGTCTCGGTGGGTTCCTGGATGCCTCGGAGATATGATCTCTACCAGCTTCCTCGATTGGAGTCGTCGTGCTGCTGCTAGCAGCGTCAACGGGCGCCTGGTCTGATCGCGATCGCGACCGAGATCGAGCTGCGTGAACCGCTTCCGAGGCCAATCCAAGGCCCGAGCCAAGCAATTTGCTGAGTATTGGCATATCTTGGCTACTCTTGAGATGAGACAAACGGTGAAAATATTTTTGTTTAGTGAGGACAAGGTCAGATCTCCTCCTTCTTCCGCCTTATTATAACTCGAACGCGTCGTGGATAGATGTCAATTGGAGTAAGCAACTAAGCACTGTCTTGCTCACAGCCGCACCTCCGCCCCGTTTTCTCGCCCCCAAAATCCTGAAGCATGATAAGATTATACAAGAGCGACGCGTATTGATTCTGGGAGTCATTCACTCAGCTGGCTGAGCTTGACTGAAGGATAGCAGATCCGCCTCATCCACCTTGGAGGTCCCGAGAATCCTCGTCTCGAGAGTGCTCAAGGCTGCTACGGGAGTGGAGATGAACACTCTGTTTCTTTGAAGCCAATAAAACAACGATGCAAGATGTATCAAGACACATGAGCTGACGCTGCAAGTATCTCCGAAGGAAAGAATATAGGAAATCAGTGGCGACAAGAATCGAAGGAAGTGTGGCAGTGTCCCTTCTCGCAAACTCTACCATGATGGGCAGTGCTGTTCTCGGCGAAAAAGCTTCGCGCTTCGACCCTCCCGGCAGACAAGTCTAAACAACTCCACACCCTCTGCTTTCGCATTGTGCCAAGTCTCACCAATGAAAGCAGAATAAGCACTGGGAGAGGTGATTCCTGACAAGTGCCTTTAGGCTGTCGGAGGAGTGTCAGTTGTTCGACCACAGTTGGCGATCACAATTGGCCGCTTTCATTCTCGTGATTTCTCAGTTCGAATCATAAGAAGTGACAGCAAGGGCGTGCTAAGGACTTTTGATTCTTCTCTTAGGCTATACCAGCCCCTCTTTTGGCAAAACTATGACATCGTCCAGCATTGCAGCCGAATTTCTTCACGGCAAAGTTGATGCGGGGGAATACCCCAGACTCTGTGCAGATCGTTCCCCCTTTTCAGCATTACAGCCGAAAGGGATGTTGGACTCCCCACCACGTTTCATCCACCGTCAGGACTGTTTGCTGGGTCCTGTGTCTGTTGAAACTAAGGGAGGGTCAAGTCCAGACCTATCTGCAGGTCTTTTCACTTTTTGTCTCCCTCCGAAACACCGAGAGATTTAGCCGGAGCTTGATTGCCCAATGACACACAGCTGGAATAAACAAGCCTGCGCGCTGCGTCTGGGATCTGGACAACTCTCTAGCTAGCGTTTGAAGAATTAGCCAAAATTCCGATGCTCGGTCGGAGGAATAGGCAAAGGACCTTTTGGAAACGGAGGTCGAGAACATGCACAGGACGAACAAGAGCAACGTTCGGTCGAGAGGAGTGCATAAAAGCAGGCTCACTTCTCGCACAGATGGCCAGAATGACAATCTCAGCTTCTTTCTTTCCCTCTGCAACAACTGACCGGCTTAAATACTCTCTCTTTTCTTCTTTCGTGCTTATCGTATGACCACTTGACCTTTCTCTCTACGACACGTCATTTCACCATGCATACCAAGCTTTTCGCCGCCTCGCTGTTGGGCCTCGGTGCTATTGCGGCCCCGTTGGAGGGCAACGTTGAGAAACGCAGCTGTCCTTCTATCCACATTTTTGGAGCCCGTGAGACCTCCGTCGGCCCCGGATATGGCTCTGCCGGGACTGTGGTCAACTCGATTCTGAGCGCGTATCCCGGATCGACCGCCGAGGCAATCAACTATCCTGCCTGCGGTGGACAAGCCTCATGCGGGTACCTGAGCTACTCCAACTCAGTCCAGCAGGGCATCAACGCGGTCACGACGGCCGTGAACCGCTTCAATTCCGAGTGCCCCAACTCGAAAATTGTGTTGGTCGGATACTCTCAGGTGCGTCCATCCATAGGCCCGGGTCTAGTCATTCTCCAGTGGCAGAAACGGATGTTAACGGGGAAATAATGAACAGGGAAGCGAGATTTTCGATGTGAACCTCTGCGGTGGTGGTGACCCGAACCAGGGCTTCAACAACAGAGCTGTGCTCCTGTCCTCGTCTGCAGTCAACATGGTCAAGGCCGCTATCTTCATGGGTGACCCCCTGTTCAAGGCCGGCTTGCCTTATGAGGTTGGAAGCTGCGCGGCTGGTGGGGTATGTGCTCATTCTCCTGGCGATCTATACCCTCATTTTATGGACCTGGACCGTGAGGCATTCTAATCATTTTTCCTTCTCTTGTCTAGTTTGATGCCCGTCCCTCTGGCTTCTATTGCCCCTCGGCCAGCAAGATCCAGTCTTACTGTGACGCTTCTGACCCTTACTGCTGCAATGGCAACAACGCTGCCACTCACCAGGGTTACGGTCGGGAGTACGGCTCCCAGGCTCTGGCCTTTGTCAAGTCCAAGCTTGGTTAAATCAAAGTGTAAGTTTTGAAGCCGGCTGAGCGAGTCATGACTTTGAAAACCATCGTTTGTATAAGAATCAGCGGCGAATTAGCTGAATCATTTCCGCGTCGTTGATGAGCTTTTCTTTCTACGAATCATGGCCAATAGCCCAATATCACTGAGTTCTCTGACTGGCGGAAATCAAAAATAGTAGACGCGTAAGAAGACCATCTGCCTGCCTTTTTTTTTTTTCTGCAGATGTCCCCGTGACTCAGCATGCCTTGATCTCAAGGGAGATGATGAAACACCAAATTCAACTCTTCCCCCTCAGCGAGTCGGCGGAGCACAAGTCTTTTTGTGAGAGTTCCAATCCACCTTCTGACACTCCCTGGAGCAATAATACGCCCGCTTGCACCGCGCGCATCGCTGAAACGAATAATCCAACGACGGCGTAAATCCACAATAATTACAACTCTGATCCACCTCGTCTCTGAATTGATCCCCAGGGAAAAAAGGCATCATCCTTTCCATCTCCTGTTCCATCGCACCCCACTTTCTCTCCCCGACCTCGATCATACTGCGCTCAGACACCGAGACTTGACACAGCTCTTGCCGCACTCCAATGGCTCGGAGTCGAGCGGAGACCGCCTCGCCCAGGGCTGGATTGTCGGTGCTCCAGCTCCATGGCGCCCAGGGTGTGTCGTTGTCACTCATTTGAGTGATGGACCCGGGCTCGTCGAAGCGGGCGTTAAACGAGTACAAGAGCAAGGGCACGATCACTTTGGCCTGTTGGGCGAGGGGCAGGGACAAGATGTTGGTGCGGCCTTCGGTGTGATAATGGCCACTGTGGGGATTTACCAGGACGACTGCATCGCCGGGGACGACAGGTAGAGATCGAATACAGAAATGGTAGTGGTTTGGGTGGCCTCGATCGTCGAATTGGGGCCGGCGTAGTCGGTTGAAGGTGTTGACTCGGTCTTGCTGACCGGATGACATGATGGTTGTGGTAGTCGGAACCCTGAGCAATTCTACTGCTACAGGGGTAATCTGATGAAGCCTGGATGGGATGGTCTTTTTGGAACTATCTTTTGTTTTGGGCTTGTGTGGTTGGCTTGTGTGAGATTGTGTCGTGTTTGTGTTTCGGCGCTGGAAAAGCGGGTCTACAAATTTGAACGCAGTTTCACCAGTCCCGATGCTGGGCGGGCCGATCGTGAGAAGTTTGTTTTGTTTTTTGTTTAGTCTTCTTTTTTTTTTCTATTCTCTCCCTTTTGATTTGCTAGACTCGCAGTGGAGGAAACAGTCTACAAATTTTAGTAGCACTGTTAATCAAGAAGCATCTGCTCTTCGACCAGCTCTCGAGACGGTCAAAAGAACCTCCGTCAGAATCTGAAACTCAGCGAAGCAAACCTCACGTGTGCCCTGAGAATCTTCGCCTCAGGCCAACCATCATCTACGGCTCAACCGAATTGGCAAGGCCAATGTCATTAAGATTTGCCAACAATACACTGACGAGGTTTGATTTTCTACAGGGAGAGTGGCAGGCCATTACTCTCTGACAAGATACCAGTGGCTCTTTGATTCATTGGATTCATGAAGAGGAAATACCACAGGGGTGTGGTCCCGCAAATCGGGGAACATAGACCCTGAAAAACAGCAAATTACTACGTCTAAATTCCTGAGCTGGCAACCTTTGAACTGCAGACAATTTGAAGGAATGCAAACTTTGCCTTTTGAAAAAACTCAGTCTTCTGCACAGCGCGAATCAATGGCGCTTGGTCCATGAGAGCCATGTGCTTACATCGGGTCAGATCACACATAACCGAGGATAGACCACCTCGGGCCAAGACGGGAACCTGGTGTTGGCTGGTCACTCGCACGAAATGGTGCCATGCATCATCCCATCACATGGCATGGACTCAATGCCTGTCTCAAGGACAGATGCCTGTTTGAGTTTTTGCCAAAGAAAAAAAACCAGTAAACGAACGGATTACCGACTCGTCCAACCGGCAATTTGTGTCTTGTGGTACCCACGCACCACCCGAGGCTATCGTTATCAGATCTTCGACTTTGGACCAGAAGACCCGATCTAGACCGATGATATTCAGACCGGAGAGGGGCTACAGGAAGCAGCGGAAGTTGGTCACCAAATTCCTACTCAGAGACCCCATTTTCTTTACGATCGGGCTCCGATCGCCTGCAGATGCAGCGTAAAAATTCGCCGAGCCACCACGCCGAGAAATGACCAACTCTGGATCAGACCTCTTGGGCTCCTACTAGTGTCTGGCCAGTGAAAGCAACCATCTCCCTTTACAAGGGGGGCAAGACACGTGGTGGAGGTGATTTCCAGTCTCTTGAATGGTGAGAATCGAGCTGCTATCGGTGAACGGTTCGACTGGTGGCTGTGGGCGGGTCCTTGGCGAGAAAAAAAAGATCTCATCTGATAAGATGGGACGGCAGACGATTGTGGATTCCATCCACTCAGAGGCACGAATCATTTCTCGCTCTCGGACCAGCAACACAAATTGGGTCAATCTTGGCTAAAAGCTCGCCTAGCGGAAAAGTCCAAGAGTCTTGAGAGGACTAGATTTTCTCTAAAAAGCAGCCTAGGTCTCTTTTATCCTTTGCTCTGACTCTCTGGTTTTCTTTTTGCTTTTGTCTTCGCTGTGCTCAGTTTCTCTTTTTCCTCTTTTCTATCCTTTTTTCCCTTACGATTCACTCACGCTGGGATAATTCCCAGTCGATTGCCCCTTGCATGATGGCCGACAAGTCCGTTGTTACTGCCGACCGCATGGATGAGGTCTCCGAAAAAGTCCCACAGACCACGGAAGCTCCCCGCAGAGATGTGCAGCTGTTTGGCCTCGGGAGTCCCGGTGTGCAGCGAATCGAGGCCATTGCCTCGCAATTCAGTTTGGTAGATCGGGTCTGCCTCTTTCTTGCCATTTTCCTGATTGCCTACGTGTATGGTATCGACGGAACCGTCCGGTACACTTATCAGGTACGTTTCTTGGGCACTCGCGATGCTAATCCTCGACTCCGAGCTCAATAGCAGACTGGATGGGCTAACACAATTCTTTTGTTCTCTGCAGCCACTCGCAACCCAAGGTTTTGGACAGCACAGTCTCCTCGCTACTGTTAACGTTCTTCGTGCGGTCATTGCTGCCGCGGCGCAGGTGCGTTCTATCTTCATTCCAAGTAGACATGTCTGTGCAAATCGAGTTCCAAGGGGCTGACACTCGAGATCGTTAATAGCCTACTGCGGCCAAGATTGCCGATGTCTTCGGTCGAGTCGAGTTGATTGTGGTCTCCATTCTTTTCTACGTGATTGGAACCATCATTGAGGCCAGTGCCAACAACATGCAAGCCTTCTGCGCCGGAGCTGTGATCTACCAGGTTCGTGAATACCAATTGCAAAAACCAAAACAGGTCTTTGCCAAGACAGGCCTCTAATGCGAAATCATAGATTGGATATACCTGCATCATGTTGCTGGTGGAGGTTCTCATCGCCGATGTCACCTCGACTCGATCACGACTCTTGTTCTCTTACATCCCTACCCTGCCTTTCATCGTGAGTGTCCTTTTCAATCTGAAGCCAACGCATCCAGCATCGTCCGCTTACCATCCGTGCAGATCAATACGTGGATTAGCGGAAACGTGACCTCCTCCGTCCTCTCCGTCACGGGCTGGCGATGGGGCATTGGCATGTTCGGCATCATCTATCCCGTCTGTGCACTTCCCTTGATCGCTGTGCTCCTGCGGGTTCAATCTCGGGCTAAACGTGCGGGTGTTTTGGGGTCCTATCTCACTCCGTTCCAGCGACTGGGTGCCAAACAGCTTGCGGTCGAGCTGTTGATGCAGCTGGACGTGGTCGGAATCATCCTGATGATTGGCGTCTTTGCCTGTATTCTGGTTCCATTCACTCTGGCCGGAGGTGTGACGGCGCAGTGGAAGACTGCCAAGGTCATCGCCCCCTTGGTGATTGGTGTCTTGCTGATTCCCGTCTGGGTCTATTGGGAGAAGACGTGCAAATACCCGATGCTGCCATTCAAGGTTTGTCTTGCCTTTTGCTTTTGCTTTTCGCTTTTATTTTCTCTCTTTCTCGGGGTTGATCCTGGTCTATACATGGATTACTTGACGAGTTCGAGTGACTTCTGGCTAACCCAAAGTCATGATTTACAGCGCCTGAAGGATCGTGGAGTGTGGGGTGCTCTGGGTATTGCGGTGATGCTCAACACGGGTGAGTTCCATTGCAAGTGAGCTTGTCGCTCATGGAATGACTCTTCTAACTTGAGCTATAACAGCGTGGTATCTCCAAGGTGACTTTTTGTACACCGTGCTCTTTGTGAGCTTCGACGAATCCATTCTCAGCGCCACCCGCATCACCTCGCTGTACAGCTTTGCCTCCGTCCTCACCGGCACCGCCCTTGGATTCGTCGTCATGCGAGTGCGTCAGCTGAAGCCCTTTATTGTGGCCGGTACCATGCTGTTCACCGTCGCTTTTGGTATTCTGATCCATTTCCGCGGTGGAGCCGATGGTTCAAGCCATTCCGGTGTCATCGGTGGACAAGTCCTTTTGGGTATTGGTAAGACTTGTAACCCTGTGCTTGATCGATTTTGAGATGTCACCCGCATATCTACGTGTCTGACTGAAAGCCAACTGACTTTTTGTCTTCTTTACACAGCCGGAGGAATGTTCCCTTATCCAGCACAGGCCAGTATCCAAGCCGTCTCCAAGCATGAACGTGAGTTATCTTCCCCCTTCCAACCAGTCTTGCTGGTCTACAAATCTCCGAGTCCTGGAAATATCTTACTCACCTTCTAACCCGCCTCCGCTTCAGATCTCGCCGTCGTCACAGGAATCTTCCTGGCCTCCTACAACATCGGCAGCGCGCTGGGCAACACGATCTCCGGCGCAATCTGGAACCAAGTGCTGCCATCAGAGTTGAGTCGTCGACTCGGCAACGAGACTCTCGCCGCCGAGGTGTACGCGCAGCCGCTCGCTTTTGCCGCCGTCAACCCCGTGGGAACGCCGGACCGCGATAATGTGATTCTGGCCTACCGCCGGACTCAAAGTCTGCTGTGCATCACCGGCATCTGTTTGACCGTTCCCTTGATTGCGTTTGCGCTCTGCACTCGCAACCCCAAGTTGACCAAGGAGCAGACGCTTGCCAAGGCGGAGGAGGAGTCGGGCTCGGATTCGGACTAGGCGATGCGATGATGCCTTTGTTTCACCAAGTGTGCTCACACGCAGCGACGGTGATAATCGCAGCACAAGGAGGAATGGGGAGGAGGTGGTCATGGGTTGAGTTGATGCTCAACAGGAGGGGGAGGAGGAAGTTTCTTGACAACCGGGTTGAACTACAAAAGCTATATTTTCTAATTTATAATGGTTTCATGAGTGCCGCTCCTCGCGCCCTTGCAATCCGGATCTGGGTAGATCGTGCCTAGTGTAATAATAACAGAGCTTAGGGGGGGTGCTTCCATTCATCCGATGGGCTTCTTTCCTCATAATCAACACCCTCAATCTTACGACGATAGCATCAATGGATCGCTTGACCAACTCGACACGTTGGCTTTTCGCATTTGAACATTCATCGCTCTCCAGATTGGCCATCTTCCGAGAGAGATGTGCCTCTGGAGACGGACAAAAGCCCAGAATCCGCAACGTCAAAACGTCAAATAGAAGCTCCTTGCAACCCCCCACACACTCACCCCCTTTTTGTCTCCACGGGCGACAATCTCCAAGTTCAAGTTCAATCTAATCTAATCTCCACATCATCCGCAGCACTTTCATCGCCACCGTCAAAACTTCCCCATCACCATTCACCCACTCATCACCATTTGCACTCCAAACAAAACACTCCACTGCCCCCTCAAAAGATAAAGGAATGCTCTCCTTTTTCGCCCAACGCATCCCCCGCACCATCACCGCCCATCACAACCCCCTTCTCTTCGACGCCGGCCGATCTACAGTCGAATTCAAAGGCCCGACCGATCGCTATCTCGTAGTCAATCGATGGCCGCCCGCCTCCGATGAAGCGAATAGATCCGTCGCCCTGCGACCCCCTCTCCACTGGCACCGTTACCAGACCGAGACCTTTCACGTCTTGAAGGGGACGGCGGAGTTTCTCTGCGATGGAACGAAGAGCCTGAGACGCGCAGGCGAAGTGATGACTATCCCGGTGGGCGCCGTGCATACTTTTTGTAATGCGAGTGCGGAGGAGGAATTGGTGGTGGAGTTTGTGCTGGAACCCAAGTGGCGGGAGCGGGATGAGGCTTTTTTTCGTAGGTTTATTTTCATTTGTTTTTGTGCCCGTTTTTTTAACCTTTGACGTTTCTATTTATTTATCATACTTGGGAGAGGCAACGGGATGGTTGAGAGATTTTTGTGGTTTTTCATCTCGGTTCCTTCTTCTCCTTGGGCCTGCAGAGTGCTTTAGTAGAGTCTTCGTGTTTCTTTTTTTGGATTTGATGAGTTTTATCCATTGATCCGGTGTCCATTCTTTCCAGGAAACGTCCAATCCTACCGGGACGATTGTCGCAAAGCCTGCGTTCCACGCAGTTTGCCCCAGGTTCTTCTGTTCAATTGGATGGGTGGCGTCGTCCTGGCCTTGCCGGGGCCGGCGATCCTGGCCAAACCCTTGGGGGTGATGTTGAATTTGGTCGGTGGGGTGCTGCTGGGCAAGTATATCCTGGGATATCAGGAGAGTTATGCGGAGTATTACAAGGAGCGAATGTGATGATCATTCGGGACTATCGAGGTGATGCAAAAAACAATATCTTATGTGAATCAAATTCCCCCAAGGGACGCTCATACCTGTATTATCTTCAAAAAAAAGAGAGAAAGAAAGAAGAAAAATTGAAATCACTTGCAAGTCGTCCAGGTGTCATGTAGTACCCCCTCAACCTCCTTGCCCCCCCTTCTATTTACCAAAAACCTTGAATCGGTCCTCCAGAGGAGCAAACGTCTTCTCCTGGGGCTCAGAGTTGGGCGTACCAAACACCAGTTGAGCGTCCAGCTTCCACGACGCAGGCAAATTCCAGGTCTTGGTGATCCCCTCGTCTACCAGGGGGCTGTAGTGCTGAAGATTGGCGCCCAATCCTTCGGCCTCGAGTGCGAGCCAGACTGTTCATCGTCGTGTTAGCATTCACCAAATGTCTGAAAATGATCCTCTATATGGGGGAAGAACTCATTTTCCGTACCCAAATACTGAGACATGGCGGTCGATTCCACCGCAAAGGGGTCGAACTTGTCCGCGTAAGTGGGAAACTTTTCCTTTATGGCAGCCAGGCTTTCGAAATCCACGAAGAAAAGAACCTAAAACAGAAACACAAAAATAAATTTAGCATGAGGGGATCTTCATCATTCTGCCAAAGTTGAACACGCAGCTCGGCGTGATTTCTCCCGAATTGTAAATCACTTTGGTGGATGAGGTGGCAGTGCATAAGGGGAAAAAAAAGAGCAAGAGACGCGCGAGTCATACCGTTCCATACGCATCCTTGAACTTGTTCAACTTGGGCTTGGTATGATTCTCATACATCTCCTTGGGCACACGACCGGCCGCCACGAGGCCCTCCATCGCGGCAATCGCAATGTCCCAGACTTTCTTGTGCTCCTCCTTCAAGAGGAGGACCATGCGTGAGGTTTGCGTGTTGAATGAGCTGGGGACATGCAGGACCGAGTCGTGCACGATGCGCTCAATCACATCGTCCGAGACGGGGCTCTCGCCCTTGAGATCGTAGTATGTGCGGCGGGCCTTGACGATCTCCAGTAGAGACGAGGTGGCGGGGTTTGTAAATTCGACGGCGGTGGAGCCCATGGTGTTGGTCTGGACCGGGTTTTCCTTTTGACAAATTCTAGACTGGACAAAATGAAGAGATAATCGAGTGCTAGATCAAGATCAAGGTGAATACAAATGTCCACGGCAGCCAGGTTATTGGGATTGACCGAGGATGGTGTGGCGGCATATCTACGGACTTATATATGCTTTTCAACATCATGGGTACAAGTGCTCTACCAATCCAGAAGCTTCTGAAATGTCCGTCTTCCGATCATCATCTTCAGAGAATCCAAACAAAAAAAATCCAGGTAGTGGATCCACTTGCGCGCATCGATTCCGCGCATCGAGACATTCAGTGCAGACTTGAAAGAGTCCGTGTCCACCGACGGATTATGTCAGCGGAAGTTGGACTGGAGCGGGTCCACTCCCCGGGAACGGCGTCCACCTCGCGAGCCGAGGATCACCCTCCATCGGAGGACGCGAAAGCGAGACAGAGAACAGTCGACAGGACAAGAGATAGAATCATGGAATCAGGGGTTGAGCATTGCCAACCTAATGATTATGAATCAGGTCTATTTGGGTCAGGCTGACCAAGCAAGGGGATGGGTCAAGGACATGCAGTCTTTTCAAAGTGTGTGGTTTGCTCGGCGGTTCCTGACGGGCGAGTGCCGAGCATCCACCCTGACAGCCGAATTAGAAATGCTGACGTGAAGAAAGCCTCCCCAATGACCAAGAGCTTGTTCAGGATCTTGGGTCTCTGGGTGATGATCATCGTCATCATGTTCGGCATATCGTTAAGCATATGGCGTTGGACTCGGTCGAGCGGGAAAAACCTTATTTCAGGACGATGTGCGCGAGACACGGCGGTGCTGGTGTGATGCACTGAGTTGAAGGAGTGGTTCCTGTCGATGGAATTCTGGGTAGAAGATGTATCTTTCTACGAGGCGTCTCCCATGGTGATGCTAGCATCTACGATGTGCGGCGGGTACGTTCCGCCGGCAACGCCATGTGTGATCAACTGAGACATCGGCTGATCGCCAAAGGGAGCTGAGGGGGGGAAGAAAGGTATTAAAAGTGAGCTCAATTTGAGTCGAAAGAAAGGCTAGATCTAATGATATTCCAGAGTAATTGGTATGAATCCCATTCATACAATGAAGAACGCCGCGCCATATGAATAATTTTGGTCCGCTCGCCCACCGCCCGCGACCCTCCCACACAAACCACACACGTCCTCTCACCAAGCGATCCGAGCAGTGAATCCCTTGGGCCACACGCGGACGCTGAGCTTGCGAAGCTCATCCATGCACAGAATACCCACCGCCAGAGGGATGGGCAGGAACCAGAACTCCAGGGGCACCGGCCCGGTAGCGAAGATGGTCTGGATACCGGGGACCTCGGTGACGAAGATGGCGATGCCCAAGCTCACCACCATGCTCGCCAACAGCCAGGGGTTGCGGCGCTTCTTGCGGATGGGGTCGGCTTGCAGAATGGACAGCCGCTTGTTGCGCACACTGAGAATGTTGCCCCACTGGAGGACCAGCAGGCACACAAAGTACACGCTCTGTCCGACGATGTTGAACTGGTTCAGCTCGTCCTGAGTGTACCCATAGAATCCGTCGGTGTACTTCTCAAAGGCGAAGAACAACGCGTGGGCGGGGATCCCCGCGTGTCGCCAGTAGTAGAGGAAGTACATCGAGTGCGCACAGACGGTTTGCATGACGCCCATGAACAAGTAGCTCTGGATGTAGACCTTCAGGTTGATCAGGTGGTCCGTCTTGTGGTTCCGCGGGGGCAGATCCAGGAGATCGAATTCCTCTTGCTCGAAGATCAACGACAGGGAACAGAACAGGTCGGTGAAAACGCAGATGATGATCATCAGGAAGGAGGAGAGCGGAAGAGGAACACCGAAGAAGACGTTGAGAAGCACTGGCCAAATCTCCGACCACGAACCGGCAGGCAACAGGTAGCTGATGACCTTTTGGAGATTCTGGAAGACCAGTCGCCCAAGACGGATAGCTTCAATGATCGAGTCGAATTTGTCCATCAGGATCAAGTCGGCAGCTTCCAGAGCCACGTCACTTCCGGTGACAACAGCGACACCCACATCGGCCGCGCGAAGAGCCGGGGCATCATTGACGCCGTCGCCGGTGACTGCGACCACGTAATCACGCGCACGAAGCTCATTGACAATTCGCAGCTTTTGATCCGGCATGGTACGCCCAAACACAATCTCCTGATATCCACAAACAACATCCCAGTCTTCATGCGTCAACTTTGAGATCGATGGACCCTCGAGAAGCAAGCTGGTTTGCGACCAGCCGACCTCAGTAGCCAAGGTGGAATGGCTCATGTTGATGCCACGACGGTTCACCACAGTGTCAAAGGTATCCGGTTCAGCGTCGCCAGTGAAGATTCCGATTTCGCGAGCAATAGCCGCACCTGTCAAGCCAAGGTCTCCAGTCACCATGAAGAAGCGAGCACCGGCCCGTCGGCAGGCGGCAACGGTCGCGGCGGCTTCCTGACGGGGGGGATCAATGATGCCAAACATTCCAATCAAAGTCAGGTCGGCGAAGCCGTCGCGCTGAACTTCTTCACCAAACGCAGCAGTGCCGAGGGCCTCTTTCGGGGTGTGAGACCGTTCACAAAGAAGGATGACACGCTGGGCGGCTCTCGACATCGTCTCCTGCACTGCGGCCAGGTTGTTGATGGCTTCAGCATCCAGAGGACGAACGGCATTATCCGTGCAAGACCAGTACGAGGTGCAGCGTGGCAGCAGGATATCCGAGGCTCCCTTCATGAAAAGCAAGTGCTCGCCAGATTTCTCATCCGCACCCGAGTGGGGCTTCTTGTGGACTGTGAGCATCCATTTGTTCTTCGAATTGAACGGAATGCTGAAGACTCGCTGGTATGATTCATTCAGAGTTTGAAGACAGCCAGGTTGGACTTCTTCCACAAATTGGAGGACTGCTCCGTCGGTGGGATTGCCCAGTACTTTGCGTTCGTTGATCGGATTCTGGATGGTAGAAGGGTCAAACACTGCATCGTTGCAGAGGGCAGCAGCTCTATGGAGACGGTTGAGGGGCTCGTGGGACTGTGCCCGGGTGGCAGAGATGGCCTCCTGGGAGGTGAATGTTTGATCCGCAAAGGTGGTCGTGATGACGCTCATTCGATTCTCAGTCAGAGTGCCGGTCTTGTCCGAACAGATCACGTTGACGCATCCCAAGGTCTCCACGGTGGAGAGTCCCTTGGGCAGGATGTTATTCTTCTTCATGCTTCGAGCAACCCTCATGAGGGTCAGAGCGACCCCCACCGGCATTCCCTCAGGGATAAATGCCACCACGCAACCCATGACGTCGTTGAGCATGGCGACGACGCTCATGAAGCCGGAGTGCTTCACACGAAGCCATCCCGCCCAGGTGAAGAGGAGCAGACATGCGAGGAAAACGGTCAAGCAGACGATAATGTAGACGAAACGAGTGATCTCCTTCTGAATGAGGGTTGGCTCCTCCTTGACATCTGTGGACGAGACTGTGATGTGACCCATGACGGTGCGTTGGCCTGTGAGTACGACAATGCCCACCGCGCTTCCATTGGTTACCATTGTTCCCATCAGAGCGACATTGCGACTCTCGAGGAAGTTGCTGTCCGTCATCTCGGTGGTGCCATCAATTTCCTCCGACTCTCCCGTCAACATTGAGCGATCAAAGCGAGTATCTCCGGAGGTGGAAATGAGGCGAAGGTCGGCAGGCACCTTGTTGCCCACACTGAGCTTGACAACGTCACCGGTAACCAGGTCGGTCGAGGGGATGCGCATCGGTTCGCCCGATCGCAGCACGGTGGCTTCCGTGGGCACCATATCCAAGATCGCTTTCATGGTGCGGGCAGTGGACCAATCTTGAAAGGCGGAGAAAGATGCCTGCAAGAAGATCACAATCAAGACCAAGATTCCCAGTCCCAGGTTGTAAGCTTGCGGATCGGGATCACCGAGAGGGCGCCAGCAGATGAAGAAGATGATCACACCGATCCACAGGACAGAGCAGAACCCTCCAAAAACATACTTGAGAATCCGCTTGACATAGTTTGGCTTGACATGAGGGAGCACGTTCTTGCCGTCGCGACCCAAGCGGGCCATCGACTCTTCGAGGGAGAGGCCCTGGGTGGTGCTGTTGAAGTGACTCCAAATGTCCTCCAGGCTCTGCTTGTGGAAGTTGAGGTTTTCAAAATATTGTGCATCTTCTGGCAATTCGTGTTTTTTCGGAGGGGCTTTGAGGTCCTCATACGCCTTCTCTCGGGTTTCCGACTCGGCGATCTGGATGCTCATCCGTTGGAATTCGATGGCAACATTGGAAGCGGCTCGATCAAGTCGGGTCTGGCTGCGAGATCGCGAGCGGGACATCGATCGTCGGACTCTGCCCATCACACGACCCGGTCGAGCAGAGTCCCGTTCATCCGGTCCAAAGGAAATTGCACGTTGGGTGATGCTCACACCGAACTGCGCTGGTTGAGCACGAGCGGTTTCATTGCCTTCGGCTTCCAAGTCAAGCTCATCGCTCGACATTGTCTTGGCCATGCCAGACAGAGTCAGGATGGATTGGATGGAAAGGGCTTTGAAAGGAAAGGTTGGTCGATGAGGAGTACTGGAGTCACAAGGAGCGTTAAGAACACCGTGGGAGGTCGATGATGCTGACGAAACTTGAGGACCGCTTGGGTGAAAGAAGAAGCCTCGAAGGTGTTCAGCGGGCACGCTTCAGAAGAAACAATGGATAGGCAGACCTGAGAAGTCTTTGGGACTCAGCGGAAGACAAAAGAACTTTATAGGTGTCTCGTGTGCCAAAAATTTTCTCGGCGTAACGACCGGCCCTTCTCAATATCGTTGGCGAACGAATGGAGATTTTACGTCAAAGATGGTCAAATATGGCAGTTCCTGCCTCAGCCCAGCTGATTGTATAGGGGCACTCAACATGACTATTCTCTACGTCTGCGCGATAGGGCAATTAAACCCCTCAGGGACCAAGAGTCCACTTCTGCCACATGGGAAGTACAGTGCCATGACTTGAGCGGGCGCTATGCCCAGTATGAGGTACGGAAGTCCACCTTACGTACAGGCTTTGTCCAACAAGCTTACTAGATGTTCCATTCTCTGGATCGAGCATGTGGTGGCACCTGCACCAACAGAGCAACTCGTAGCTATCTTTCTGCAAATTGTTCATTTCCAGCACGGCTGGAGATGCCATTCTCGTATTTCCCATGTACAGTTTCGACGTGCTGCCTGCGATGCGGGATTAAACGCAGCCAATCAGAGACTGCCCAGTGGGGCCAAAGTGGTACTTCCGATCCCACGTTGAGAAATAAGCACCTGAACCGACGGAATGCACCGCAGGCGCTTTTCTTTTTTTATTGCTCTTTCAAGGATTTCTCTCCTGAAATTGGCTTCTTTGCTCTCATCCCGTGACTGAACTCTCCTTCCTCTTCGGATTTGGTTCCCCAATTGTTCTCCAACCGAGAGAAACGAAAAATGCCGCATCTGCTTGACCGGCAGCTAGACTGGAGTAGGTGGCTGTGAGGTACATGCGCGCTTTTCTGTACCCAATCGTCAATTGTCCATGATTATCAGTTCTCTACCTATAGCTACGACATTCCTAAATGGATCATTGCTTTTTGTGCTTTCGATCAGGGATTCCCCCCTCGGGCTCAAGATAACGACCTTGTAATGCAATGTGACTGGGAATAGGGCCAGAAGGCTCTCGTGGCGTGTTTGATGATCATGCTCGCGGCTCTACTGCGTCTTTTCTTCCCCTCTGATTTGGTCCCCTCAGATGCACATGCTTAGAGCGGGAGCCAACTTATTCGCCGGAGAAATTATAGATAGGGTACAATCAAGACTTCACACCATGACCATTGTATTCCTGGATATTGGGCAGGTGGCCGGCATGCATACTAAATATGATGGCATGGTCCTTATCATGAGAACTTGTATCTTTTTTTTGCTCGTTCCTGAAGAATGTATCGTGAATCATTTTCATTCATCGTTCGTATTTCTTGATCACGAGTCTATTTGTAGGATAGGAATGTTAAAATGAGGAAGCAAGTGTTGTGCGATCGTCTCCATGGGTTGATGAGAGCTACTGATATAAAGAGGTATGTGAGCCCCGTACCTAGTCTGATAGTTGGACAAAGTCAATACATATCCTGTCTAAGTGAACATGAATGGCCGCTGGAGTGAAATGAACAAACTTGCTGGATCGACAAATCTACTCTATTGATAAGGCATATCCTCTTACCATGCAAATACTTGTACATCTTCTTAGACCTTGATATATCTTTCATCTGGTCAAAAACTACTGAAAGGGCTTCGAATGTATCGTCGAATCCTCTTTGATTCTGAGCAAGAGAGAAATTGAGCAAGACTGTAAGTGCGAAGCCTAAACGCTGCGGAACAGGTAAGCGTGTCAGGTGGAGACGGTACCGAGCCGAGCGGAGTGGAGCACGACACCCTCTTTGTGAGCCAGTCACGCATGAGCCAAGTTGATTCTTTGTGGAAGCCTATCTTGCCAAGCCCCAGGATTGCCAGCGCCCAAGGAGCCCCATCCATGCAACGTTTCCAGCATGGAGACACCTCTTGCAGATCCTTCACCGTTGGAGAAAAAAAAACCACACACATCCCCCTCATTCTGGTGTGGCCATCCCTCACGATGGCAATGTTTCGGTGAGGGTACCCTTGAAAACCACGTGCCTACCAGCCACTGCTGCCCAGTAGGTTGAGCTAGATCACATGACCTGCAGATCGATAAGGCGCAGATAAGCTGAATGAGGCCGTGACTGCTCCCATTTTTTGCATCACCAGCAGCCCTCCACGAAGATATCGTGTGAGACAGCCTCGCTCCGTTGAGCGTATCACTCTCACGGTATCTGACTGTGAGGGAATCTCAGTCTTCTGGCAAAGTCTGAGCTGGAGACATTGGCCATTCATTCTCCGCCTGTCTTTGCCCAAGCTTGACTTTTTTTTTTCCAGCATGGAGAAAGTTCGCCGCAAGTCGATTAGATCTTATCTTCCGCATGTGCGGTTTCTGACAGTGCATTATGCCTACTTTATTATTGTGACCCTGGTCTCCTCCGGCATCCTCTGGGGGTCCTCCACGCCGGCCCATAGCGTTCGTTATATCGATGCCCTGTATTTGGCTGTCAGCGCCATGACTCTTGCGGGCATGAACACGGTCAATCTATCGACACTGAATACATTCCAGCAACTTTTGTTGTTCTTTCTGATCATGTCCGGTTCTGCTGTATGGTCCCAATCTCACATCTCTCCATCGGAGCTTAATAGACAACTAACGCACTTTAGATCTGGGTCTCTATTGGTGTGGTTCTGACGCGCAAACGTGCGTTTGAACGAAGATTCAGCGAGCTTGTCAAAGCAGAGCGGCTAGAACGGAAAGCTCGAAGTCAAATCGGACTGGGCCGCTCGCTGGCGAGATCTCACTCGATTTCGAGACAACCCACTGTGCCAGAGGAACACCCATGGGCTTCGGGAATTCTCCCCATTATTCGCTCCCCGAGTCGAAAGGAGCCTTTCCGGTCAACTTCTGCTCTTGATGGTCGTATATCTCAAAATGAGGGTCGATCATTACGTCCGCGGGGCCTAGGACTGAATGAGAAAGTGGGAAGCCGAAGCACCCTCGAGGGGGATTGCGACTCGATGACAGCAAGAGAGGCAAATGTGGAAGCGACAAGTGGCACTCTTGAGATTCAAAGGAGCAATGCAGACACTGGAACGCACGTGGCTTTTTCGCCCAGTTCAGAAGCCGTCCAAGACGAACAGGCACACTCTTTACGGCATCGCATGCTCTCCCCCTACACAAATGTCTTGGATCGCACAAATACACTTGGAGAATTGGAGCGAGGCTCATCTGCAGATCAGACCTTAGGAGGGGATCTTCACGCGGACATCCTCCGAAAACTGAACCGCAACTCCTCGTTTTACAATCTGACCGAGGAAGAACGCCAACGCCTGGGGGGCGCCGAATATCGGGCGATTTGTTTGTTGGCCATCATCATTCCAATATACTTCTTCTTATGGCAGCTTCTCGGTGGACTGGGGCTGGGCGCTTATCTTGCCAACAATAAAGCGTCAGTAACAGAGTCCAATGGCTTGAACCCGTGGTGCGTTGAAATTCTTCCCTCCCCTAAAGGTTGATCTGGTCAACTTGGTCAGCATATGTAATCTTTCTGACGCAAATTGATTTACACTCAGGTGGACGGGCTTTTTCTTCGCGGTTTCAGCCTTTAACAACTCTGGAATGAGCCTACTCGATGCAAACATGGTTTGTCACCAATGATTTGCTATTCTGTGATCGAGAAGACTGACTCCTGAATAAGGTCCCCTTTCAAACGTCACCTTACATTCTCATTACCATGGGCTTGCTAATACTTGCGGGCAATACTTGGTAAGAATCGTCGGGCCTTTCATGGATACGTCATGCTGACAGTGGAAATTAAGCTATCCCATTTTCTTACGGTGCATTGTCAAGGCGATTCATCTCATGCTTCCCAAGCACGCGTACTTTGATCAATTTAGAGATACTTTGACGTTTTTGCTGAATCATCCGCGTCGAGTATATACGACCTTGTTCCCGTCTGCGCATACCTGGTGGCTTCTTCTCTCGGTCATTGTTCTTAATGGTATTGACTGGATTGCCTTTGAGGTGCTTAACGTACGTTGCCTGGGTGTTTTCCAGACCTATTCTTTCTCCTTTTTTTGCCCTCGAAATACTGACTTTGTCCACAGCTAGACAACCCATCTGTCACCTCGATCCCGACCGGGGCGCGGGTATTGGACGGGCTATTCCAAGCTCTCTGTGTTCGGAGTGGAGGCTTTTATTTGATCAATATTGGAGGGCTCCAGCTCGGAACGCAAATGATCTACGTGGTCATGATGTACATCTCCGTGTATCCAGTGGTGATTACGATGCGCCATTCCAATGTGTACGAAGAGAGGAGCTTAGGGATATACGCGGATGATCTGTCGGCCGAAAATCGAGATGACGACTCATCATCTGGCGATTCCACGAGCGCACTTTCAATGGCTCCGACCGCAAGCAGATTCTACTTCATTCGGCATCAACTACGCTCTCAACTGGCCTACGATCTCTGGTGGATTGCCTTGGCCGTCATCATTGTCTGCATTGTCGAAGCAGGCCAGTTCACCAGGGATCCAGTCACTTTCTCCGCCCTGAACATCATCTTTGAGACCGTGAGTGCTTATGGATGTGTCGGCATAAGCACCGGTCTACCCGATCAGCTCTACAGCTTTTCTGGAGGCTGGCACACGCTAAGTAAGCTTGTTCTTTGTGCGGTGATGATCCGTGGACGTCATCGTGGACTGCCCGTGGCGATTGATAAGGCGATCATGCTGCCGAGTGATAAGCTCATGAGAGCCGAAGAGGAGGATGCTCAAATTCGATTGGAGAGGACCATGAGTCGCAGATGATGTGAAGGTGCGGTTGGCCGATGCGGTTTCAGAATGACCATACGTCGGCGTGGGTTGCGAGTGTATCACGCATGCCAACATACGCATTAATAGAACAATCATGATTTTCACCCGGATAACAAAATGCCGCCAAGCTAGAGATTTGTCAACGCCTGAAATGATGACTGTTTATTGACTCGACCTTTGTGCATTTTGAAGGCAGTCCCCCCATCTGACCGCAAAATCAAGTGGCACCAAACACACTTTCCACTCTCAGCGCTCGCCCGCACTGAGGCTGATCATCTTCGACAGCCATGATGAGTGCACCCCGCCGCTCCCCTTCGGCGATGCGACGCGGTTCATGGTTCGCTTTGAAGGCCACACGAGTCTGCTCCACTGTCCTGAGGCTTTGCTGGTCCTTTGCCCGGTTTGGGGTTCAGGCGGGAATTCATTGTGTGACCTTGATGAGCACGCATGTTCACGGCTGGTCCGACATGCATCGTGACTCGTAGGACTGTCTGTAGCATGACTCGCGAGGACATGTAGAATTATCATCAGACCGGTGAGATTCGAGTCAAAGCACAGGAACTCTTTGTGAGGCTCTTGTCAACATGATCGTAAATTTCCTCGAGAGCTGTCTCGGAAACAACGCAACTAATTGCCGGTGAGTAAGGACGCCATTTCTGAACAAAGGACACGACAATCTCCAATAAGCTAATTCAACACCCTTTTCGGTCAAGCGTTGTCGATCATCTCGAGGCTGGCCAATCCTATATCGTCCATGAACCTATTTACCACGCACCCTTGGTATCTGGGCCAATGCAGGTTGCATGAGTCTGTGTGCCTTCGTTGATGGTGGACTCACTATTCGAATCTCTGGGCCTGTCTGCTGATAATGAACAAGAACTGCATATGCGGAAGGACATATACGTTCTTTCAAACATGACTCGCAATCATTCAAAATGGCCTCTTGCAGGTTTTCGGAGCTCTCCCTCTTGCGACCAAAGTCCCTCCGATCAAATCTGGCCGTGACCCCGAGCTTGACTTATAAGTCGGGTCATCGGCCATGCTTGAGACGGGCTCTCAATCATCGATGACCCATTTCTCATGACTGTGCAAGATGTCGCGCATCACTGTCGCACATCTTCTCAGCAGCATCTTTTGCTTCTTTCTTCTAAGTCCTCTGGCTGCGGCCAATGAGGCCCCGACTCTGGTCGCTCGAGATGACGGTCCCATTTGCTCAACTTACATTGTCGCTGGTGGAGACACATGTGCCAAGATCGCTCAGGCTCATGGGATCACAGAGAAAAACATTGAAGACTTCAATACTCGCACCTGGGCATGGCGTGGCTGCGGTGAGCTCGAGCAGGGCGCATTCATCTGCGTTGCTGCAGGTGAGCCTCCCATGCCGGTAGCTCTTCCGCAGGCAACTTGTGGCCCTCAGGTTCCTGGTACCGTCCGTCCTCACAAATACTCTGACTTGGGAGGAATGAATCCTTGCCCAAACAAACAATGTGTAAGTCTTCCATCTCTTGTTACTATCTCCATCTTGTCTGCTGGATTCGCCTGACCGAGACATCAGTGCGGAAGATGGGGAACTTGCGGCACCACAGCCGAATTTTGCAGCTCAGCAAACCACTGCATTTCCAACTGCAATGAGCAAGCTGGGACTCAGCCTGCAACGCCACCACCCGCTATAACTGAAAAGCCCAAGGCTCCTCCCCCTCCACCACCATCCACAAAGTCCGCCGAGTCCACCAAGACGACCCATCCGCCGACCAAGACGACTACCCACTCAACCAAGACTACCAAGTCTGTGTCCCTGCGCACATCCACCAGCACCAAATGGGTGACTGTCACTGCGAAGCCTCCAGAGCCAAGTCACCCGCACTGGGAGTTGACCTTGTACAGCGAGCAGGACTGCCAAGGCGACTATTATCTGGTGAAGGGAAGCAGCACCCGTCTGGACAAATGTTTCACACTGCATTCACACATGCAGTCCCAGGATTCAGAGGCTGACTTTTACTGTCGCTGGTACTATGATGGTGGTTTCAATTGGACTAGCTGTGACAACAGTCCCATGAAACGACCCACGTCATGGTTCTTGAACATCGGTGCGTGCGCTGTCTATCCGGATGACCACTGTGGTGATTACTCTGGGCACATCAGCAGAGGTCCTGTCAAACCATTCTGTCAAAGTATAAATACGATGGCCACAGAGCCAGACACCGATTTTGGATCTTTGCAGTGTGAAAGTGGGACGTGAGGTTTATTGGAGAGAGTTTGAGGCAGGGACGATAGTGGATTGAAGTTAGGTCGAGGCGATCAAGAGGTTGAAATAGCTTGAACTAGAGAGGAA
Source organism: Penicillium sp. PF2412A (assembly GCA_023626555.1). Taxonomy (NCBI): domain Eukaryota; kingdom Fungi; phylum Ascomycota; class Eurotiomycetes; order Eurotiales; family Aspergillaceae; genus Penicillium; species Penicillium sp. PF2412A. Next base: position 433,718 of record JAMAHA010000001.1, read on the forward strand.
TTCAGAATACTGGAAATCATCAGAGAGACCTATCATGCATTCAGTGGTAAAAATGGTTGTGAATCTGATATCGCTCTTCTGAGGACTATCTTGTCCTGCAGCAGATCCAACATAAGGAGCAGTAAATTCTTCCCCCGTCCATTTCCACCCTACTCGTCCATTCGTTGCTGTCATCGAGTGTATGGGAATCTCATTTCAATCGTGAGAAAAGATCACCAAGACACATGTCGATGACAGAACGGTCGTTGTTCTCAGCACCCATCATCATGGCCACGGTCGATGCTCCCGAACGCCCAGCAAGTCCATTTCCATAGATCTGCTCAGCCAAAACACGGAGCTCCATCGGCATCAGTGCGTGCTTGTAGTGAGCGATGATATCGCGCATCTGGACCGCAGAGCCAATATTGCTCCAGTTCCGGGCCAAAGTTGCATACTCCAGGCACTTCTCAGCATGGGCAGCTGACCACCAAGGAGGTAGAATGCCCGGGGCTTGCTCTGCAAGCCCCAAGAACTTCTTGAAGCCTGCCTTGCCTCCATCAGTAGCACCGCCGTAGATACTATCCACAGAGGCATCGCCGTTGTACACATACTCATCCTCCAGACGAAGTCTGTAGGCGTCAACGAGAAGCTTGTAGACGTCCTTGGAGGGACGATCATGGAGCCATTTCTTTTCATGAAGTTTGTGGAAAGGCTTCGAGATGGTGACCTCCAGAGCTGGTGAAGTGGGAGGATTGGACGCGTCTTGGGAGGCAGAGGCAGCACCGGAGCCTTTGCTGGTGCAAGTTTTCTTGTGTTGTGGCCAGTCGACCTTTTGGCAGTCTTTGGAGCAATATCTCTCGGCTTTGCAACGGCCACAGAGCAGGAGACATTTGTTCTTCTCGGCAGATTTGCCGCAGGTCTTGCAGTTGGGGGGCCGCGAGTGGCTGGATTCAGAGGACATGGTTGCGAGACGCGAGCTGGGGTTAAAGAGGTGAGTATACACGCCAAACAGATGTTTCGGATGGTATGATTCGGTGATGGATGAGCTTACTGGATGAGAGAAGATATGCTGAAGATCTGTAACTTTGTTGGGGAAAATAGTGAGAGAGTTGCAGTGAAGGGTGGTTGTTGATGTTTCCTTTTTCAGAGTTCCCAAATTTCCTTTATAGGGAATGTTGTCTCTGTGAAAGCATCACGCGAAGTGTGATGTCAAATGGAACCACCGAGAGCTTTCTGAAGCACGTGCCATTGAGTCTCATCGATGTTTGCCCTCATGAAGAACTCACATATGACATATCTAGTTACTCTTGTCTTGTCTATGTACAAGGAAACCACGGCGCATTTGGAGACCATGGAGGTCCATCAATGGTTACTTGCGGGTGAAGCAAAAGGTTTATATCTAGGCAATAGTTTCGTCCGTCTACTAGCCAAGTCATCATAGTCCAAAGAGGGTAATCGGCTATCGGTGGTAGTCTAATACTGCGAAGGTGCCTCAATTAAGCAGAGAACGACGCTAAGCAAAAATCTGCATGATTCATGATTTATGTTTAGGAGCATCTACATGAATGGCGTTTCCACGTTGTGATTATACTCAATCTAAGGAGCGGCTCGAGGTATGCATGGAGAAGCAGGTTTCTGGTGTAAACACAAGCAAGTAGTAAATGTACCTATGTATGAAGCGAAATCCGACTCCATCTATACTCGTTAAAACTGACTTCTATGCACAGCTAAAGCAGAAAATGAGCAAAATCTGAGAAAAAGTGAAGTAAAGGTTGCACAAGAGTCAAGCGAAAGTCAAAAGAATTTTGGGATAAGGTACAAGGATCAAGTTCGGTTCTGTCTCAATAAATGTACTACGGTGCTCACACCCTTGAAACTGTCAGATGAATTGAAAAGACTCTTTTGGCGATATCCCCAAAAGGGCAGTATTCACCACTTTGAAAAGGATGTCCGGACTTCTAAATTATCAGAGGGAGCTGGGCTTCAGAAGGCCTTATACTTGTTTAACTCTCAAAGTGAAAGAATTGATTCGAACTCATCAAGACGTTGGCCTGGATACCCCCAAATTGAATGTAGCTGCTCCATAAATCTGATCGTGTCTTACAGCAGTGCTGGTCCTTTGCGAAGGGATTCCATTAAAATACCTCATGATGGGTGTCAAAAAGGTATGATGATGCTTATTGAGTGAATTTAGCCGCACCAAGATTCATATTTGGCCCTTCAGACTAACTACGAGGCCCCCCATGTCCGGGCATTTCTCTCGGATGGTCCTTTTTTGGTCAAGCGCTAGCTTTTGGACATATATGGAGATGGCAGACGCGAGCAACAAGTGTACCAGGAGAGCTTTTTTTTGGAGGTCGATCACTTAGTAGTTCTATGATCAGGCCGTAGGATTAGGCTGTACAATGTGTATATAGCGGTAAATATGTGTCTACATACACAAAGTTTTTCGCTCTTGCAATGGGTATTGACAAATTTCATGAAACCAGGCAAATGTGGTAGCCTCCGAGAAACGCCGACTTATGTGCTATAATACATGATGTTATACAAAGGGCGTGCCGTGGGCAAGTCCGGAAATGGTTCTTTTTTTTAAATCAGAGCCTGTCCACGGAACATGCCTTCGCGGACTTCACGAACGACATCCTTTCGATCCTTCTTGCCAACAAGGACGACACCCCGGCCTCGCTTGCCCATACGGCCAAGTCGGCCAAGACGATGAATAAAGTCCACAGTTGTGTGAGGAACATGATACAAAATGACGGTCTTCACAGCCAGGGTATCGATACCGCGAGAAGCAATATCAGTAGTGACGAGAACTTTCGTGTTGGGAAGGCGTCGGTCGACTTCTTGCTTCTTCTCCGGCTCCAAGAACGGAATGGACTTTTCAGCACGAGCCTGCTTGCGGAGTAGCATGATCTCATCAGCAGTGGGGGGCTGATCGACCTCAGTGAATTCAGCAAGAATTTCCTCTTGCTTGCGAGAGCTGGAATCTCGCGAGAGTGCCACAGCGTCAATGTTCTTGGAAACTAGGAATTGGGCAACTTCCTCCGCCTCCTCGCGCTCGTTCACAAAGACAATGATCTTTTTGACTTTAGGACCCATGTACTGTGTGAGAGGCCCATAGTTTTCGTCGCTAGCATCACCAGCCTTGCCAATCGACCAGATCACATCGGCACATGCGAGGCTACGGTTTCCACGATAGGGTTCCTTGTCGATATCAACCACACCAAGCTGAACACGTCGTGGAACAGCGTGTAGATTCGGGGTTGTGAGACGTTTCAAATCAGGGTATCGCTTGCGAAGTTGATTGTCGAGGCTTCGTGGAATTGTGGCGGAACAGAAAATGAGCTTTTTGAGGGACGGCGCTGCCCGATCAATCACTTCTGTTGTCGTAGGAAGGAATGACCGATCCATGAGGGAATCTGCTTCATCCAAGACAAGATGGCTAACGCGGCTGAGAAGATATGGGTTCGTTTTGGCGATGGAAGCCAGGAGATGGGGTGTGGAAACCAGAATGTCAATCCCATCCGGGTGGTACAGGGTATTTTTGATCCGACGTGGAGTCAAGTTGGAAGAGATGACGCCTGAGCGGTACTTGACGGAGTGAGCCAAGGCCTTGACCTTCGCACCAACCTGTGCAACCAGCTCCGAGGTTGGAACCAAGATGATCGCTCGAGGTCGACCAGCATTCGACATGGGAGGCTCTTCCGGCTCAATTTCGAATGTCCGATTCTTCAATCTTTCCTCCCGCTCTCTCGCCTTTTCTTCCTCCAGCTTCTGCTGCTCTTCTTTGTCACGAACCTCTGCACGCTTGACTGCATCAACGACCGGAAGGAGGTATGCTAATGTCTTGCCTGAACCTGTCTCCGCAGCGAGCAGGTACTGATCATATTGCGGAGCATCCGGATCCACTTTCGTCGTAGGCTTCTTTGACGTGTCTTGCAGAAGCTGTGGGATGGCGAGTCGTTGGATCGGGGTTGGTACCACCTCGGAGAGGCCGGGCAGAGCCTGAGCAAAGATCGAATGGCGAACGGCGGGAAGGAGGGGGAAGTGGTCGAAACTGGTCAGGTTGGAGATTTTTGACTTGATAGCAGCTCGACGACCATAGGAAACCGGTGATAGTGTAGTTTGCATCTTGAGTGCTTTGTATAAAGGCGAGTCGGTCTTTTCAGCCTTGCCCTCTTCGCCCGAGCGTTTGAGAGCGGCTTGGGATCGAGGTCGTGGCGTATCTCGCACGCGAGCTTCGGTCTGATTCATGCCTGCAAAAGGCCCACGCCGGTCCCTTCCAGGACGCGGCTTGTTCAGTGACTGCTTAGCCACGTTGGGCGATAAGGCCATGCGAGAGGACGTCTTGCGCAGCCTCCCACTGGCCATCGTTCGCGTTGCTTGCCATTGTGAGAGAAGGGTCGGCAACACCGACGGTCTGATGTGCGCAAGACTGGAGATCGAGGCGCGAACTGGAATAGGCATTCTACCAAAGTCTTGTCTTCCAACAGATGTTTGCAGGAGATAAAAAGCGATGTCGAACTTCCGCAAACTCCGAGGCTGATCGAGATCGCCCCCAAAAAAAAGAGATTCTCGAAATGGAAGAACGCTATTCCTGAAGTGGACTAAGGCCGATCCTGATGACTTGACGTTTGAGTCCCTATCAGCACGTGATGCGACAGCTGTCGCTGAGTCAGCCACACATCCCGCGCAGTTGCCATGGATACAGCCGCTAACGTCAACATCACAACTTGCTTTGGGGTAATCAATCCACTTTGCGATCCATGGAAACAGATATCGGGATCGGATCTTCTGTTGTTGTCCTTCCAGCATCCCTTCGTTAATACTTCCTTCACTTCGTTTGAATCGTTCGATCCTTTTGACATCGTTCGTGGGCCGAGGGTAGCCCTTTTTTTGTTGTTGTTGTTTGTGGTAAAGAGTCCACATTCTTGCGAAAGGATCGACACGGGCCCTGGCACCGTGTTCGTAACAAAGACACCGACCCCAAGTACCTGCCGCTTCGGCTGAAGGGCATATCAAATCAATCAAAGGTCTGTTATTTACATCACCAGACGCCACTTTTTACCCTTGATCATCGAACAGAGCTCGCAAAGCAGCATCCTAGTTGTTGTGGGAATGAGCGCTGGTTTATCCCATGCTTTCTCTTGATTTTGAGATTGCCCCACGCCTGTGCTTATTGTCTCAAACTCCAGAAGCACTGCCAAACCCGGAATCATGTCCAATGGTTTAGGTCAACGGCCACTTTCCGAAGTGAGCCCTATGGCGCAGCGACGGAACTCCCCCAGCTGGAACCAAACTACCAAGGTAAAGCGGGCTTCAAGTCCTAGTGTCATCCCATGAATATCGACTAACGCTTCTTGAAAGATGCCGCACGGCGACAAATCCACATTTGACAATTCTCCCTTGAGCCATTCCTCCTCAACCCGTCAATTCTGGAAAGGCCGAGAGTCACCATCCCCATTTGCGAAGGGTGCCGAGAATCGCGCGCCATACGACCCTGAATCAGTCTACGTACCCACAAAGCGTCCATCTCTCGAGGATCTTAAGCGCGCATCACGCGTCAAGAACAACAGCATGTTTCAAAGCGCACAAGAATATGATCCCACCCAAGTCTCTCTTCCTCACAGGCCTCTGGCGGTACACCGGATTTCGGATCGCGATAGCCAAACGAATACAAGCACTTCACAACTTCCAGAAGAGTGCACAATGGATCCGCCTCCGAGGCCAATGTCACCCAGCAAAGACCAACCCTCGCCTAGCAAATCCTCGCTGTCAAAGGGAACTCGGTATGGCAAGGGTTTCGATCCTCAGCACGACATCTGGTCAGAGTATGACAGCACTGGGCAGCGGCATTCCAAGAGTGTGAAGTTCGACGTTGCTCCACCTCAAGTGAATGAATATGAAATGCGCACGCCAGATCTTGCCTCTGTGGCTTCCGACTCTCGTGAGAATAGCTATGATTCAGAAGAAGAGGGAGACGTCAGCTTCGACCATGACACATCCTTTGAGCGCGATGACAGCTTTGATGCGTCTCTGGAGGATATCGAGAAGACGCCAGTGGTGTTGCCGGAGGACTGGAGATTCATGACCCCCGATAGTGACAATGAGGAGGGAGAATCGTTTGCTGAATCTGCCTGTGATGAGGAGGTTCCTAAAACGCAAGATAAATCATCGGGCGATGTAACCTCCAGCCACACGAGAGTGGAATCCCTCGATTCCAACGGCGAGCGCCGTCCTCTTCCCCCGCTGCCTTCGCTTTCTCGTCTATCCCTTTCCGGGCCAACGTCGCCTGGAAAGCTTACAGCAGCTTTTGAGCTTGGCAGCTCGGGCCACCGATCTCTTCCTGCAGCAGCTTCCTACAGCAAGGCAGACATCGAGGGCGGGATGACCTTGGAAGAGCGCTTGAAACTTATGATTATTGATGAGAAGGAAATTGATGATAACGAATCGAGTGAAGATACTACCATTGTGGAGAAGGCTGATGTTGAGGTTGTCCGACAAAGCAAGTCCGACAACGAAGCAGCGAAGCCCGGTGACGCTGAGAATGCCAATGACGAGATCTTCTCTCCCCCTCGTATCTCTCGGGATTCCATCTTGAGAGATCTGCGAAAGGGAGAAACCTTTGACAATGACGAACTATCTGACGAGGAGTCACAGCTTGACCTTCCATCGAGCCCTCACTCTTATCAGTACTACGACCCCGACGTTCCAATTCCTTCTCTAGAGGGGGATGAAGAGGAAGATATCGATTTCGATGATTCTTCCAGCGTCATTGTCAAGCAAGAGGCCAGAGATGACTCCCTCTATGCCATCACGGACTACTATCAGCATCTCTCTGATAACAGTCTTTCTTCTCGCGACCAGAGGGCAACATACGACGACGAAAGCAATTACTCGCTCAAATCTGCTGCCGAGGCTGCTGGTATCAAGGTCGAAGTTGACGAATCCAGAGAACCAACCCCTACCGTCGAGGACACTGCCCAGGTTGACGATGCTCTTTCGAAAATCAAACTGGAGGAGGAGACGCCCGAGCCTATCGGGAATATTCCAGTTGAACACGGCTCCGGCGAGCAACATGTCGAGCGTGCCATGACTCCCGATATCAAGGAAGAGCCGTTGTCGGAACCCTCGACTCCCAACTCCGTAATTCGTCATTCTGTCGAGGGCGACGAGAATGCAGAGGAGATTGTTGAGGGAGAGGATATCAGTTCCTCTGACGAGTCGATTCCGGAACCTGTTGCAACTATTCGCGCCCCTGGTGCTGGCTTGAAGACTCGGCCTTCGTTGACACCCGCCGATATGGAGTCAATGGCAGCGACTCGTCGCAAAATCAGTGGCCAATATCCCCCAGCCATGCCCACCCTTGCGAAACAAACTTCAAACGACAGTGATGTTCAGCATGGGGAATCCGATCAAGAAGACAAACCGTCCGATTTGCCCCCTAAGCTCGAGCTGCCTCCCAGCCTCACTCAACGACAGACCAGCTTGATGAAACTCGACATCCCTTTCAGTATTCAAGAAGAAAGTCTGGGCTCCGGCCTCAGCAAAGAATTTGACCGTGTCATCGAGTCCCAAAAGGTTGCGTTCGAACTCGCTCTTTCCCAAAGCTATGCCCGTCTTTCACCGGCTCCAAAGGCCCAGCCCCTGCCGGTCCCAAGCGCTCAGGACCATCTTTGTGATCACTTCTTGACACGGCCATTGACTGACAATTTTTATCCAAAACAGAGAGGGTACCTGATGAGACAGAACACAAAGGTTGTGATTGCCAGCAACCGCAATGATGACGAGCCTACGACCCCCACAGACCCAACCAGTCCCGATCCTCGCGGCACTCGTTCTGCGGGATCTTCTCCCCGGAAAGCAAGCCAACAGACGTGGACCACTGTTCCTTGGAATGGCCAGCCCCGACGGCCAAGCGTGAAGCTGGCGGGGAGTATTCCCAAGAAGAAGCCTGTGCCAGGGGCAGTTCCTCCACTTCCGGGCCAACCAAGCAACGTGCAAGGATCTCCAGCAACCATTGATGAGAATGAGCAGCTGGTGACTGAGGCATATGAAGAGGGAGAGGAACGCGGTCGACTCTTCGTCAAGGTTGTGGGTATCAAGTATCTTGACCTGCCTATGCCTCGAGGTATGTTTAGTCGACGCACTGCCTTTACTTGTGTTGCAAACCAGAAAATAATCTTGATGGCTGACTTTTGTTTGCAGGTGAACGATCCTACTTCGCTCTGACTCTGGACAATGGCCTTCATTGTGTGACCACCTCATGGCTTGAACTCGGTAAATCTGCGCCGATTGGCCAAGAATTCGAGTTGATCGTGCAGAACGATCTTGAGTTCCAGCTCACATTGCAGATGAAAATCGACGAGAGCAAGTTCTTTCCACAGGAGGCTCCTGGTTCTCCCCGGCAGAAGACATCGGCCCTCAGTCGGGTCTTTGCTTCGCCCCGCCGCCGCAAGGAACTCGACCTCAAGCAGCAATTGCAGACGCAGCAACAGAAGGCGAACAACGTCAATGCGCCCGTCTATGAGCGGCTGAGAAACCTGGTGTCGCGTGACGGCAGCTTTGGCCGTGCGTATGTTGCACTGAGCGATCATGAAAAGATGGCCTTTGGTCGTCCCTACACCGTCGACGTTGCTTGTTTCAACGAGTGGGCAGTTGATGAACAGCCGAGCAGTATCAAGAGCAAGAAGAGCGCGACCAGTATTTCCGCTCAGCGCCGACCTCCATACAAGATTGGTAAGCTGGAATTGCAATTGCTCTTCGTGCCGAAGCCCAAGGGCAGCAAGGACGAAGACATGCCGAAGAGCATGAATGCCTGTATCCGCGAGATGCGAGATGCCGAGAGTATGGCTTCACGCTCTTGGGAGGGTTTCCTCTCTCAGCAAGGTGGAGATTGTCCGGTAAGTGATGCAACATGGCTTTTGCATTTTCTTTTTCCTCCCGTCGCGCTTGCTCGAGTGCTCAACTAATATTCAAATAGTTCTGGCGTCGTCGCTTCTTCAAGTTGCAAGGCTCCAAACTCACCGCATACCACGAGACGACTCGTCAACCTCGAGCCACCATCAATTTGGCCAAGGCGGCGAAGCTCATCGACGACCGTCCTTCTTTGACTCAAAAGGAGACCAGCACTAGGGGTGGTGGTCGCCGCAAGTCTGCATTTGCAGAGGAAGAAGAAGGCTACATGTTTGTCGAGGAGGGATTCCGGATTCGTTTCGGAAACGGAGAGGTCATCGACTTTTACGCAGACTCGCCGACCGACAAGGAAGGATGGCTGAGAGTGCTGTCCGAGGCAGTTGGCAAGGGCTCTTCAGCCGGTGGTGGTGCCGTCAAGCCCTGGGCCGAGCTCGTGCTCAAGCATGAGAATAGCATCAAGGCGCGACGCAAGACCGCTGATCGTCTCCCTGCAAGTGGCATTCCAGTCCCTCAGGCCTCGGCGGCTGGAAAGCGTACCAGCGTGCTCGGAGCACCACCACCAGCTTCTGCAGGATCGGGGGCGCAGGCGCCTCCGTCTTCAAGACCGCGACACAAGCACACCTTCTCTCAGCCGGAGCTACCCAGTGCCGAGGCTCGCCGCCAGAAGACTCGATCTATGCTTTTCTAGAAGGACAACAAGAACACAACAGACACGGCTTCTTTCTCCATCCTCAAGCTCGTTATGAACAAGAGCGTATTTTCACTTCTATTGGACATGATGTCAGAGTTGTCACAATATCGTTTCTGGTTATATCTTTTTTTTTCTTCCATTTTCTCTGATGCCCTGGTGGAATAGTGTCATCTCTTTTCTTTCTGTCCATCCATCTTCTGTCTTGAAGATATCCGGCAATATGCTTTTCCTATGTCATCCACTCTCTCATTTTGTCTCCTCATTGTACGGTGCGGGCGTGTATGATGCGAAATCGCATTCCTTTTTTTCCCTTGTTTTTCCTCTCTTAGTTATCTTGTTGATCTCTATTTCCCGTCTTTTGTTCTTCCTGTTTCCTTCTTGTTTCTTTTTTTTTGGGCCCAGGGTTTGTATTTGCAGCGATGCCATGACAACCGAACTTCAGGACACCTCCAGACAAGCGCTTTTTCCTGTTTTTTCCCCTGTCGTATCTTTCTTTTCTTGTTTTGATTTGTTCTTGTTTGTTTTGAGATCCTGTTGTGCTTTTGATGAGTTTTATGCCGCCGTCTTACTTTGTTCCTGCTTTTTTTTTTGTTTTTTGTTTTTGGGGGGAGCCAATTTTAGCTTATTCATTTTAACTTTTATTGCACTTTCATTTTCGCTCTTATTTTGTAATGCGTACAATAAATATATTTACATATATTGATTCAAGTCGGGTTCTTTCGATGGAATGATGACATGTGTAAATGGTATGTAAGGTGCTTGCTGCATTTCACACGAATATGTTCTTTTTGTTTTATTCTTCCCAATTTCTCTTTTTTGAGGCTTGAGATTCTAAGCGCGTACTTTGCCTGGTTTCCAGGGCACTTCGGGACTAGTAAACTTTGAAGTAAAATACTATGCGACTCCATTCATGAATGTTGGTTCAAGGGGTATACTTCAAATTGGTCATGTCACTTCTGCGGGAAGGCTGAGTCCAGGCACATGCCCGGTTTGGACCAACAGGCCAGTCGGGCAATTACGGGCAGTACTTGGGGCATTTACATTTTGTAAGGCGTTTTCCCCAGGTATTCATGGAGGAAACCGACGTCTTTGAGGCTTAATAGAAATCGTATTCACATTTCATTCATGAACAATTAGCTACTTTTGATGAGCCTTGGGGTTTCATTCGAGGCAAGAAATCGCTTTATTTGCCGGCAATGTCCTTGACAGCCTTGACAATGTCGTCGGGGCCAAGGCCTTGGGCGTTGATCTGCTCAAAGAGACCACCACAGCCTTCCTTGACGGCACCCATAGTCTTGTACTTGGGGGTCAGCTTGCGCTCGAGGAGATGAGAGCCCAAGCGGGATCCGAGACCGGTCTTCTGGGCGAGAGACTCCACCACCAAGACGAAGGGAGTCGAGCCGTACTCGCGGATGGCGTCCTCGTCAACAATGTTGAGAGTGGGCTTGTTGATCAGACCGACGTCGAGGCCTTCCTTGCGGAGACGCTCGACGGCATCGAGGGAGCGGTAAACCATGTCACCATAGGTGACAATGTAACCGGCAGTACCCTTGCGGATGATCTCCTCCTTGCCCGGAACAAACTTGTAGCCCTCGCCGTACAACTTCTCGTCGGTACCTTCCTTGAGGATATAGGGAACCTTGGAACGAGTGGAGAAGATGAAGCGCAAGCCCTTGTCCCAGAATACCTTGTTGACCACCGCCTTCATCTGCTCGCCATCGGCAGGGAAGTAGAGGGAGGTCACCTCGGCATCCATGAGGCCGTTGTCGGCGAAGAAGTTGTTCAGACCGAAGTGGCACGTGTTGTCGGCCATCTCGTCAACACCGCTGTGGGAGAAGTGGGAGAGAACGGAGCAGTTGTTCAAGCGAGCCATGGTGATCTCGGAAACACACATCTCCAGGAATGCAGAGAATGTGGAGAAGACACCCTGGCGCTCCCCGTTGCTGCCGAAACCGAACCCGGCAGCCGCAGAGAAATTGCCGCGCTCCATGACACCAGAGGGAACAAAGACCTCGGGGTGTTCAGAACCAATTGCCTTGAGACCGGTAGAGCCAGCAAGGTCGGAGTCAATAACCATGACCCGACGAGCCGCTTCCTCCTTGCTCAAGCCATTGAGGATGGAGTTGACAGCCTCGCCAAAGATGACTCGGTTACCACCCTTCTCCTTGGTGCTACCCTGATACTGGTGAGGGTTGGAGCGCGCCTTGATGTCGTCGTAGAAGGCAAGCTGCTCCTTGCTGTAGCCTCGCTTGGTGAGGTACTTGCGAGCGACGTCGACCGTAATGACATCGTGCGCATGGGTCTCACCCTCAATGCCCTCAATGCCAGCCGCCATGGTTCGGTTAATGACAACGGCAGCCGGGCCCTTGTGGCTAATGACCTCAGCCATGGCGGGGTAAAGAGAGTCCAGATTCTCGCCCTCGGCACGGACAACGTGCAGCCCGTGACCCTCGAGGGTCTTGGCGATATCGTAGCCCTTGAGGTACTGGGAGGGATGGCCAGCAATCGTGACATCGTTGTTGTCAATGAAAAGCTTGACATTCAGGTTACGGGCCACCGCAATGCGTGCAGCCTCGGCGTCGTTGCCCTCTTGCTGAGAGCCGTCCGAGCCCAGCATCAGAACGTTCTTACCCTGGTTGGCCATGGCAATACCGTTGACCATACCCCACATGTGACCCAGACGACCGGAGCTGAACTTGATACCAGGTGTGAGTCCCAACTCGGGGTGACCGGGAAGCTTGGAGTTGGCATCACGGTAGTTGAGGAGGTGTTCTGGGTCAATGTTGCCATCCAACGCAGCCAGAAGGTACTGGGTGGCGACACGGTGGCCGGCCTCATCAAAGAGGGCATCGACAAAGTTGTTGGGGTTGGCATTGATCATGGCCAGCAAAATGCACACCTCTGGGGCAGTGTCGAAGGGACCACCGGTGTGACCAGACACACCGCGAGCGGCACCAGTGGCAGTGAAGGCGATGATGGCATCGCGGAAGATGTTGATGTTGTGGAGGAGGTCTTTCTTCTGCTCGGCAGAAAGAGAGGTATTTTGAGGGTCAAGCTTCAGCTGCTTGAATTGCTTCAGGTCAACGGGGAATTTGTTGCCGCTCATGATGTCTGATTTTGAAGAAGTGTCTGTGTTGAAGATTCAGAGAAGAAGGATGAGGATTTTCGGAAAGAATAGAAGGGACCTTCTGGAAAAGTTTGCTTTTAGGGTGGGGGTATCAGAAGAGGAAGAGGGAAAGAAAGAGACCAATTGACTGCAGACACGAAGGAGATGAATGAGGGAAGAAGGAAAGTAAGCAAAGGCGTGGATGTTGGAGCTCTTCGCTATTTAGCCACGAGGGAGGGGCAGTTGACGTCATGTCCTGACCAGCGTTGTCGAGGTGGACCACTTCAGATCACTCGAATGAATCCTGCACAACCTCCTTATTTTGCCCCCTCCTCTAGTTTCTTTATCTACTCGTCAGATATATCATTATCTGACGCTAGATTCGGGGACCAAGGTGCCCACTGGGTAGCCGGCGCAACTGAGGTCGTCTCGTCATGCTATTCTATTTCAATTTCCACTTTTCAACTAGAATAGCCCCACTTGAGTGGACTCGGGCTTGTTATGCAGCATCACTTCTCTCGAAAAGGGCAATGGGCGGGTCAAATGTGCGCTATATTTGACAGTTTTGAGTGTCGAAAACTCTCCTTCTCATGTCTGAAAAGCAATTCAAAGTGCCTATGTTTCCGTGCAGCCGTCAAGATGAGGAAATTCCACTTAGATGTGATCTAGACGGTTCAAATTCTTAGATGACGCCTTATCCGCTGGGCGCCGTCAAGTGGGTCACTCCGACGTTATGTGATGATTGCCAGATGGTCCAGAGTCCCTGATAGACGGCGTGTGAGAGAGCGCAATGTATAGGTGATCCCAGTAGTCGAGCCACGCTGGATTGAAAGATCCCAACAGGGATTCAACCACGGCCAGACTACATTTGTCGGGCTACGCTAATTTCTTTTCGAAGCCTCCAGAAAGCGGTATACCAGCTAGTTTGGCTACAGTGTGAACGAGACTCGAGAGGATGATATCAGTCAGGGACAAGTAATTGTGGAAAGGGTTTGATCTGAACCAGCCGAGTGTGATTCACCCCCCACTTCCAGGGGATAAACCGGACTTGACGAGTGTGTCGCGCGTTCCAGCAGTATGACGGCGTGGTGGGGATGCGATGTGATCATTTCTTCGGCCACCGACTGGGTCTCTCGGTCAGGGCTCCACAGTGATCAACGTCACGAAACACCATCGAACAAGCGTGCGGTATAACCCAAGAACCACATAAAACGTCTATGCTGACATAAATCCATGGCCCACGTGTTTATCCACCAGATGTTTATGGAATCGGCCTCCTGCGCAAAGAGATGCCAGGGCTGAATCACCGTGCCATTCCAAGCAAGCTGCCGCCAGCCGAATGCCTCACTGAATGGACAAGTCGATCGAAGAGATCCTGGCCTCTTGATCATACTTCTATTGGAGCAGAACATCATCTTCTAAGGTTCCGAGAGATGGGATGATGTGGCTTCACCGCTCCACATGATCCACTGAACGAAGCATCCGCGTGGTCTGGTCTGAAGGGAACTCGTCGAGTCCGTTCTCACAGGGAGATCTGAGTCGCGCCTGACAATGCGAGAGAATGCTCCGGTACGCCAAATCCAGCGTCTTTCTCGATGTGCAACTGCGTAGGTCGACTGCGAGAGAGGCCAGCTCTCAAGGTGCAACGGCAAACGAACCTCGCAGTCCACTGTGTCGCAAGTCGTATGTGATCTGAATAACATGGGATGGAAATTTCCCAAGGTTTCCCGTGCAAAAGATTCCTTCTCGCCAAATGCTTTCCAAAGCGAGAATCCCACATTCCAATTTCCAAACTCCCAAATGCCCAATATTCCCCAAAAGAATAGAAGAAAGAAATGACAAAAGTAAATAAAAAAAAAACAAAGATGTGGTTCAAAAGTCGTTCGATCAGACGTCAAGTCGCTCTCACTTCTCCATCATACCATCGTCTCTCCTCCCCCACCAGTTCCAAACATACTCGCACCAGATGAATAATTCCAGCGCCGCCGTGACCGAGGCCACGAGGATGACCAGCCGCTGCATGTTTTTGCCAATCCCCAACGAGGCAAACGTCATGGCCAGGGCATTGAGGCTTGGCTCCCGGCCCAGCTCAGGCTCATGGGCAGCTTCGATTCGGGCTTTCACCAACTGAGAGGCGTAAGTTGAAAAAGCGGGTGCGGAGAGATGAGGTGACGGTCGGGCGTGGGCGGCGCCCGCACGGGTGCTGGCAAGTGGAAGAGGGGCACTTGGCACACAGAGTGACATTCGTCGGGAAGGTCTGGAGAGGGTGAGTGGGAGCCGGTAGGCTCTGGTTACAGAGTGCATCGTGGACGTATATGAACTGTGATTTGTACAGTATGTACGAGAGTGAAAGATGCAAAAAAAGAGAGAGAAGAGGACAGGGCTGAAGGATGACGTGCGAGACTGGGACCTTTAAAGGATCCGGGTTGATGAGAGAGAGAGAGAGAGAGAGATGGACAGAAAGGCAGAGAGGGGGTTTCCAGCATGTGGTCATTGATGGGACTTGCGGGGGTGGCTGACTCAAGAATCCACAGTCACACCGTCACTCTCGGGAATCGGGATCAGTGGGATCGATCAGATCGGTGAGATCCAGATACGAGTTTGCAAGCCTAAAATGCTATTGGAGTTGCAAAAAAACCATGAGTACTATTATTTCTTAAAGGCGGATGCTGAGGAACCGTTGAGAGACTCTAGTGGAAGGAGATGAATATCTCTAAAGTTCTGCAGGTCGCGAGACTTGAGTATGAGCGTGACTATGTAAAAGCACATGACCATGTCCATCTACAGTATACTTACCTCTATTACGATGTGTCAGTGCCAAATTGGAGTATTCTGTAAAGAGCTTCCTTGGGGTATTTCTCGGACTCAGTGGTACTAATAACCTAGTAATGCGCTCTGTCCTTGGGTAATTCATATACGACGAAAAGTACTAGGACTCGGTACTTTAACAGTAGTACCAAGGTCTCCTTGTCAAGATCATACTCAAACCCCTCACACCCTCAACAACCACATTGGGTGGTAAATAAAATGATCCTGCGTGGCTGATCCCCAGTCGACGAAAGGGCAATTCCAAGTCCGCCACAAATTGTTCCCTACTAAACGGGAATCTTCTGACTCAGACTTTGCCAGAAATCACATCGCTTTTGAAGCTGTGCAAGGTGCACATTTTCGAATCCACGATCCACAATCACAAACTCCTCTTTTGTCCCCTTCAATTCGGGAACTCCCGGTATGGATCCGTTCGTCAATTTGTGGGCATTGGGATCCCCAGTCTGGAAAAAGCTCGCAAAGGCACCTGCATAACCCTCATACACAACAGGGTTGGTCCGTTGGACGGCATTGATTCGATTCCACTGTCCGAAAAGTTAGGGTTCGCTCTTAAAAAGAGCGGGAACAAAAAAGAAAATCCAAGGGGAAAATATACATACGTAAATAGTGTCGCTGCCGTGCAAGGCGGGCTGAATGGTATACTCGCCCAAGTATCCTCTCCTCTGCGCATCCGATGAGACCCAATAAGCGGGACAGGCAAGGACAAGGTCTCGGTAAATGAGCCCAGCTCGCACATAGCTGGTGTCGTAGTGGCCGATCGTCTCCGTGCTTCCGTTGATCGGATAATACACATTTTCCACCAGATTGATCTCTCTTGCACTCAGACCCGGCAAGAATCCGACTACCCATTGATGAAAGCTCTCCGCGGAGGAGTTGTACCCATTTGTAGACACTCCCTTCTGCAGACCGCTCGGGATGAAATTCTGTCCTTCGTGAGTATTGTACATCCCCCAGACAAACTCGGTACGGAGACTCCCGCTGCGAACAGCCTCGGTCAGCGTGTCTGCCAGAAACTCGCCATCGATCACGGGTGCCCACGTGTACGAAGTGGTAGTGTACGTGTGCGCGGCATCAATTTGCAGGCTTGCATCGCGGATGGTCTGCACGTCGACGGTTTTCAAGCACGACAGGACTTGTTGGCCATGACCGGCATTGGCACAGCCGGTCAGATTGGCGAGTTGGTTGTAGATTGTCTCTGCTTCGGGGGCATTGTACCGGTACGTCTTGGGCCAAAAAGGTGAACTCGCCAGGGCCTTGGAGAACAATTTGGGATTTCCATGCCGGCCGTTCGCCAGCACCTGTGCCACGACCGACCCGGCACCGGCCGATTGACCCCAGATGGTCACGTTGCGGGCATCGCCGCCAAAGTGGTGAATATTTTTATGGACCCATTTCAGAACAAATTGCTGGTCGAGAAGACCGGGGTTCAAATCCGAGGTGCGTGAATCTTTGATGGCCTTGCCCGGCAAGAATCCAAACGCATTTACTCGGTAGTTTGGGTAAATCACCACATAATCATTCAAGGTGCTGGCATTCAAGACCGGAAATGAAGACGGCGGCATGTCAAACGCGGCACTCCCTTGGATGAACGCTCCACCGTAGAAGACTACAAGAACCGGCCTCCGAACATCTTGTCGGGAGTTCCATGGTCTGGAAAAAAGGCCGAGATAGAGACAGTCCTCGGAACCGTTGACTGTCCGCTGGGGGCACATGTCGAAGGTCTGATCGGTGTCGTACGTTCCATTCGTGATTTTGAATGGCGGCTGGGGCGCACGAAAGCGGTTCTCTCCAACGGGAGGCGCAGCGAAAGGAATCTTGCGAAAGTAGGAGAGGTTGTAAGTGGTATCGTATTTGCCTTGGAAGGAGCCGTAGTCGAGATGCACCAGAGGGTCATCATAGGCATATGCCAGACACCCAATCGATAGTACGACGCATAGCAAGAAATTCGAGATTCGCATTGCGAGAGATGCAAGAAGTCAGAGTTTGGTATCAGCCACCTTTGCGTCGCTTTGTACTATGCCCTCGTCTAGAGGGTGAGGGAGTACATGGTTCCATTGGCGGCCTCATATATAGTCAGTCAGATGCCGGTGTCCACTGCACCAGCGTCTGCTGTACTCGCGAGCAAAAAGCCCGAGGCGCCAGCAGATGCAACCTTTACGATCATTCTTCAGCCACCTTCAAATGGAGGCCAAGCCTCATTCCCATCGTGTGGACATGCTCATTGGTGCAAATTTTCTTCATCAAAATGGTGGGGGATTGACTGCGGGGGAAAGATGTGGAGAGGGAGGATCCTTCGGTGTCGATCATCCCGGTGGTGGATTTTAACCCGGTCCATGTAGAGCGGCTGCGAGTGCCAACGACACAAGAGAGATAGCTGTCCGTCAAGAGAAGGTGGAAAGAAATGCGACAGATTCATGGGATTTACCCAGCTGCCGATATGAATTCGTAGCCCGGCTTTGATAGTATGCCGGGCCCCCCGTGTATCTCTGGAAGAGATCCTGAATCTCTCTAAAAATACAAAACTCCAGATGATGAAGGGCGTCATGACCATTAAAAAAAAAGAAAAAGAAAAAAAGCCAAGGCATCTCAAACCCACCCAATGCACCTGAGCCTGGTCCAACTCCGAGATCCCCCAGTACACCATAATGCAAAAATAAAAATAAAAAATAAGAATAAAGAAAAGCAAAGAAAAGAAAAAAAAGAAAGGGAAAAAGGAAAGGAAAGGAAAAAAGAAAAATGCTGCAAGCCCCCGCAGCTCCGAAAAGCTGCACCCCGAGAATCCACGCATACGTCCTCCCGAGATGCCCGACCACCCCCAGCGCGAACTCACCCACCCAGACGACTCACCACGCTACATCGTCATTCGGAACTCGCGGGCACGTCGCCGGCTGGCGCGGGTGTTGTGGCGCGGCTCATGACCATCCCCAAGGGGCGTCGCGGTGCGGGCATCGGAAAGCTCGGGCGTAGGCGTGACCCCAAAGCTGATACCGCGATCGCGGCGCGAGACACGAGCTTCCGAGTCGGGCGACAGGAAGCGATGGATCGTGCGATGATCCATCACCCGTTCCTCGCGGCCGGGCCCCTTGTCGGTCTTGGGCCATTGGAACCCGTAAATCTTCGAGTGCCGCTCGCACCGAGGGCATTCGCGCCGGGTCTGGTAGGAATTGGACTGCACAAACCACGACTCGCAGGTCTGGCAGTCTACCCAGCGGTCGTACTTTTGAGCCAGGAGCCGGGACGTCTTGGTGTAGTCCCCGGGAGTGCGAGCGACGGGAACCTCATCCTCGACCGAAGCCACAACCGCCCAGTTCCGCTTGCGGCGGGGCTTTCGCTTCTTAGCCACGACGGTCTGGAGGGTATCATCTAATTCAAGGTGGCTTGGTAAGTCTGAGAGTTCACTGGGGGTTGGGGTGGGGCTCCGGGGGGAGGAGATGGGTTTCTCTGGCTGACCTGTAGGGGGGCTATCGGAGTGATCCTCATGGTATTCTCCTTGGGAAGGATCGGGGTGGTCGCAATAGCTGGCGATGTTGGCGTGGTCGGAATGGTGGGCGGGATAGGAGTGGGTGGGCGAGTCGGAGTGGTCAGCGGGTGCGGGTGTCTCGATCTTCACTTTCGCGTCAGTGTCATCTACAGAAGTGAGGAGGGTGGAAGTCGAAGATCGATGACTTTCGGCAGTGAAGCTAGGTGAGAGACGATCATTCGGGCCGTTGACGGGCTCGGAGATGGGGGTTGGGTTGACGAGGATAACTTCATCCGCGTCCACGGCCGAAAGATCTGTCACACTGAGTTGTGACTGTTGACTCTCCTGGGTCGACGGAAGCAACGTCTCCAGGCACGAGTGAACGTCCTCAGTGACCACGATCTCCTGTCTCAACTTGGAGATCTGGCGCTCACCAGCGATACCCGCGGGGACGACGGGGGCGTCGGTGTCCGAGTCGGGGGTGGGAGGGTTGTCGGACTCGGGAGTTGCGGTGGTCTCGGGCGCGACATCGGACATGCAGATCTCCTCGCACAGCTTGGAGGTCTGGCGAGTGAATTTGACCCGCTTGTTGGAAGAGGCGCAGGCCAAGGATGCATCCTCCGCATCCGAGTCTGAGTCTCGGCGACGCTTCTTGGTCGATCCGGTTGACCCCTCTGGGACGTCCTCGTCTGCTTTGACCGGGGGCGCCCACCCGTTGCGCACCGCGCGCTCACAAGTCTGGCACAGGCACTCGCAATTGTCGATTCCAAAATAGTCCTCGCCATAGGAGACAGTGATCTCTTCTCCTTCATGGATGTCGCGAGTGGCCATGACAGACATTCCCTCCGTGCCTCGGGTTACCAGGCGACCATTGGCGTCACAGTCGTGGTTGGCGAATCGCGCGGGCCCCAGGAAGAAAGAGGGGGTCTTGCGGCGGCTAGACATGACCACGCTGAAATCCTTGCGAGTGAGTCCCAAGTCCATCTCTTCTTCCTTGGTCATCGCGACCAATGTCCCAGACAGATACTTGATCTCCTGGCCAGCCTTGATGAACTTTCGGGCGCAGATTGCCGCCTCGTGTTGGGTGATAATGTACCGATTTGTGGTCGTGACCTCGAAGGGGCAGTCGGGCTGATACATTTGAATGTACTTGCGGAGATGGCGGCAGAACCAGTCCTTGTCGCGAGAGCTTTTGAGATTGGCCACATACTTGCGAAGGCCTGGTAATTCCAGCAGCTTTTTCTCCGCCATGGCTGAGTCCTTTGCGACCACCACATCGTGGAGGAGAATGCGGCCGACATCGTCGTCATGGATGCCGCGGGCTGGGTTGTATTTGTTGCGATTCTTTCGCGTAGTGGTCCAAAAGTAAGCCTGTAACAGAACATGGTTAATCGATTGTCCGCGACCATCTATTCTCAGCGGGAATTCCTACGTGATCAACAAGGGCATCCGTTGCGACATCATCATAGCTAGCCAGTTTATCCAGAGTAAGACGCTCACGGCGCTCGGCCGCAGGCGAGGTGGTGCGCGCTTTCTTGAGCGGCATGGTGCACGTCACATGAAACGAGGTGAATAAGTGAGGTTGTAGTTAGGTGGAGAGTGTGTAAGTGAGAGTCGAAGAAGCAGGTTGTGTCGAAGACAAGAGTGAAAGTCGAAAGCTCGATGAAAGGGAGGACGAGTGACTGAAGAGGGGGAGGGTCGAGAGGTCGGTGGGGGTGAGAAAGTATTTATGTTCGACGACCGACACGAAGAAGCAAACATTTAGGTCAACATGAGAGGCAGCGACGTAGGCAGCATGGTGCGAGAACAATCGCACGAGCAACTGAGGTAGGAAGGCTGCGATGCGGGCTGCGGCGGGCTCGAGACCAAAGGGGAAGTTTGTCAGATCCAACATCCGCGCTCCGAGAGTCGCCCGCTTTCCATTCCCTCAGCTTCTCTTCACTCCTCGCCAAACATGCGGTAGGCACTACAATGGAAGCCTTCTCTAGGCGCCATCGACGAATGAGTTTTCCCAGATGCTTCTAGATTCGACAAGAAGAAGAATCAATGTGTTTGTTTTCCATAACAATACAAACTCTTCAATCTTTGGCTGTATATCTCCGCACTCGGATTCGCAAGATCTCGCCCTGTAGCTACGCTCCCGCTTGAAACTTTCATTCAAGCTAATTTGAAACTGGAGTTGTGATTACGCCTCTGGCAAAGATACTCCAAGGCTTTCTCAAGCATTTGCTTATGTTCACTATCCCTGTCCTTCGAGCATTCGGGTGACTGCTCGAAACACATTCAATTGACATCGCCTGGATTACACGGCCTGATAGCATCCAAGGGCACGTCAACATGCAAATCAAGTAGGCTATTAAAATCGCTTTTTGTTTTCTTATTTCGGTTCAAACGCGATCTCAATTAAGGTTTCTGCTATTTCGAAGCGCAAATGTTAGGAAAGCCACCTTCGCTGCCCGGCTTAGTCCGTTCCAACTCGGTAGGGCTATTGAGGTAAGGTAGGTGCGAAAAAATCATTGGATGATTCAGTGGTGCTTTTCCACGATCAGGCTTGTCAATGGATGTTGTCTGTTGATTCAAGGTTTTGCTGGATGTATATTGAAGAGTCGTCGCTCCATGATGCTAGCGAGCGTCACTGGTTCTTCCCAGGTATTGAGGTCCCTTCCAGTTTCCGGGGCTTCTTATTGATCAGGAATGACCTGTAAACATCCCACGCCAACTTGAGAGTACTCATTTAGCGTTTTATCTATTTACAAAAGCCCCATCGCCTTGAAATAGCGAGTAGCCCTAGCATTCTGCTCTATTCCTGGAAGATTCATGTATGCAAGGCGGCTGGCTGTCTACGTCCAGTATCTACATACCAGTAGTGCCACGGATGCTGTGGTCAAACATTGCCCGTAGGCAGCTTCTAAGAAAAGTGCCCTGAGTTGCCTCGGCCATAGGAGACGGGTAGATAAATGATGAGCGTCTTCCAGTTTATTAAGAAACTGGTATTACGGTGGTTGTCAACTCCAGTCATGTTCCCAGACGGGTGAAGGTTTCGCTCAACTCGGATACATATTTCAACATCTCACTACGGCTAACCTAAGTGATCGTGCCTGGAGGACCATCCGGCGGTTACCAACCTTCTGGGTTTAAAC
Organism: Penicillium sp. PF2412A; assembly: GCA_023626555.1. NCBI lineage: Eukaryota > Fungi > Ascomycota > Eurotiomycetes > Eurotiales > Aspergillaceae > Penicillium > Penicillium sp. PF2412A. The sequence goes on from JAMAHA010000001.1 coordinate 455,842, forward strand.
TATATTTGTCTGCACATGAATGCCACATAGGGATCTTGATAAGATTCATAGGAACCACAGTGTAAAAAATAATTCATCAACATTAAGTGGGTGGGTTGACAAGAGCGCCAATCAATGCTTTAGGTTCCCTCATATTGACAGCGACAACCTCTCGGAGAAACCCTCCAGTTCGGGACAACCTCCTTCCGCCCGCCGACTCGCCGAACAAATTATCGTGATACAGACGTGCCGACAACTCAAAACACTCGGGTGCCAGCAATGATTCAACTAAAGGTACCTACTGACTGAATCGTCCTCTTCTGATTGAATGAGCTCTGACCCTCTTGGATGATTAGACATTACTCAACTGCATCGACAACTCGGGCGCCTCGGTCGTCGAGTGCGTCAACGTCCTCAAGAAGAAGCGGCCCGCGACAATCGGTCGGTAACCCCCGAACTATGCGTCGAAAGATGCTCGGAATCTCTAAGACCGCGCCTTTTACTGATACTAATTGCCGAATATGTACAGGTGACCGAATCGTCGTGGTCGTTCAGAAGCAGAGAGCCGCCACATCGGAAGGATCTAGCGGCACAGCCCTCGCCAACAAGGTCCGCCGCGGAGATATTCGCCATGCTGTTGTGGTGCGGGTGAAGAAGGAGTTGCAGCGGGCCGATGGCACAGTCGTTCGGTTCGGAGACAATGCGTGTGTTCTGGTGAATAAGTCTGGAGATCCCATTGGGACGAGAATGAACGGTAAGTTTCCCATCTCCTCTGCTGCCCGCGAATGGCAGGGTTCTGCAATGCTCCCTCCACGGCTCTGACGCGATTGATTAGGTGTTGTGGGCCAAGAGCTGCGCGGCAAACAATGGTCCAAGATCCTGTCGCTGGCTCCTATCAATGTGTAATATCCTACGTCCACGGAAACTCGGGCTGCACTTGGGTTTGATTTTTGGGAAAGCGTTTGTCATCTTCAAGCATCATTATATCTGTAACAATGTACCATATCCACTTTATGATATTTACCAGAACGGAAAGCACTTGTTTTGATATTAATGGGCGCGTATTTCATTGGGGTTAACTATCGCCGAAGAAACTCCATCCCTATGCAAAGCACCATCGAACCAAGCTGATAAAAAAGAAAGCATCATGGGGTATCCGGCTGGAGAGCGTCGCGCCATATTATAAGAGAAAAGAAAATCAAAGGAAGACATTGCCGCAGGCGCAGCAGACGTAGTAAAGTTTCTGCCAGCTTCAGTCAGTGCTGGACTCGAGCACGCAAAAGACATATGGCGCGGGCCAAAAACTCACCATTCCACTCTCAGCAGAACGCTGTTGAGACTGGAAGAAGACCGCCTCATTTTCACCGCAGCTTGGACAGAGCTTGTTGGCTCGAGGAAGCTATTGAACGTCAAGAAGCAGGGACAGTCAGCGGATGGGAAACTTTAAATCTGGCGCACGGAGATGGGGCTGTCGGGGGACTCCGAGGCGTTGGAGTCTGACAGGCAGCTAACAGCGGCATCGTCGTCATCCTTGGGAGCCGCATAGTATCCGTGACCACATATCTCACACGAGATTTCCTGGCCGCAGCAAGCGCAGAGTCCCGGGATGCTCATCAGACCGGTGAAGAGGAGCTCGGGGCAACAAACCGTGGGATCCGAGGCCACGTCCTGGGTCACACCGGCGGTGTCTCCGACCTGGCTGTTGAGCTTGTTTTGATAGACACAGTGAGAGGTGGCAGGCTCGCCGACGTGGCAGGTGCGGCAAGTGAACATCAATTGATTGGTAACGCGATCCTCCTTGGGATAGAGCAAGTTGGAGCTATCAGAATGGGTTAGTTGGGGTCATGGCACAGTCGTATGATTTGCAATAGAATACTAGGGCTCGAGGCTTACCACTCGCGGCAAAAGCGAAAGTGAATCTGGTCGGCCGGCTTCACATCGGCGGCACCGGAGGCAGCTGGGCTGGCAGACATTGTGGAAGTTGAATAAAGCTTGAGACACAGCGGAAAGGTAGCCTGGTGAAAAGTAATGACTGGAGACTTTGAAGCCGATAGAAAAGGAAAGATGGAAGAAAGCGGACGAAGTAAGAAATCAATCCGACGTGGTAAAAGACGAGTGATCGAATATGTAGAACGGAAAGAAAGCGGCGGAAATGGAGGGCGGCAGGCGCACGCCGTTTGGTCTTCCGGAGGGCTGTGGTGGCGGTCAGTTTGCATAGTTTGCAGCTGTTCCCCCCGCAATTCTGTCGCCGGCATCTATGATGGTTCCTGACTAGATACCTACCCTCATACAGACTTGCTCGTGAAAACCGTCAGTCAATCCACGCTACATCCTTGATTTACTTGCTCTCATACATTCACCATGGTACGTACAGCCTATGTTTCCTCAGAGCATGGAGCTCTGTTGACTGAATGATCTTCATAGGCTGCTACTGGTCTCCCCGCTGGATGGGAGGTTCGTCACTCGAACTCCAAGAACCTGCCTTACTACTTCAACCCTTCCACCAAAGAGTCCCGTTGGGAGCCTCCCGCCGATACCGATACAGAGACGCTCAAGGAATATATGGCGACTCACCATTCTGTGGCGCACCCACATGATGTCAGTGGACAAGGAGAGGGCAAGATTCGTTGCAGTCATCTTCTCGTGAAGCACCGTGACAGCCGCCGCCCAAGCAGCTGGCGAGAGGCTGAGATTACTCGGTCTAAGGAGGAGGCTATTCAAATTCTGAAAGGCTACGAAGAACGCATTCAGTCCGGTGAATCGCTAGGTGATATTGCTGTCTCGGAATCGGATTGCAGCAGCGCCAGGAAGAAGGGTGATCTGTATGTCTCATTCCACCCTGTCGACAAAATTTCTGTTTATGCTAATCAAATATAGTGGCTTCTTCGGGCATGGTGAGATGCAAAAGGAGTTCGAGGATGCGGCCTTTGCGCTGCAGCCTGGCCAAGTCAGTGGCATTGTGGAAACAGCCTCTGGCGTCCATCTCATTCAACGGTACGTCTCCTCTCTGAAGTCGGCGACCACACTCTATCAAATTCGGAAGACTAACATTTGGAAAATAGCGTTCAGTAAAAATTCCCTCCAATGAGTGACTGCTACGATCTCTGAATGTGTTACGCGATATTTGACCCCAATGAATATCTCATCTTTTTTCGGTTTGACTCTCGTGGTCGATTTTTCAACGGGGATACTCGGGGCCATGCTGGAATGAAAAAAAAGAGAGTTGAATTTGAACATCTCAAATCTATTTCAAACACCTTTTCCGACGCCGTTGGCAACAGAACACTTGTATAGTATGGGAGGACTCCTCAGACTTCTGGTCTACGCAGGTTTGGGAGATAACGTAGGTACTGAACCACTAACTCAGATAGATGACAGAGCAATTTTTGGGATGTTCTTCTTATATTCATATCTTGTGACCATTTGGTGTGTGGCATTCCTACATAGATAAAACAGAAACGATAGGGGGCGCCGTCAATATCTGTTGCATCCAGCTTACAATGAAGGTTGCTATGCCAGTCGAGTGTACCTGCGAATCGTCTGACTGACAATGTTTGCTTCGCCGGATCGCTACGACGTGAGCTTCACCTGGGTTGTGTCTCAGCATCACTCTCAACTACCACAATCACATTATGCTGCAAATGTTTCGTGTCCCACTGCGTCGCGTCATCCATTAATCCTATCCTTTCTCTACCTCAGAATCGCGTCAGAAGCAGAATTCACCTTGGATCCCAGACGCATGGCTCCTCACAGAGGCATGGCTTCGAACAGACGCCCTCCTGTTTCTTCGTTCAAAACAATCTTATCTTACCCCGGGGTTCCAGAGGATTTCAAGCCCCCAGAGTATCTCACTATCCCCGATGAGCTTCGTCAGCACCACGCAAGACTTGCTGATGCCGCGGGGGCTGTGATCAATGGTCTGCGCATACTTCAAGGTGTTTTAGACAACCATCTCATCGGTCTTTGCCCCGAAATGAGCGGTCCCATTCTCGAGCAGCATATCAGTGCCCTTCGGCGCCTCGACAGGTGGAGGGAAAACACCCTCGTCAGAAACCCAAGTCTTCTCCCGGCTGCTAAGATCCCCAGCTTCGCCCTCCAACTCACCGTGAACAAACCGGCCTACGAGGATCTTACGACCCTTTTCAACCTACGTACATGCCGCCTCCTTTCACGAGAATGGGCGAGCTACTGCTTCAAAAGCACAGCCATTCATGTCGAGGCGGCACGGTGGCTGGGTGCCGAGGAGTACGAGGCATGGCTTTACTGGTGGAGAAATGAGTTTCAGCCTCGTGAAAGAGAGTGGCAGTCTTATGTCCGCAGAATGATCCTGCCAACGTGGGAGCAGGCCATGTCTTCATTGCACCTCATGATCTGGGAGTGTGCCGAGGAACCTCGAACTGTGATCAGGAATATGATGTCTTCCGAGGAGTACGACTACCACGTCAACATCATCTAGCCTGTTGGCTGATCAAATGTGGTCAGACCCATTTTTGATGCAGGCTTCAGGCTCAGTTTGTCGATCTCACCTCGATTTTCATTTTCAACGATACCCTCACGCGTCCCATGATCTTCTTCAGCGACAAATTTAGGGGAGGAACTTGCATTTGCAGGATTGTGGAACGCGGCTCCTTTGAGTTTCCTTACGGACATGGTTTCTTGTTCTCCACATAAGCGGATTGACACGCATTTATACATCTTCTTTTATTCCGCGACATACAACACTACGGTGCAGCGGTAGATCTTTGCAGAGTCTTCCTACATATCACCTCGATGGAGGATGTGACGACTCTATTTCTGGACAGCTTTGCAGGGGCATACAATCGTCTTTGTTACCACTGGTCACCAATCCGCTTTGAATCATGAAATTTGAATTCTGGCATTATGATCCACAAAGGCTCTCTTTGACTATTGTCTCTACTACCCCGAGCAACAATATTTCCAAATTTTCTACAAGGCCAACAAAAAAAGAAGAACGTCTTTACTCCACCTCAGTATATAAAGGTGCCCTGCCTTTTCGAATCTTAGGTTCTTCTCACCTAAAATTTCTCTCCTCGAGGACTACTTACTCATCACATTGCCACAATATCTATCGAGTGGACTCAAGCCCCATTGCACAGCCAATATGTGTTTAATATGGACCCAGAAATACCATATCTGCGGCTGTATATGGACCATTCGCGATCTCTATTGCAACCCCACCGAAACCTGCTGGGGCGCAAGGTTTCTCATCACTCATAATCACTTACAATCCTGTCTGAAATGCAGAATATCAAGAACCTCCAGCTCAGGAACAGACCCAGCATCAGCGGCTCAGCCACCTGATTCACCAGCAGCAGAAAGGTCCATGCCTGTTCTAGATCCCACCGACACTACAATCTTTTGCAAGAGAGGCGATGAAGAGCTATCAAGAAGTTTACTTGAAGTTCATTCCTCAGATAGCAGTAAGGGCGATGATCCAGAGCAGGTTCAAGAGCCTGATGATCCCACCACATCCGAGCTGAAGTCCGATGCACAGCGGTTACCGGGGTGGGTGTATGAGCCAGAAAATCTAGGCGATGCGAGTAGAGTGTGTGATCCAGTGAAATCGGGACAGATCTGGAAGAATTACCGAGCTCGTCGGGGGAAGACAAGCTGGCATCTGGGCGAGCGTCAGATGTCCAAGTGATGTCGGCGCGTTGCTTCATGTTACTACTGTGCGCTCGTATCGATGATATCAGGTTACCCTCCTAAAGCTGTAAAGCCTTCGAGGTTCATGATGATGGCGAGGAGCTGGATTCTACAGTGATAGGATCTAGAATCGAAAAGATGGATTCTTGAAAATAGCTATTCCGATGGATCGTAAATAGTCGTTATCTCAATTGAGATGGATGCTGTAAGATGGAACAACCATGGCTTCTTTGCTCCGCATCTGGATGATCAGTGATCGTACGGTCAAGGAGATTTATGCAAAATCCGCATGGGCTGGATCAGTACAGACTGAAAACAAGAACTCTGCGGATCGAGTTAAAAAGGCAAAAACGAGGTTTTACAGACAAGAAGTCCCATTCATATCCTAGGTATGGCTAGCTCCTGAGAAGCTGTGATGAACGGTAATGGCTAATTTGGCAGTGGAACTCGGCAGACCAATTCTGCATCTCCTACGCTCACAAGCTGGTATGAAGCCGCTCGAGACGCGACGTGATTGCGTCAATGACCGCAGACCTGAATTAGAAACGACGTCAGTCCCCGATAATTTGCACCAATGAGATACACCCATCTTGGCTCAAAGTTGACTTACTCTCGTTCGACCATTCTCATCGCATCCGCGACCTTGGCTCGCTGGAGCCGCTGTGGCACCTTTGGCTGAGCACCCCCCGGAGAAGCGGGACTGCCAGGCTCAGGGGACAATGCCTTGGCACTAATGGTTTTGGCTTCAGCCACAAGCTCATGGGCAAGATCCTTGACCTGTAGAATGTGTGAGCTGGGTAAATCGGACTAGGAATCACAAATGGGGAATTCGACGTACCGTCACCAATCGTTGAGTCAGCTGCTGATCTGCCTCATTCGCTGAGGGTTCTTTGTCGCCAATAGAGTCGTTCAATGTATTGACTTCCGAGATCCAGGCTTTCTCCTTCTCGCTTAGTGGGCGACCGCCCGAATTGAGGAGCTTCTTGCGCAATGCATCATATCTGCGTGTAATTTCGTCCTGTTTGGCCTTTGCCGCCTGCAGTCGCTTGTCGAGGACATCACCGTTGCGCGAACCATATTTGCGAGTCCCGTCCTCTCCGATCTCGCTCGTCACGCCCTGAATGCGTTCGGCAACATCGGCGAGTTGCTTCAGCTGATCCTTCATTTCGCCTTGCAATCTCTCACACCGACGGAACAAGTCCGACGCTGCTCGCTCCAGGGCGTTTGTATGGGCGGAGAGAACGCGATGAGCCGTAGTCACTAAGTCCAGAGTCGCGGGAGAAAGTCGAACATGCTCTTTGAGAGTGTGCCGTTGACGATGCGGCACATGCTTCTCGACAAAAGTCTCGAGGGGCGACTTGGCATAGAGAATAGCGGGCACTTGGTAAGGGGCTCGGTGAGGAGCCAGCGCGGAAGAAGCATCTGAGCTGGGCTTGTAATCATATGTGCGAAGCTCCAATGACGCCGAGAATGCGTGTTCCGGACCATCCATAACCGCCGCGTACGGGTTGGAGGGATGATACGTGAGAAGCATGTATCCCAGGTCAAAGTCATAAAACACTAATGACGCCGCCAGGTGTTCGTTGAGCGCGATGGCGTCTGCATCCGAGGCCTGCAAGATCTTTTCTCTCTGCGCAACCTCTCCACTGCAGAGGACCTGCAGTCGGAAGCCTGATCCGGAAGTGTCTTCAGCCTGCAGTTCAGCCTCTAGTCTTTGTACCCAAGATGTTAAGGAAAAGTGAACCACGTTCGAGGCCGTTGTAACGAAAAATGAGTATCGAGAGTGGACGTCCTTGGTGAAAGTCGGCCAGACAACAGATTCTGTGCCCGCGGTCTTGATGGTGTCCAGCGACTCAACCAACACCAGATCGGCAGGCTCTGAGAGCGGCGTGCGGAACGCGTTTTTCTTAGCTTTGGGCAGCCACTGGCCTTCTACGCCGTCCAATTCCAGGCAAATGTGAACACGACCATTCCCACTGGTAAGACAGACGATCGTGGCAGACAGCTTATCCTGGTCACCTGCCTCCACTCCCAGTTCTTCATCTTCTCCGACCATAAGGTCTTCCACGTCGAGTTTGGACGCAATCACCAGAATATCACACAGATCAAGATCATCGAGTTGATCACCAGTGTCGAATCGGAACGGACCTTGCAGGCGTGGGATTGCACTAGGGTTTGCGGGCCGCGAGAACACATCAGCGCCGGGAATGAGGTCCGAATCAGAGGGGTGATAGGCAGCCTCTTGTTCATCAATCTCCCTCAGCCATTCGTACTGCTGTCGAGAGGCGATCAATTCCTCCTCGACATCTTCGGGTGCTTCTTCCAGAGCGGACAGCTTGGGAATGATAGCCGACGAGAGCGAGGGGATCGTAGCGGACGGGGCTTGCCACTTGGATGGTAGTAATGGGCACAGAGCGTAGAGGTCCCCAGGCTTCATAGCAACCCATAGGGTCATGGGGGCCCAAGCATCCTCCTTTTCACTCCCGTTGCCAGCGAAGCAAGCTGACGCAACCTCCATATCAAAGACATCGGCAGAGAATCCCTTATTTTTACCAAATCCAGAGGGAGCAAAATCTTGGTCTGATGAGGTGCCGTCAACCAACTTCTTAAGATCCACAGCCAATGTTGGCTGATCGAACGACCAGTGGTTGTTTCGATCGAGTTCCCAGACTCGCACGGCGGCATCGGCGGTGATTGTGACCAGGCATCCGCCAAGGTTGCTGTGCAGGCCCAGCGGGTGCCAGAGCGCAGAGACCACTGGAGCTTCTGGAATGACATGAGTGGTGGGACCCAGCTGGTATGTCTTCAGTCGAATCTGAGATTTGTCCGCCGACGCGAGATGTGACGAGTCCGGGAGTACCGCGATGTGGACTGTATGCTCGGTGACAATTGCCAGGAATGCTCCATTTGGGGAAGGAATGATTTGTTTGATGAGCCCGTAGACAGGCACGGCGAGCACCTGTAAAAAACGTTAGTTACATGTCGCATACCCAACAGCTCGCGCAAATAAGTCAATTGAAACGGACGGGAAGGAGAACATACTCGATAAGACGGAGAGGACGTCTCCTCGGCGTGTGTCTTGGTCTTCTTCTGCCTCGCCTGCTGCTGCCATTGATCCTTCAAGCGCGCCAAATTGGACCAGCGAATCTCATTGTCGATCACAACAAACACCTCGCTACCCCTCTTGGCAATCGTTTTGACCGCGCCACTCACTGCGGGAGCTTTGCCTGGCTTTAGCGCCTCATCTGTGGAAATCTTGTCCGGATTGCTCGCAAAGAGGTTGGCGCCAGGTGACGGCCGGCACAGCCAGGCCGGCGCATAGCTGTGAACCTTGGGCATGTCTTTATCGGTGACAAAAGAGAAAATATAGGGCGCAGTGGTAGTGTTGAGAAAGCAAAGTTGAAATCAGACCGTCTCCGTCGAAGGGAGGGTGGCGTGAAATACGGAAAGTAGGCAAGCTTGTCCAGGGTTGTTGATTGCCCGTGGAATTTGGCGACGCCAAGACTTTGTTGGAGCTCCGAGCTTCCTTTTGCCGCCGCTCCAACGCTCCGCAACTTTCCATACTCTACGTACTTGCAACATTTCTCGTCTGTGTCGTTCTATCCACCATGAGTCTACTAGCTATCAATACAGTTGACCGTCTGGACAGGCCCAGCGCCTATTACGTGGGCAAGGTAAGGGAAAAAAAATGCAACCCGTCTCAGGTGGACCTACCCGTAGGTGTGCTAATCGCGATCCTTCATTGCGCAGAACAAGCGGCGCAGCAGATACAATGACGATGATGAACCCGAACGAGAGGACCCCATGGCCAAGTTGAAGGATGCGACTACGCTCTACGTAGGCAATTTGTATGCAATGCGCCGACAATCTCGATAGATCTGCAATGGTCCACTAATTCCTTTTGCAGGTCCTTTTACACGACGGAGGAACAGATCCACGAGCTGTTCTCCAAGTGAGTAATAATGCAACCGCTGATCTTTCAATTTTTTTTAGAATTGTTCGATTTCTGATGTTTTTCTCTAGGTGTGGTGAGATCAAGCGCCTGGTCATGGGTCTCGACCGTTTCAACAAGACTCCCTGCGGATTCTGCTTCGTCGAATACTACACCCACCAGGATGCTCTGGATTGCCTGAAGTATATTGGAGGAACCAAGCTGGATGAGCGAATCATCCGAACCGATTTGGATCCCGGGTTTGAGGAGGGACGGCAATACGGGTATGTCATACTCTGGACTGGCAGGAGGGAAGACTGCGACTGACAATCTATCCAACAGACGCGGTAAGTCTGGTGGACAAGTCCGTGACGAATATCGCGAAGAGTACGACCCTGGACGCGGGGGTTACGGTCGGGCATACGACGAGCAGCGTCAACGGGAGGAGGAACAATATGGCGAGGGAAGGTAACACAATCTTGTATGGCGACATGGGACAGCACCGGGACAGCCGGCAAATTGGCGTTTATTATATTTACAAGGGCCGCAAGATCAATTAGCAGGAACTGAAGATTTTGTCTATTCTATCCAACGGATGCTCTATTTACATGATCAAGTTTTTTTTTTCGCAGCGTGGTCTATGTGACTTCAAATCTCGGCGCCCCGACGCAAGAACGCGTGTTCACGAGCTGCGCTTCTGCCTCCTCTTCAGAGCATCCTCTACCTGATGCAACCACCAGGCGTGGATTCTGGCGTCTCCCGTCAGCTCAGGGTGGAAGCTGGTTCCAAACACATTGCCTTGGCGCACCGCCACGACATCGCCCAACTCGTGATCTGGACTGATCGCACGGCCCTGTGTGGCATGGCGCGCCGCTGGCCCAGACAAGGTGGCCATCACCTCGACATCGCTATTGGCAGCGTCCGCTACCGAATTTCTCGCCTTCCTTGAAGGTGCAATAATTGTGTCCTCACGTTGAGATTCCTCCTCTTGAATTCCCGATTGGGTGGGCAAGATGCACTCGACAATGGGTGCTCGGATAAAGACGGCGGGGAACGGCGGGGCATTTTCGCCCAGGAATGGCAGATCAAGAGGTCCCTGGAAGCTCTCCGTCTGTCGACCGAAATGATTGCGATTCACTCGAACATCAAGACCACCAATCAACTCCTGACCACCCTTCTTCGTCTTGTTGGCGGATTCCGCGAGGAGGATCAAGCCGGCGCAAGTGCCCCACGTTGGCCTACGGCGGACTCTGGTTGTAATGGCGTCACCGTTAGACCAGGCCGATCATCAACATCCTATTTTGAGGGCACAACTCACTTGACAAATTCTCTCAGCGGCTCTAGTAGATTTGAACGTGCCGCAACCAGCGACATGGTGGTGCTCTCGCCACCGGGCAATACAAGCCCATCGCATTTCTCGAGCTCTTGTGGCGTTCGGACTTCGATGAACTGCCAGTCAGCGAAGCCTTCTTGCTCCGCTGCCGTCTTCAGTAGCTTGATATGTTCAACGAATGCGCCCTGTAGAGCGAGAACTCCCACGGTGACCGGCATCTTTTCAATAGTGGCAAGACGGAGAAAGTGTAGAACGATCCAGACAGTTTATCTTCCTTGCGACTACTGTATGACTCGACCGACACGTGATTTTAGACTTTCCGCGGAGACAATAGGCTTATCGGGCCAATCCTTCTTTGTCCCCTTCTCCCACCGCCCTTCTTATCGCCACGTGAGTCTCCACCCAATCTTTTCTGGTCGCGGGACGACAAGCGCGGGGCGGCGGAGGTTCGATGCAGCCCGCAGACGTGGCTGGTGGGCCATGCAAGCTTACTGCGTAGATGGAAATGCCGGTCTGCTCAGTGCTTCGCTGCTTGCTGTCGCTTGAAGAGTATGAGATCTGCTCAGGAACCCACAATCAAACATCAGCTTTGTGAGACGTGACTGGGCTTTCACATCTACCCGCAATCGATCCTCTGAACTCCACTCTAGAAGACGGCAACACTCAAACATGACAGCCAACCAGCTCGGATCCGCTGGTACACAATCAGCAATGACCGGGGCCAAGACCGAACAACCGTCGCACGGTTTGCCAACGTTGGTTCGATGGTTCATCAGTACTCGACAGTGGGAGGCGCGAGACCTTGATCTTCCATTGATCGACGCACTACGCCCTGCGGAGCAAGAAGCGATCAGAAGGTATCACTTTGCATCCGACAGGCGCATGTCACTGGCATCGCATCTTCTCAAATATCTTTATATACACCGTTCCTGCGGTGTGCCTTGGAAGCAGATTATTCTCAGTCGCACCCCCAAACCCGAAGGTCGACCCTATTATGCGTCCAAGACGGAGACACGAGTAGACTTCAATGTCAGCCACCAAGCCTCCTTCACCATTCTGGCGGGGGTCATCGTGCCGTCCAAGGAACAACTTGCGCAACAATCTGCTGCCCAAGGCGTGGTAGCGTCGCCGCCTAGAATCGGAATTGACATCACATGTGTCAGCGAGCGACGCAAGCCAATGGAGACCATGCGGGAATATCTCAATTTCATATCAGCCTTTGATTCTGTATTCTCGCCACAAGAAATGGCTATCATGCAAAATCCGCTGTCGACGCTGCGGCGAGCGCGGGAGCTGGGCCTCGCCCAGGCCTTCCCCTTGGACGACGAAGCGACACTGATCAATTTTGGCTTTCGTCTGTTCTACTCACACTGGGCTTTAAAAGAGGCGTATCTGAAAATGACAGGTGACGCCCTCCTAGCCGACTGGTTGCAGGAACTTGAATTCACAAACGTCATTCCTCCACCCATGGCGGATCGTTTCGCTGCGCAAAGACCCGCAGGCAGTGATGCCGGAGTGGACAACTGCCAAGATTCCTCCCAGCAATGGGGTGTGCCCTACACGGATATCAGGATCTTCAAACATGGCACAGAGATTCACGGCGTACGGCTCCAGCTCGAAGCCTTTGAGTCTGATTATATCCTTGCTATCGCCGGCCGGGGATGTCCTGTTGGTCCCTTCTCTCAGCTACAGCGGGACGATAGCCTCTCTCATCAGAAACCGGCCACTACAACACATTCGACACGCATTCCTATCAACGCTCGCCTGGCTTTGGGCCAGTCCGACCCTTGGAACCCAGAATGTGACATTCTCGATCCGTGGTTGCCCGTGCAAGAAGTTGACATTGATCTTGACGTTCGGGCCTGCGCCGAGGGAAGGTGTTCCCATTGATCTGGGGAGATCAAGAGGAAAATATTGGCATCGCAGTACATTCGAACAACAAATATTACTCAACATTCAAGAAACGTCGATTCATCGCTTTGATCGGGGTCAAAAGCAACTTTCACATCTAAGCCTCTCAATTGATGCGACCCATGTCCTGTCTAAGTGGATGAGTAGACTATTTTTTCCCTCAATCTTGCGCCACGTTGTACGCAGAACGACTCGGCTGGTTTCGTCGAATGAATCACAGCGGAACCATAAGTACCATGATGCAAAGTATACCTCTCAGCCCACATCCAAGTGCTGAATTCGAGTCGCAAGAATTGATTTTTGTTTTGTTTTGCTTTTTTTTGTTTGTTTGCTTTACCAAGGAGTCAACTAGGTAGCATTCCTGTTGGAAGAACTACCCAAGGACGGAGAAATCCACAGACAACCTTGGAGATTGAGCCAACACAAGCAGTTGGTTCAAACATCAGCAATGCCTGTACATTCAGGCATGAATTAAGATTCATGGCAGCTTCAGAGTGTAGAGATATATACATTTTGCCAGAGGCATGAGAGGAACAAGGGACATTGACGAGACAAACCTGAAGTGGTGAGGCTGGGGAGGAAGACTGGATAGGATTAACGGGCAAAAGCAAGGTCTATTTAGAAGGAGGAGGAGAAAAGCGATTGTTCAATGTAGCAGTCCGGAGAGGGAGCAGCTCATCGGTAGCAAGGCGTGACCTGGTCATTTGATGACCCATTGCATGGCCGAAGCTATCTGTGTGAATCTCTGGCTTTCTGAGTTTCTGGATGGCATTTGCCACGACGGGGGAGAGGTTCTTTCTGCCATGGTCACAGCAGCAGGTTCTTGTCTCGCATGGGATAGGTCGAAGATGTAAAAAGTGTGTCATCGTTTGCGCAGCTACATGCGAGCGAAATGTTGCGGCAGAGGGTTCATCTTGAATGCGTTATCTCAGATCTCAATGGCGGTCGAGACGCCGTTGGTTCGCGAGGGCTCAACTTTCTGTGTTTGCTTTGCCATGCTCATCATCGCCTCGAGCATCGAGTCACGGGTGGACACAGTCAACCGATCCACGTCGGCAGGGGTCAGATTCTTAGTTTCAATAGGAGGCAGGACTATTGGATTCCAGTCTGTCAGTTTTGTCATCCCTCACGAGAACAGCATGAAATGGGACTCACCCTTGATCTTGATTGAGCCCGCGTTGAATCGCAAGTTGCGAGGCGACAGGACATGGGAGTAATTCTCAGCCACGACCGGAACGATTGGTACACCGGCCTTTACAGCCAGATGGAAAGCACCCTTCTTGAACGGCAGTAGCATAGGCTCGTCAGAGTAGCTTCGCGTACCCTCAGGGAAGATAAACACGCTCTGACGGTGCTCGCGCATCTCCTTCACTGCTCCGTCAAAGGCTTTCATGGCATTCTCCCGGTTAGCTCGGTCAATGAAGACCGTACGCGACAGGGTCATAAACCAGCCGAGGAACGGAACATTGCGTAAAGACTTCTTCGCGGTCACACTGCAGTATGGTGGGAAAACAACCCCGAGCATCAATACGTCCAGTTCTGACTGGTGGTTGCCAACAAAGATCGCCGGCCGCGTGGACAAGTGCTCTTGGCCCTCAATGATCTCAAATGTCACACCGGTTGCAAGCCGCATCACCCACTTGAAGCTTCGGGCAGTCGCCCACTGCGAAACACGGCCATAGCCAACGAGACGAAGGACGATGGAAGCAATCACACCGTAGATGGCGCACACAAGGAGCGAGCCATACGCAGCGAGGCAGCGCGCGACGAATGCCGCTCGGGGGACTTTTTGGCCCAGGGCAAAGAGTGCCAGTGTACCGGCTACGTAGCAGCTGACACCTGTAACAATATAGGAAGTAAACGACATCGCGGTAGGATCGTGATGAAGACTTCTAAGAGAGAAGGGAGACTTGTGGTCAGCATGGAGTGTGAGAAACGGCATATATAACGAACAGCAAAACAGAGCCGAAACCTACCTATCTTCATCCACTATGGACGCAGGAACCCACGTGCAAATGACGAAGATCGAGAGGACCAACCGGTACAAATCGCGTTCCAGCAACAAGATCAAATGCTCTCGGATGGTGGGGATCAAGTCAACCGATGTCATTTTCTGCCCTGGGCCGACTCACCGCCAGCTGACCGCGGCATATGACGGCATCACGCCGCACGCGCCGCCAAATGGAGATCCAAGCCTTAGACTGAAGACTGATGAGCACAAGTCAGCGGGGTGGACAGGGCAGCATTGTCAAGTCTGGTAACTATGGGCATTGCGTACCCCAGAAGACTGTGAAACCAAGAACATGAATTTTGCCCAAGCCCGCAGCCTCGGCCAGGCATCAGTCGCTCTCGGCGCAGCTGGGGAAAGATTGTGCTTATGAATCCAGGAGCAATGAATCTGTCGTCTCACATATATAGAAACAACTATTGCCCACATAGCAGAGCGGCTCAAGGTAAGCCTCTCTGGGCAGATATGTAGCGGATCAGAAACCTCCATGCTGAATGAGTTGAAGCGAGAAATTACTTTGTGTATTTCTTTGGCAGGGAAGTCAATGGCAGTGCAAGGAAGTCGCAAGTTCAGAGAATGCGGTTACGGATCCTACCATTGCCTCTTGATCACAATTCATCATCGAGATCCGATCGTCATGAATACTTGTACAAAAACACCGCACCGGATGCCAAATGCTCGTCAAAAGTAGCCCACCCACTTGCATGGACGCCAAATCCCAAGGACGCCAAGCAAACAGAACTCCCGCCCACGATGCTGTGCAAAACCAAACAGGAATTGGGCAATGAGAAAACGAAAAGAAGAAAAGAAAAGAATGGACCGCTGAACGCCCACTCTACAACGTAAATGGACATCATTATCTCAAGCGGTGAGAAGGTCCAGAAGTGGTGCATAAAAGATACCGAGGCGGAGAGCAAAAGAATGAGGAAAGAAGGGGAATCCGAAGACACAAAGGTCTCATAGCGTTCAGGCGATGTCAGCGTCCTCCATTTCATCATCGTCCAGAGATTCCATTGCATCTTTGATGAATTGTGCAGCCTGTAACCGTGGTACATCAGTCAGAAAGCCTCCCGGGGAGCCAAGCTTAGAGGCATCGAGGAGTGGGAAAACTGACCTTGGGATCGAGGTTCAACGCAGTGGTGAAATGCTTGATGGCATTGCCCTTGTCGCGGAGGATCTTGTACAATTTGCCAAGTAGGTAGTGCACATTGGCCTCGTCGGGAGCAACGTCCTTGAGTGACTTCAACTCTACCAAGGCAACATTGAATTCCTGGAGTTTCATCAAGACACGAGCCTTGCGGAAGCGAGCCAGTATGGAGTGGGGTGCGAGGGAGCATGCTCGTTCATAGTGCAGAAGAGCATTTCGCGGGTTGTTCATCTTCTCCAGGACCAGACCCATGCAGCAGATGAGAACAGCGTTGGTCGGATTGATGGTTGCGGCATTACGGAAATGTTGCTCAGCAAAGTCCAGCTTGCCCATCTTGTCATACACAGTGCCCAGCCCATACCAGGCATTGTAGTGGCGGTTCTCCACGTTGATACCTTGGCGGTAGGCATCCAAGGCCTTGTCGTATTCTTCATTTGCTACGTATTCATGGCCCTGGAGTGTGAAAGCGTAGGCAAATTCGGGATCCAGCATAGTGGCCCGCTTGAAGCATTTCAAGGCCTGGTCATGATCGCGTTGATGGGAGAAGGAATTGCCAACCGCACACCAAGCTTGTGGTGACAATCGATCAGCCTCCAGGAGCTGGTGGGCCAGATACGCCAGCTCCACATCATTCTTGAGATGCCAGAGAACAGTCGAATAGATCTCCATGTCCTCGACTCGTGATGGCGCCATAGCCTGGACCCGTGCAAAGTATTTCGCAGATTCTGGATACATTGCTTGCTCAAAGTAGGCTCGACCCAGCTGCGCTAGAACCCAAGCAGTCTCCCGCTGGCCCTGCGAAAGTGAATTGAAATGCTGGATCGCCTCTGGGCATCTGTACCTGCATAGAGCACTATACCCAGATGCGAGCTTCGCAAACAGACCAAGCAGCCAGTTCAAAGCCTCAAGCTCTTTTGTTCTCTCGGCATTTCGCGGAAGAGGAGGGGGTCCAGGATTGGAGGGGGGCATCAAGCCAGTCCGCGGTTCTTTGCCATCACTGTCGGACGACTCGACGTGTTTGCGATTGCCACTGACGACGCGGCCCACAGTGGACGTTGTGGTGGTAGGACGTCCTTTAGCAGCAGGATTTCGAACCTTCTTCACTTCACGACCATCGCGACCTGAGAGTGAAGCCATCGCAAGTTTGCTGGTAGTGGGTTTGATCTGGCCTAAAAGGCGGACACTCCGTCGCTGGGGAGCTCCGGGTTCAATTGGCTGAGCAGGCACAGGATGGGCGACTTGACCGGAGACGGTCCGTTTCCGATCGCCGAACCTCGACGCAGGTGGTGGTGGATCGCGGTCCAAAGGCGCCAAAGAGGCTTCCTCGGGTTCCGTACGGGTTCTGGGCCGGGATCGAATACCCGCAGATCTCATTTTGGGCGGAGGATAACCTGATTGATCCATGCTCACCGACTGAACGGCCCGGATCCTCCTTGCTGGCGCGAGCGGTGGTTCCCAGGCGGACTCCGGTTCGGTCACTCCGTTTGCGATCCGAAAATCTTCCGAGCCACTGCTGCTTTGTCCACTAGGGGTTTCTGTTCCCTCGTGTATTACTGGCGCAGCGGCCGGATTCATGCCAGTAGAGTGCCCGTTGAACGGCCCCCAAAAGGCCGAGCTTCCATTTGTCGAATCAAATTCACCGCGCGCAGTGGAAATCATGAAAGGATCGCCGGTATGGTGAGAAGGGTAGGGTTTATCGGGCTGCGCGTACTGCGCTGGAACAGCATCGACGTCATCCGAAGAGGCGGATATTGCGGAGAGGAGTTCGGGGCTTAATTGGTAGATGTTGGGCACTCGTATGTTGACACCTGTCTAGAGGTTAGTCTTCTGCCGTCCCGTTTCACCCTGGTAAATGAGCCGATAAATACGGACCGGTCGAACACAGTCCAAGAAATGCATCCCACATGAAGGGATTCATTTTGAGTGATTCCACATAGCAGTCCACCGCCTTGTCTAGGTCTTTGTGCGCTTGCCACAACTTGCCAAGCAGACAGTACACGGCGGGCGCATCCGGTAAGTGTTGTCGCGAAGTTTCACTGTGTTTATCTGGAGCCACCCTCGTTAGCGCCGAGATCAAAGGGACCAACCAGTGCAGCGGAATCACGTACTCCAATGATTCTTGGATGACCAGAGGGATTTGCTGCGCTCCAAAGCAGTGATGCCATCTAGCTCTTTTCCTAGATCAAGGCAAGCTTGTGCATAGACATAAGCGCAGCCTGCATGTAAGCCACGCGAGCCTGAACCCTGGCTGCACTCGAATGCGGCCTTGACTTCACCACTCAGGAGGTGGCAGAGTGATAAGAGATATTGCGCCTCGAATGACCGAGGCTCATAAGCGTGGAGACGACCAGCAAGGAAGAGCGCATTGCGAACGAGGTTATTATCGAGGTTGTAGTAAATCAGATGCCTGAGTTGGCTAGCCACATGGCCAGTGGACAGGGCCATTTTGGCGGGCGGTGAGGGGAACGTGATGTTGTTGTTGTGATGAGGAGCATCGAGTGAGGACAGACCATCAGCGCCCGTGGCCCATCAGCATCGGCTCAAATCCCGGTGGTCGGGTCACTGGACCGACTGAGGCAGGAGGGTGTGTTTTGTCGAATTTGAGAGGGAAGCGCCCGTGAGATGCGGAAGAGTGGTGGAATGCCCACTGAAGCCGGAAGCGGGAGGCGAGAGTAGTGTAAGAGGGTGTTCCGCGACAATCAGGCTGTACATCATATATCGAGCCAATCAGGGGAGGATTTTTGCTCAAAGTTGCCGGCACATGCTGAAGGCCCCTCTGTACATCAATGATCAAGTGATCTATAGACGGTGGAGCTGATGTCGTCGCGCGCTCTCTGTTCTTGTTTTCTTCAGCCTGTTCTTTGTCTTATTTTGATTGCATCTCTACTTCGCGGATGTTAATCGATTCTGCCAGGCGGTCGGTGTCGTAGTGGGCAACCCGTACAAGGCTGATGTACGGACACAACAGTCACGACAAGAACGGATCCATGTAATTAGACCACACCATCAATTACCGCTGAGAATGACAATAGATGCCAGACACAGCAAGTATTAGGACTAACTACTTGGATTTATATGATATGTCTGCAGATAGTGCATGCGTCATGAAAATCTTTCAATTTCATTTTGTGCTCTACTGACATTTTGACTATGTTGTTAATCAACAGAAGTAAAGAGAAGCCTGGACTATGCAACACGTGCCTAATGGACTCAAATATGCATATCATGAACCCCCGGCCAGGACTAACCTACAACCTATTAGCCTAAACCTACCTATAACGTTAGAAGACCTAGGTAGGTACCTCTACCTAGAATTTTTCCTCCGCTAGGTTGGGATAGGCCTTGTGTTAAGTATAGCAACCCGGGCACGCTAACCAACTAGTCCAAAAGACTGAAATATACAAGTTCTGGTATGCCCGGGGACGGTATAAGCATCGCATCAAGGTCACCTGCGGGTAGCTACGGCTACGCAGTGCCACCTAACCCGCAGTGCCGTGCCGTAACAATGATAGGGCTCCCCTCTATATACAACCGTTCAGATGAACGTATTCACTACGAAATATATGTGAATGGATGCCGTCTTCCAACCTCCTCGTATTAGACCCTAGCATACTTGCTAAACTAATTTTCCACAAAATCTCATATCGAGCCTGATAGTGAAAGTGAGCAAGGTTATAAAGCTCAATCTGGCACAGAGTTACTGACGGGCACAGGGCTGGACTCAAATACATGAAGCATTAACTCCTTTAGACTACTACGTAGGTAGGTACCTACTGTAGCATATACCTCTATCAGTGACGGGATCAGCAGAAGCACCAGTAGGTCCAACATCTATGAACAGGCAGGAATCCTGGTCAGGATATTCTCATTTCTACAAGATCGGACAGATCCCTACATGTATGCATGCCCATCCCTCATTACATACAACGAATAAAGCCTAAATCCAACCACTGCTACGCATGTTTTTACACTCAAGAGAGTAAAGTATACAGAAAGCAACACAGAAAGCACCATCACATTTCTGTGGAGACGAATCCACAAGTGGCCGATTACACGCTGATGGGGCCACGCTGTTGGCCAGAGACCACCTTTCTCCGTCTCCATATGGCCGGAGCTTTCCGCACGAGCTGAACCTCTTCTCCTTCTGGGCGCAGCCATTGTCCGCGTCCTCTCTCTGCTCACCTCCACCTCGATTCCTGCGCAATCAATTGCCATCTCGGCACAATTGTCACACCATGGCTCAAGTAAGCTCCCAAAAAAAAAGAACACACCTTTAACCCCTCCCCCCAGAATCACGGCACTTCCAGATAGCGAGGTTGTCAGAATAACTGCGACACCCCCTCCTCATCCATGATCCTGATCACTCCTCAGTCGGGCACATCAAGCTAAGACAAGACACTCAGAAAGCAGCCAAGACCCTGGCCACTCGCAATGCGGCAGTCCTGGCCCGGACGCATCTCATCACTGCCGCACTGCATCTCCTCTTCTTGATCCTTCACTTTACACTGGGGCGCCCCCGCTCGCTGAAGCCCTATTTCTTCCTTGCTGTGCCGACCTTAGTCATTGAATTCTACCTGGACCGCGTCGGCCGCCCTACGTATAATGAAGATGGCTCGCTGCGCTCCGCAGGCGAGGATCTCAATGCGACCGGGCTGACGGAGTATATGTGGGATGTGCTCTACTGGACCGAGGGCTGTCTCGCAGCGGCCTGCATCTTCAATGACCGAGCTTGGTGGTTGTGGGTTGTGGTCCCGGTGTACTCTGTCTATCTGGCCTATACGACTGTCATGGGTGTCAAGAAGGGCTTTGCGGGGATGGGAGGCGGTGCAGATGGATCGGATGCCCCGGCACAGATGAGCAAGACGCAAATGAAGAAAGAGAAAAAGGGGGATCGCGTCAAATACCGCCGCTGAATCGGGCAGATGGCGGAGGTGCTTTTTGCTCTCGCTCCGTGGGATTGTGACTCTGTTATTTTGTCTTTGGAGCTTCCATGGCCAATCTTGCCCAGCCATATGTTTTGGCCCTCTTTCCGATTGCCACTTGATTCAATGTGGAAGCCACACGAAACTTGTGTGCCGTGAGGTATCTGGGTCAAAAGACTGGGAGTGCATGCTTTACAAGGCAGATGCGGCATCCCAGATTTTCGAACAGGGATAGGCGTGCACCTTGAATGTCTACATTTTCAAACTGTTTCCTCCGCCCATGCCAGATGTGTGGAATATGGAGCTCGGTGATCTGCAAGAGCAGGCGCTGAGAACAAGCTGGGAAACAGGCTGAGATGAAGGTCTCCTCGGGGGAGGAGAAACGTTAAAGGACTTGGGCATACTGATGTTCACCACAAAAAGGAACGCATTTCATTATGTATGAGGGGTACAATCGCTAGGCCAAATGAGCAAATACCAATCAACAAACATAATCCGCCGAGATAGATCGCTTGGAATGGCGAAACATTTCAAAGTAAGAAAAATGAAGCCGAACAAAAAATCGAGAAAGAAAGACAAAACAAAATCATGCAAGGAGTGCAATTTGAAAGTCGTGAGCGTAATATCAACGTGTCGAACCGCCCACGGGAGGTTTCTCGGACACCAACCAGGCCACACATGCTGCTGGCATGCCGCTGTAAGAGGCCCGGTCCGAACGTCACCCACACCGAAGAAGGGGGGACAAAATTAGGGAGATTGGAGAGGGATCGATGCCAGAACACAAGCGATTCTGATCATGATCTTTCAATCTAGAGTTCGTCTTTGGAAAGAGACGGAACGCCGGCTGTGATGCTGCTCCGCACCTGCTCGGCCTGAGACGCCGCAGTCTCGATGACCTTGGAGGCTCCACTGCTCGCATCCGCCGCCAAATCCTCCAGACGTGACTGGGCGCTCTCTACGGCAGCGGCAAGGCGGCTGGTGGCATACTCCAGCGCACCAGGCTCCTCGCCGTAGAAAGCGACACTCGCCTTGGACTGAATCAGCTCAATGTTCTCCTTAGCGACGTCAATGTAGCTGGACTCGGATCCAAAGATGGCGTTGCTGATCTGAGCCGATGCACTGGAGTAGGTCTCTGATGCGGCATCAGTGGCCTGCGCAATGCGACCCTTGGGAGTACCGTAGATGCCGGCACTGGCGGCATCAACGACAGAATGCAGTTGATCGTTCACCTGTTGCATGACGTCTTCGACGCTGGGCACCTCGGTAACATATGCGTGTGTCGCCGAAGAAGCTACACTGCTCATGCTCGAGGCGAGACTGGCCAATTGCGCTTGAGCACTTTCCACAGCAGCGGCAAGACGGAGGGTTGCACTCTCGACCGCACCAGGCTCCTCACCGTAGATCGCTGCACTAGCCCTGGATTGGATCTGCTCAATGTTCTTCTTGGCAATGTCGATATACGTCGGCTCTTTCCCATAAACAACACCGCTGATTTGAGCCGAGGCACTGGAATAGGCCTGTGCAGCGGCCTCGGTCGCCTGTTCGAAACGGCCTTTAGGGGTGCCGTAGACTGCCACGCTGGCGGCCTCGACGGCTGACTGGAGCTGATCATTGGCCTGCTGAACAATGTCCTCTACACTTGGAACATTGGTGATAAAGGCGCTGGCGACAGAGGAAGCTGTCTCGTAAACTTCACTGGCGTAGCTCGATGCCGCGGATACTGCTTCAGCAGGATAGGGCGTTTCGAAAGCGACACGAATGCGGCTCATCACGCTCTCTGTAAAAGAGGGCTGCTGTCCAACGAATGCCTCGGACAGAATTCCTTGAATCGCCTCGAATCGCGGGACAATGTCGTCCGTGAGACGTTGATAATACGGGGCTGGGGTGCCATAGACCTGCTCGCTGGCTTTGGCGACGAGGGTTTCCCAGTTCTCAGATGCCTGGCTTGACAAGGACTGCACAACGCCCGGGGTTGTACCGTAGAGGGCCGAGCTGGCGGAGGCCGATGCGAGAGAAAGAGAAGACGAAGCAGCAGAGACTGCAGCATGATACCTAGATGAAGCATCATCCACAATGCTTTGCGCCTTACCATTGTCAGCTGCAGAAATCATGAAACTGGCGGAGGCAACAACTGCCGCAAGACTCGCAGAGGCAAGAGAGGATGCCTTCTGGTACTGAGCGTCAGCTTGAGCCACAACGTCCTTGATATCCCAAGTGGCCGCTGTAGGCGTGGGAGTGCCGTAAACTGCGCCTGATGCGGTAGACAAGAATGCTGTGTAGTGGTCATGCGCTAGGCCTACAGCCTCGTAGTAACGTCGCTGTGCGTCGAGCACGAACGGCTGCGCTCCGTCCGTCGACGATGCGGGCACTGTATATTGCGCCAGCTGCTCCGATGCGCGGCTGAGCCCTTCACTCAAGCGCGAGGATGCAACTGAAGAGATGTGAGCCAATGGACCTGTAGGTGTGGGTGAGGCCCGAACAGCACGAATGCGCGAATTGAACTCTTTGCTGGCATAGCTCACAGCGCCGGAGTAGGCAGATTCAATGGACGTCAAAATTTCGGCATGAGCGGGGGCGCTGGAATGCGCCATCTGTGCGACAGCTTGAGACTTGGCGATCTCATAGAGAATCTTAGCCTGTGCAGTCGAATCCGCAAAAGCAGAACTTGCGTCGTAATACAGATCCTCTGCTTTCTGGGTGAGCTCGTCAAAGTAGTCCCGCTCCTCCTCGTCCAAAATGGGCTCTTGTTTGGTGGTCAATGAAGCAGCAGCAACTCCGAACGCAGACTTGCTGATGTGTTGATATTCCTCGACAGGAGATTCGGAGCCATAGTCGGTACTTCCCTCGCTCTCGGCGGATCGGGAAACCCCCTCAAGCTTGGGGGACTCGTCCCGAACATCGCCATCGACGATATCGGAGGAAATATCCTCCTCCTTCTGACCCACGAAGCTAGCAGAAGCCGACTCCGGTTGAGCAGCAGCATCGTCGGGGACCGTGCCTTCGCCAGCGGCCTCCTCACTCTCGGCAGCCATGGTCACCGGCTTGGGCCATGAAGGCGGGGGTTCTGTGCGGGATTCAAAGTTGTCGCTCACGTCACGAGCAGCGATCTTCCACTTGCCAACATCCTTGAGCCTGATGAGCTCGTTCGCTGTGTCTTCGGCGACTTGCATTCCACTGTCCAGAATGGCAGCGCCCACAGAACGTGCAACGACCGCAGACTTGTGATTCATGCCAACTTTGCGGATCTCGTTGCGCCAGTCGTCGAATTGAGCTTTGAGTGAATGATATTTTGCCCAATCTTTGTAAGTCACATCATCCATCCAGGCCCATCGGGTACCAATCTCTTGCAGACCCAAATCCCGAATACTGTCCAAAACGTCGAGTGTTGAATTGATGGCGGCAGAAACGCGCCGAGTCAATTCCTCATCGAATGAGATGGACCATTGTCGAAGAGCGTGGGTACGGTCTCGAACCGAAACGGCAGCAACGCGAATGTCATCGATAAGCTTCTCACGAGCTTCCTCCTCCGCATCTGGGACATCTTCTGCTGGCAAGGACCCCGCCAAGTCGATAATCGTCTGCTTGACAAAAGCAATCTTTTCAGTAGAAACTGCCTCGAGGGCCGTCGACAGACTTTGGCCATGACCTTGGGCGCTACTTTCGACAAGAGCTGACACGATGTCTTCGATGCGCTCCTCCAAATCCTCAATGCCTTTATCAGCAGCCACCGAAAACTTTGCCTGCCATCGTTGCAGATCAGAGTCGATGCGAACGCGGGCTTGCTTGGCCTGCTCCGCAGCCGACAGTGTGGGCTGAGCGGATTGTACCTGCGCACTCGAGCTTGTCATCATGCTGGTGGTGGAGGAGGTGCGCGGTTTGACCATTGCGGTAGAGGCCGAGGTTGACAGCGGGCGTGAAGAGGAAGTGCTTTAAATTGAATTAGATATTGGACATGACTGAGTTTCAATGGACCAACACCTTACCTGTCCATCTCGTCCATGACGGCACGAAGACGTTTGCCTTCCCGGTAGCTGGCCAGACGCTGTCCAATTTTCACAAGCTGGGGCTCAACTTGTTCCGAGTACAGGCCCGTGACATGGGGCCACAGAGAGCTGTTGGCGAAATAGATGAGCGACGACCAAGTGTAGCGAGCGCCAGGCATGACATGAGTTGTCAGGATCTGCTGGCTAGTACTATAGGTCTTGCCGATGTAAGGACGGGAATGTGTGTACATCGGGACCAGTTGATTCCAGTATAACCCCTTCGCGAACCCGTCCACCTGGCGGTAGTAAGGCGAGACCACAGAGACTGCTCGCTGAACATGAGGATCTACTTGTGTCATGTACAGCTTGTGGGCTTGATTGTGAACGGCTTCCAGACGTGGGGTCACTTGCTGCCTCCATTGAGATTCACCGAGCACTCGGGCCTGGTGTAAGGCGGGTGCGCCATATGTTTCGTAACCAAGCTTAGCAGCTTTGGAGGCAGGTGTGTACACTCGCTCATTGAACACGGCTACATATGGCCGTGCTTGATCCACATAGGGAGCAGCATATGTCTCATAATAAGGTATCACGTACGGCTCGACCTGGGATCGAACCACCAGATATGGCTTGCAGACCTTCGGGGAGGTCTCATTTAACTCGCTCAAGCGAGATGGGCACCGGAGAAAGGGTGTCAAAAGGGCGTACCAGATACAAAGTCTATAATTGAATCCTGTTAGCTGTGAAAATGCTCCCTTCTTCGATTTAATATCTCCAATTCAAGAGTTTGACCGGAAGTTTTCCTGAAATAGCGGCGGAGAAAAAAAAAGACGCAAATACAGAGTCACACTTACCGCACTGCCAACCCAAGCGACCACCGCAGAGGACCCTTTCGGCGCGACTTGCCATTTTGGGTGCTTTCCCTCCCTTTGCTGACTTTGCTTGTATACAGCGACCCTGAGGGTGCTGACCCGTTCTCTTGAGCTGTCATGCTACAGTGCCGTTGGCGGCGGGCCGGCCCCTTCGCGTGATAAACAGAGAAAAGATAGGTCGCAGGCACAAGTTTCAGTGACCGCACTGGATCAAACCCCTTCTGGAAATGGCTTCGTGGAGGAGCGGCGACGGACTATCGCATTCTTAGGTAGACCTGCAAGGCAAGGTAAATCGGCACAGCCTCTGTCCAGCGACGTGACAGCTGAACCTAGGGATTCAAATCTGCGATTGATGCGGGA
This sequence comes from Penicillium sp. PF2412A, assembly GCA_023626555.1. Taxonomy (NCBI): domain Eukaryota; kingdom Fungi; phylum Ascomycota; class Eurotiomycetes; order Eurotiales; family Aspergillaceae; genus Penicillium; species Penicillium sp. PF2412A. Next base: position 481,952 of record JAMAHA010000001.1, read on the forward strand.
GGCTCGCGTCGGCTTGGCGCTCGGAGACTGTCACGGCCCACAGTTCCCAAAATCCCAGACGACAGTCGGAGCTTCAAAGCAAAAACGCAAAGATATTTTCACAAGCACCAAAGAAGTAGTCAGAGGTGATGTAGAGACAGATGTGAATTTAGAGAAACCTGACCATGCGACGTACGCCTAGACCCTCGCAACGGTGGCTTGTTGTGCTGCTTAGCACCAGTCGAGTGAGGTCATCGGTGGCACGGACGCAGGCCTGCATGAGCTCGCATGCTGTGACCAGGCCAGTAAAGTCCACTGTTGGAAATTACACGCTTCAGCCAATGAACGACTTGATGCGCTCCAATAGCCGTAATGAACGGGGTAAAGTGGTGACGGGTGGGAGCTGAGTCAGCGACCTCGATGGACAGGCCGCTGGCTGCTCGGGAGGGCCGCCCAACAGCGGAATCTAAGCTTGGCCCTTTTCGACCCTTTCGAGGATCAAGATCGTCAATCCGTCTGAGCCTCAGCCACCATACTGTTGCAGAATCAAGAGTGGATCTTGGATATCACTTTGAGAACCTACTCATGGTCATTGAGTAGTTCCACCAGACAAAAAATAGTGGTGGACAGCACGCCTGCGAATTCCGGACATTTCCAGCTTCCCGCTATCTTGCCTAATCGACTAGAGGGTCGTCGCTCTCTGAAAATCATCCCTACGGCATCAGCATCGATCGGTCATCCTTCCCAAAAAGACCCAGTCACGTGGGCTCAACTCATGGAACAGTGATTGAACGAGGATGAAGAGCTGGTAGAGGACCTGCTACTCGGGCGACATTACTTGACCTGCAAGACCGTCAACCATGGACTTTACAACCCATTCACCTCGGAGCCCCGCGGCCACATCGTCCGGCCCCGATGTGATGAACGACCCGGCCTATGACAAGCGAGATGCTGGACCAGAAGATGCGGATACATGCCGAATATGCCATGGAGAAGGATCGGAGGAGGAACCGCTGTTTTACCCGTGCAAATGCAGTGGCAGTATCAAATATGTCCACCAAAGCTGCTTAGTGGAGTGGCTGTCACACTCGCAGAAGAAGCACTGCGAACTTTGCAAGACACATTTTCGATTCACGAAACTCTACGATCCAAATATGCCAAACAGCCTTCCAACGCCACTCTTCCTTCAACAAGCCTTCCTCCAGGTGGTCCGGACTCTCATCACCTGGTTGCGATTTGTTCTCGTGGCTTTTGTATGGTTGGGCTGGCTGCCATGGTCGATGCGAGCGATCTGGAGGGCACTTTTTTGGCTTGCGGATGGCCGTTGGTCGGCTGCAGGGTCTTCTCAACAGGCCGGGTCGAGCTCCAATCAAGCTACGAATCACACAGGTAGTGCCGCTGCCGCTTTAACATCGATTGGCCTTGCGGATTCAAGTCTCACATCTGCCTTGCCGTCTGCTTCCGCGATAGCAGTGCAGCCAGGACAATCACCCGGCAACGGCTTCCCCACTGGCGAGCCGCTAATGCTCACCCTGATCAAGAAACTCATTCCAAGTCTTTTTGTTCCTGCATGGTCATCCAGCAACAATGGGAGCATACCGCAAGCCAGTGACGTTTCCAGCACATCAAAAGCACGCTACCCGTCGTGGCTCTCGGACGTCAAATTTCTTAGGGCTTTGACGCCTTATCCGACCATTAACAATATGATCATCGACACCCTTGAGGGGCAGTTGATCACACTTCTTGTCGTCGTCGCCTTTATTCTTCTATTTTTGATTCGAGAATGGGTGGTCCAACAGCAGCCCATGGCAAATATCGCAGAGGGAGAGCGGGAGGCTGCATTGCAATTGATTGCCAACGATCGAATCGTTGACGATCTCGGTGGGCCACAACCAGAACCGGTGGTGGATCATCTTGATGAAGATCATGAACCCGATTTCCGTCGACCCCGGGATGCCAATGATGCTCTGCCTGGCGGTCCCCGGCAACATTCTCCTGCGCCCTCGTGGACTGATTCGGATGACGGTCTTCCTTTATATGAAAGACTGGCAGAGTTTCGTGATGAAGAATTCCCCAGACGCCGGTTTGGAGATGATGATGTGGTGGACTCCGATCAACCAGAACAGGAGTCGGCTGACGTCCCATATCCAACGGACGTCTTGTTGCTTCGAGACATCTTGAGACGGGCAAATGGTGATCGTAATGAGATTCTACGAATTATCCGCCGCGAAGGTCATGAAGCAGAGCTGGCTTGGATTGTCGAGGCGATGGATAGAGACCCAGACGAGCGCGTGGTTGCCGGACCGTCATCTCGCGCGGAAGATCTCTACATGGCTCACCGGGGAAGCTCTTCAAATGGACTTGGAGCGGAAATTGCAAACACCCAAGGGAGCGCCGACGCTCCTTCCTCATCGGCTACAGCCCAAGCTCACAATGAGGCACATGTGGGATCAGCAAACGAACGCCGGAACATTGCAAATCCAGAACCAGAGCCTGTGAAATCCTTGGTTGAGCGAACGATTGATTGGTTTTGGGGAGACATTGCGCCCGAAGGTCATGATAACGACGATGGCCTTTTACAAGATGATGAACAGATTGTGCAGGACCCCGCTCTGGAAGATCCCTTCGTTCCTGTTCAAAACCGGCTGGACCAGCGGCCCGCTGAAGATGCGGCTGCAGCTGCGCCTGGAGCCGACGGACCACTGGAAGGCAACGATGCGGATGCTATTGACGGTGATGATTTCGACGGCATCTTAGACCTCATTGGCATGCAAGGTCCTATTTTTGGGCTCCTCCAAAATGGGGTGTTTTGCGCACTTCTTATTGCATTCACTATAGCGATTGGGATTTGGCTTCCCTACCTATGGGGCAAAATCGCTCTTGTCCTTTTAGCCAATCCTTTGCAACTTGTCATCGGTGTGCCTATGACAGTTGTCACCATCATCGCAGATATTGTACTTGACACTCTCATTGGGTCCCTGGGCTACGCAATGTATTGGTTAAGTATTGTCTTGAAAGTACTCACCAGTCCATTCGGAAATTTCGGGCCCGCATTCGAGTGGATGTCGACATCTCGGTCTTTTACCAGCACCTCTCTCTCATTGATCGGCAAAAGCACGGACCGGTTGAATAAAGTCGTCCGAACATTTTTGATACTTCAAGAGTCCGACATCCCCATGTTTTCTGTGCTTTCTCACCAGGCCCTCAAATTGCACCAGGCACGGATTGTGGCTGTGTGTAGGTCTCTGTTCGCCGTCTTCAAGTTCACTCTTCATGACTTCCCTCTGCGGCTAATGACGGGGACCCCTGGCGGGTTCATGAACGACTTCAAGCTTTCGGATGTGGCCGACGTTACAGCACATGTTAAGGCCTCACTTGGCAACTTGACAATCTCGTCGATTTTTGCTAGCCCCGGGCCTACGCTTTTGGGTACTAATTCTGCCCGAGCAAACTCTGCTGCTATGTATCTTGAGGAAGAGTTGGCTGTATGGGACACCAAGGATCGGGCGATAGCCATTGCCATGGGGTATCTCCTCGCCACGATGGTAGGCTTCCTGTATCTGCGAATCAGCGGTTTGCTTGCCGGCGCCAATCGTGGCCAAAGAGTCGATGGAGTCGTCGCTGAAGTGCTCCTTCAAGCTGGAGGTGTTATGAAAGTGATCCTGATCATCGGCATAGAGATGATTGTTTTCCCTCTGTACTGTGGTACCTTGCTGGATGTTGCTCTCTTGCCTCTCTTTTCCGGCGCAACAATATCCTCGCGTATGGCATTCACGGTGGCTTCTCCTTTGACATCTCTGTTTGTGCATTGGTTTATTGGGACATGTTACATGTTCCACTTTGCCCTATTCGTGTCTATGTGCCGAAAGATTCTAAGAAGTGGTGTCCTTTGTAAGCATGCTTCTGGCCCAGGGGTAGACTTCGCCCCCTTTTCGCTCCCTGTACTGATATATTGGCAGACTTTATCCGTGATCCTGATGACCCCACCTTCCATCCTATCCGAGACGTGCTCGAGCGCAGCATCACCACTCAACTCCGAAAAATTGGCTTCAGTGCTCTTGTCTATGGCGCCTTGGTCATTGTCTGCCTTGGTGGCGTTGTATGGGGGCTATTCTACGCGTTCAGTGATGTTTTACCTATCCACTGGTCATCCAGCGCGCCAATGCTGGAATTCCCCGTGGACCTTCTCTTCTACAATTTCGTGCTGCCGCTCGCACTGCAGTCCGTCAAACCCTCAGATATCCTCCATGACGTCTATGATTGGTGGTTCCACAAGTGTGCTCACTTCTTGCGACTGAGCAACTTCTTCTTTCCCGAGAGACATCCCGAGGAGGAGGGACGCCACGTCCGGCGGACTTGGTGGAGCTTCCTTCTTGGTCAGCAAGGTGACTGGGAGCATCCGATTATCAGCAACAACGGTCAAGTTGCCGCTGAACAGGAGAGTCAGGATGTCTATTTCCTCCGGGATGGCCGCTATGTGCGCGCTCCGGCGTCTGACCAAGTCCGCATTCCAAAGGGCACGAGAGTCTTTGTGGATGTGACTGAAGACAACAGTCGGCTCGACGGCCTCCCCGATTTGGATGATGGGCTTCATGGGCGTACGAATCCTAATTTCACGAAAGTCTACATTCCCCCTTACTTCCGGACTCGCATCGCTGCTTTTATCGTCCTGATCTGGCTCTTCGCTGCTATCACTGGTGTAGGTATCACAGTGGTGCCGCTCGTCATGGGACGCGTGATTGCTTCCGTCTGCTTTTCCAGCCCCGTCCCCGTCAACGATATTTACGCTTTTTCGATTGGTCTTTCAGTGGTAGCTGCCCTAGGCTACACCGCGTACTACTGCCGGGTAGCTCTTCAGGCTTTGCGCGAGAATCGGAACGCATATATGAGGTCGCCACGTGAGGTTGCCAAACTTCTAGGCAGCACTGTACTCGATTTCACCAGGCTCTTGTATCTTGCGACTGCCCTGGGGGTGGTGCTCCCGTCACTCTTTGCTCTTCTCACCGAACTGTATGTTTTGATTCCGGCGCACACATTCATCGCAGATGGGCAAGACCACGTCATCCATATTGTTCAGGATTGGACGCTGGGGGTCTTGTATGTCCAAATGGCGATCAAGCTCATCCTTTGGCATCCCCAATCCTGGGCAGCGGCCGCTCTCAATGGCGTCTTCCGCCAAGGCTGGCTCAAGCCTAATGTGTCCCTCGCAACCCGTGCGCTAATCTTGCCAATGGTGCTTCTCGCCTTCATCGCAATCACTGCCCCGCTCTCGTTAGGATTCGTATTGCGATGTACCCTGTTCTTCGCGCGTGGCGGAGCGCAACCTGAAATTTATCGCTTCGCTTATCCAGCCACCCTCTCGGTCGTTCTGGCAATGTGGAGTGTCCATTTCATTGTGCGCAAGTTGACAATTTGGCGCATCCATATCCGCGACGATGTCTATTTGATTGGCGAGCGGTTACATAACTTCAGCGAGAAGCGGGCGCGGGACGTTGGTGTTTCGCGACGGGTTCTCACGGGCTAGGGTCCCTCACTTCCTTTTCTGCCTCTCTGAGATGACGCCTGCGCCATCGTTCTCAGACAACTTCGAAGGCTGGCCCAGTGATCACCTGTTCTCGCCCACACTCCAACCCCGTGAAGAGACTCTACAAGCTCAATGACTTGATCGCTCTTCTCCCGAGATTCACCCCCTTCAGCCCTCGCTCTCCCTTTGTACATTTAGAAACTTCACTCGTCTAGTGCCATCGATTGCATCCTGCCCTCTTTGACACCTCGACGCAGGCTTGCAGTGAAGACAAGGCCGATGGCTTGACTTCGTATACCTTCCCTGGATCATTCCCAATACGCAATACGCTTTTGATACCCTATTCCCATATGAAACCCCAGTGCATCGCCGGTGCCATTCTCCACGGCCTCGTACAATAGTAGTGCATCTCCTCATCGGTTCTTCTTCTCTAATGCTGCTGCCTGACCATAAGTAATTGTATTACCCGTAACTTACCAGAATCCACCCGTCTTAGATGCATACGGGTGCAGCACGTGACCCACTTCATCTGAACCGACAGCCCTGATTGGTTAGGCAACAGGATTCCTATGGGATTTGCCCGCAGCGAAATAATGATGGCTTATCGCCATACACCACTGTCGCATCACCCGTCGACCAGGCATCCATGGAAATTGGAATTCCTCATCCATCCCTACACTCCATGGCTTTAGAAGCTTTCACCTCGCCTGGCTTATGTCACGATGTGTGAATACTGACTTTGACGATATCGACTGCCACCTTCATGTTATCGTCCCAGCTTCCGCTCCCCTCTCGGTCCTTCTCGAAACGCTGTCGTCAAGATGTCCGTGATGCGCCATGGAGGAAGCGGCTTTCTCCAGCGTCGCCTCACGAAGCTCTACACTGATACCAAGACCTCATGCGAAAGTGTGACGACCGCATCCAAAGCTCTCGATGACCCAGAATTGATTGCGCTCCATGAAAGCTTCCAGAAGCAGCGGGATCGTTTACTTTCATGGGGCTTGGATTGGAGCGACGCCAGTGCCGCTCAGCCGAATGATATTGACGAATCTTTGACTGCCGCCGGCTTCAGTGATGTTGTCGAAAGTGTGATGTCTACGATTCAGGACTTGCTGAATGATGCGGAGCGTGTGCAGCACATTGATCCGCCAATGACCTCCAAGGAACACAAAGTCGACCTGCCAACAAAAGACACTCTTAGCAGTCGACCTCTCAAGACCCAGTGGACAGACGATGATATCAGCCGCTCCAAGACGATCTTGACTGATCTGACCTCATGCATCGACACACTGTATGAACTGTCCACTTCACGCCGCACGATGGCATCCAGTATGTCATCGAGCAAGCACAATATGGCCGGTCGCCGATCGAAAACGCATCCTCTTCCATCCCACGATACTCCACACAGGTCGTACTCCGATAGCAAAGAGAAGATGAAATCTTCTAAACAGGGATACGAGGCCTTCTTTTCCACGCCTATGAAATCCAAAATCGATCAGGCCCCAGATCTGGTTATTGAGCACTCCGCGTTACAACTATTCGGTACTACCCACGATAGCAGTCCACCTCCGTACGAATCGGTTGCAGCCTCAACGAACTCTCGCATGGTGGGGCGTCTGCGAACGTCTTCATGCCCATTGCTTCGGGACACAGTGACAGATTCCCATGTGTCCGTGTTGGTAGAGTTCATGCCCATGATTGTCGATTCTCAGACGAATGCGAAGCCTTCACGTTTGGAAAAATTGCAGAAGTCTCTCGATCTCCTTCTTCATAATTCTAGAGTCGGGCATCTGGGACTTTTGAGGTTTCTTGGATACTGCACTGACGATCGTCATGCCCGTTACGCCTTCCTTTACCAGATGCCTGTTGATTATTTCCCCTTTTTGCGCAATCCAAGTGACCTTTTGAAGGAGCTCAAGCCCATCTCCTTGGGGGCGCTACTTCCATCAACCGAGGACTATCGTGAGAAGCGGATGCCAAATTTGGAGACACGCTTTCGCTTGGCTTATGATCTGATGATGTCCGTCTTGCATATGAGAAGCCAGAATGTGGTGCATGGCAATATCAACAGCAGCAACATCATTTTCTTCCCTGGCCGGACCGACGCTGGTCACGACGAGGGTGGTCTGGCTCCAGATATGCGGCGACCATATCTGACCTCGCCGGCACGCTTTTCTGCCGACGGTCCTACTCCGGAGCTACTTTCAACGGCGATGTATCGTCATCCCGATGACAAGAGAATGATCGAGGACGAGGCCGCTTGGGCATACGATCTCTACTCTTTGGGCCTGGTGCTGTTGGAGATTGGGCTTTGGGCTCCAATTGGTCGACTTTGGAAACAAAAGTACGATCGGTCCTGGTTTAAGCATCGCGTTGAGGACCTTTATGTGAAGAAACTAGGTTCAAAATGCGGTACCGCGTACCTCCAAGCCGTGCAGCTTTGTCTCGACGCGCCAAACTTTCACCTCTCGACCCAGCCGATGACCGACCTGACCCTTCGTGTGCCTCAGATCTACCACTACCCGGTTCTGGAGCAGTCCGATCCTGACGGCACCTTCTCCTTCTCCATGAATTTCCTTTACACGATATGTAAAGTCCTTTGGGCGTGCACTCGTATCGACATCTTCGCTGCTCCACCGGCAGAAGAACTCGATGATTCTCTGCCCCTGGCTCTCGTTCCATCCCCAGAGCTTACACCAGCCACAGAGGTTGCGGAGCCCCTCTCATTCCATAACGAGCCGCTCGCTCTGGAAAAGGATCTACCACCACTTCCCCATCAACAGTGGGAGGTACGACCCGAGCAAACCATGATCGAAAGACCGGCAAAGAAAAGAACTGTCAAACGTCTCCCACACCTCGAAATACCCGACGACCATCTTCAAGAATGGAACTTCCAGGTCATGCCTCGCCTCAGTCGGCTTCTTCAGAAAATTTTGAAAGAGTCAGATGAGTCGTGCGGGGTGAGCCTCATGATGACCGGCGAAGACCTCGAAAGCGCTAAAACTACCATTTGCGTCACCTGTGCCAGCGTCAAGAAAGTTCGATCGGCTTTGAAGAAGCACTTCCCTCTCGACCGCGAAGATTGGGATCTCATTGTCCTTCGTGGAGACATTGAAAGGTCTAAAGTTCCCCGTGCGAAGCGCCGAAAGCCTGCGAAGACACGTCCCAACGGATCGAACGAGACGCCTTTCCGCCAGCGTGAGCTAAATCCATGCTATCAACAAAGACCGTTGTGCGGCGCATCGATCGGAGCTTTTCAGAACGAGGAGCACTTGCCTCCCGTATCCTACGGTGGTGCTGTACTTGTTGATGGTTATCCATACGGTCTCACGGTCCACCACATGCTCGAGGCCCCGAGTGACGACGAAGATCTTGAAGACGATGAGCCCGAGGCACCTTTTCGTTCTGCGGGTACAGGGCCCCGAGATACTTCCCAGGCAGCTTCTAGCGTTAGCAACCAAGATTTCATATACTCCTGGCGCGATGACGAGCCTTCAGAGGCCAACCTGGACCTTGAAATCTCAGACTCAGAAGATGACGAGTCAACTTCTCCTGCGGCCGGGGGTGATGGCGATGAGTACTGGCTGTCCGAGGATGACGAGTCGGATGACGAGTCGGTTGAGGGTGCTGATGAGGACGACTTTGATGACGACGCGGCATCGGTTGGTGATACTGCTGGCGTTGAGCCAGGGGAGGAGCCACGCCTGTTGGTCACACAACCGGCTATTGACGACGTGCACAAAGATTTCTTTCCTTCGCCTGAAGACCGGGACGACGAACATCTCGCCTCACACTCTCTTGGTTACGTCCACGCCTCTTCGGGTCTCCGTCGTTGGACGCGCCAAGGGATGAAGCATGAAATCGACTGGGCCCTTATCAAAGTCGACGATACTCGCATGGATGCCCGCAACATCATCGTCGACACGACGACGCTGCTCCCCGGTCGACCGGGGTTTGGGCGGGGCCAACCACACCCAATTTACCTGAATCAGGTCGCTCGCACCGAGGAACTCGGTGGATTGACCGTCCACTGCTGTGGTCGCACCAGCGGGTTACAGACTGGACAGATATCCAAAGCCATGACACTTGTCAAGTTACACGGCCGCCATTCATTCTCAACCAGCTTTTCTGTGAATGGAAATTTTGGAGGTAAGCGGCGTCATTCTGCGGATTCTCTTTGCTTTTCACGCCATTTTTAGTTAGATACCCTTGTTGTGATGGATAGTCTGGGTCGACTCCTCGCTCTATTGATCTCCTTCCCACTGCCTTTCCTGCCCTCGTTGTTTTCCGTCTTGTATAAGGCCAGCAGTGTAATCCAAAACCATTGCTCTTCCAAAATCACGAGGAGCAACGCAAAGCTCGTTGTCATGTCCATATGTATGGAGTAAATCTACCGCCGAAAGATTGCTAACCCTTTCCACCCAGCCCCTGGTGACTCCGGCGCCTGGGTGTTCGATAGGTCTACCGGCCGCGTTTGCGGTCACGTCCTGGCTTGGTCAGCGCGATCAAACACAACCTACATTCTCCCCATGGAAGTCATTTTCGAAGATATTCGACGGACTCTCAACGCGACCCTCGTCTGTCTCCCTGGTGATCCCAGTCGCGGTCTCAGTTACGCCAGCCCGACGCCTCCTCTCCATCCTGGAGGGTACGGTTATCCAAGTCCACAACTGGCAGATGATTTTGGCCGGCTCGCTATTCGAGGCCCTCCACCAGGTCCACCGGGTGTTCCTCCACGTCCGGTTGCCCACCCGTATGGGTATCACCCGGGCGGTTTCGCTCGTCCTCCGCCTCCTCCTCCTCCTCCTCCTCCTCCTCCACCACCGCCTCCTCCTCCACCTCGTCCGGGATCTCAAGAGGCCCAGCTATACAGGGGTGTTGGCCCCATCCCACCTTCATTACTGGCTGGACCCCGGAACATTGAGCGACAGTTTGCTTGATTCAACCGGCAAGCCGTTCTTGCTCACGTCACGCCTGCGAAACTGGAGACATTCTCGCCACCGTCTTCATTCTCAGCCTCCTCCGTCAATTCTGCTTTGTTGAATCTCTTTCTATTCCATATCTTGGGTGTGAACCTCGATATGGAATCCTTCAAGGGTCTTGCTCTGCCCATAGAGATTATGTCATGTTCTAGTTATTTGTGAACTTTCAGGGAATACCCATGGTGATTGGTTTTTATTTTTAGGAATTTGACGATTATGATTTTCCCCATTACCCGGGCCAGAGATTTTAAGGCCCCCTCAGGAATGGATAGGGACTGTGAAGATATATGGAAGCAGTATCCTTCCTGAAACACACTGCTGCGAAAGCGGGTGACGCTTGCTCTGTCATGCTAGCTTGACGCGTAGGTGTATATATTGTATCACGAGTAAACGACTCTGAAAAGTACCTAAATTGCAATTAAAACAGTGACTAAGCTTAAAGCCAATCAGGTGGTTCTCCTATCCAGAATCCAATCCACTCCATGAGGACTTCTACAAAGATCATCCTCGGTCGATCAGCTCATGGCAATAAAGGCAGTGCCTTTTAAGGCACTCAGTCCATGAGCAAGATGATGGTCACGTGGTATCCTGAGAACTTGCCCGACGGACGGCAAACGGGAAACTCGACTGTGACTCCACCGGGCAGCGATTTGCTGATAAGCTCCAGACGCCCAAGTTGACTATCACGTCTACCTTGCGCATGCTCGTGCGGACCATGTCTTCCATTTTCGAGACAACAGGGCACCAGGAGGAATGATTGAACTAGGGCTAGGTCGCATAGCGCGGCTCGTTCAACAAACCCCGCTGACATGGTCAGCCATCCACATCGCTGGCACCAACGGTAAAGGCTCCATCAGTGCCTACCTCTCTCATTTACTCTCCGCGGGTGGTGTCCGATGCGGTCGCTTCACCTCGCCACACCTGATTGACAAATGGGACTGTATCACCATCGGGGAGCGAGTGGTCCAGGAGTCGCTGTTCCGACAGATCGAATCTCAAGTCAAGCAACGGGATGAAAAGCTTGGTATCGGTGCATCCGAATTCGAACTCTTGACTGCCACCGCGTTTGAGATCTTCAATCATGAGCAGGTTGAAGTAGGAGTGGTGGAGGTGGGCATGGGTGGACGCCTCGACGCTACCAATGTGTTGAGTAATGTCCTTGTCTCGGTCATCGCCAAGATTGGAATGGATCACCAGGCGTTCCTCGGATCGACTCTGGAAGAGATTGCTCGAGAGAAGGGCGGCATCCTCAAACCGGGCGTACCTTGCGTGATTGACAACACCAATGAGCCGGGGGTGATTCAGACGTTATCCGGCCTTGTGCAAGAACTTGGGATCGACGCAAACTTCGTCTCCCCCGACAAGGTCGAGGAGCAGATTCCGGCGCTAGCCCAGCTCTTCAAGACCTGGGACCTGGAGCCTCACCAAGAAGAGAACATGTGCTCTGCTGTATCTGCATTGCGTATTGCATTGGCGAGACTTCGTCCTCAAGCAGATGCATCGTCCCTATTGCCTCGTCTTTCGGAAGTTCGATGGCCAGGACGCCTGGAAAGCGTGGTTCTTCACCCTCTTATCGCCCGCACGCAACCTGTCCTTCTGGACGGCGCCCATAACCCGCAGTCTGCTGCCGTGCTCGGACGTTACATCGATCGGAAACTCCGTGCTCATTCGGGAAACGTGACCTGGGTGATTGCCGCTTCAAGCGGCAAAGACCTAGCGGGCGTCTTTTGCTCGATCATCCGTCCTGGTGACAATGTGGTGACAGCCGAGTTCGGCCCGGTCGATGGTATGCCCTGGGTCACTCCCACTAAGGCTGTCGATCTTGCTAAAACCATTGAGTCAATCCCGGAAATCGGGCAGGTGAAGAGCTTCCAAGGGGACCTGCTTCCTGCTATTCAATGGGCCAGCGAGATATCACCGGAGGGGCCTGTGGTGATTGCCGGCAGTCTGTATCTTGTCTCAGATATCCATCGCCTCCTTCGAGATGCCCAGAAATGATGGCAAAACTAAGCTGTGAGAATTTACAAAGTGAATCGCGCCCTGATGGTTTGGTGAGACATGTATTGATTATGTACTGAACTAAATCCCATCATACTCGACGATTGACACCCTCAATTGCGCAATATTTCCAAGATGTTGACTTCATAATTTGTCATTGCATAATATCATTAAACGTCAAGCAAATAACAACAAGAGCAGTTGATGCATAGATCTCATCTGAACACTGTGCTTCCAAAGGAGTTCCTCCTGAACAGGTCATTACTCGATTCGGCATCCACACAACGAATGGAGGTGGTGATTGTCTACCTGTTCCACAGGCGGTGGGCCTCGGGGGAGTTTTTTCTGCCGACAGAAAAAAAAAAAGTACCATGGGTACCCTCTCTCGTCGCCCTTGAACTTTTGTTGTCAATCTCCAGTATGCAATAAAGGTCACCGAGCCAGTCACACCTTGCAATGGATGCAACAAACCTATCCAGTAATTGGAAGAGACTACAGGCCACACTCAAGCAAAGCGGTGCTGCGTCGGCGACGTCAACTGCCAAACGGAAGACCGCAGATCGCGACTCCTCCGCGACCACGAAGAAACGCAAATTCGCCGACACTCCCCACAAAGTTCCCTCCAAAACGCAAGTTACTAGGACGACGATCAAGAAACGCAAGATGTTGGATAGTGCCACCAATGGCGCTACCGATTCTTCTGAAACGGCCTCTTCCACAAGCCGAAGGAAATCCAGCACGAATGCAACGACTGCTCCAATTCCGGTGTCACGAAACTCTCAGGTCAACGAGGGACGCTCTCCTACGTAAGTTCTGTTGTCAGTCCGGACAGACTACTCCCTCTCATTCCTCCACATCCAGTCCTGCTTACGCCACACTCTTGAGATCGGAACAGTGCGGAGCTAGGGAAATATATTGCCATTGACTGCGAAATGGTTGGCGTCGGGCCCAATCCTGATAACGACTCGGTTCTGGCGCGAGTCAGTATCGTCAATTTCAACGGGGACCAAATATACGATTCATATGTCCGACCGAAGGAGATGGTCACCGATTGGCGGACACATGTGAGTGGCATCGCGCCGAAACACATGGTCGAAGCCCGCACCCTCGAGGAAGTGCAAAAGGAAGTCGGCGAGATCATGAATGGCCGCATCCTCGTGGGCCATGCGGTCAGTAACGACCTGGACGCTCTTCTCCTCGGTCATCCCAAGCGCGACATCCGCGATACCAGCAAACATCCCGAATATCGCAAGATCGCGGGTGGAGGTTCTCCACGGTTGAAGATGCTCGCCGAGCACTTTTTGGGGTTAAAGATTCAAGACGGCGCGCACTCCTCCGTGGAGGATGCCCGAGCCACCATGGCGCTGTATCGTCGGGAAAAGGACGCCTTTGAAAGGGAGCACTTGAAGAAATGGCCCATCCGCAATGTGCCCACAACTTCGGGGGACGGTGAACAAAAGAAGAAAAAGAAGAAGAAGAAGACCACCCGCAAGCGGTGATTTCGAGGGACACCAAGAGATCCAAGGAGATGAGAAAAAGGACGGCCAGTGATGCGGGTCTGTTGTCAACCGGCTTTGTGTATAGAAAATATTTTGGATACCCCCCCCAATTTGGATTGTTATGATATCGATTGTCTCACGGTTCGACTTGCACGGAATGGAGATGTCCTTGCGACTCCTCCCTATGAACTAGTGTCTAGTCAGATCTCCCGTAGTGTCGGGTATCTTGTACAGGCCCATGGGGTGGGTGCCTCATCCACGTGCAAGACCAGACTCTTCGTCCGGTCGGCCCAGGCAAAGACGGGTCCCCGGGTCACGAGTATTTTCCACATCCGTACTAAGAAGTACTCGACTAAGGATGACATGGTGATTCTCAGGTTGATTATTGGCAGTGCCGGCCCATCCTGATAATTCGATCCTCGGTCTCCCTCCACCAAGGTAGAAGAATAAGTACACAAGTACCCTGTCCGCAACGGCCGATCTCGGCCGACGCTAATTCATCATCTGCAGCCAAGCCATATGCCTCAGGCAACACTATCTCTAGACCCTCATGTCTTCTGCTGCGGACTCCTTTTCTCGATGCACTGCTATAGTTGGACCTTCCCGGCTTTTACAGCTTTTACCTGTTCCAGCCCAGCGGCCAGCGGGGCTCAAACTTTGGATTCCACACCTGCGACACGTCGAGCCGAACAGGGTGGCTTGCGCCAGCGGGTAGAAATGACGTAGAGGCTGTCTTTCGGTAGGATGCTCCCTCTCAATTCACGGCCTGTATTGTAACGTATTAATTTGGTACCGTGCGTTACAGCCTCCACGGTATTTGCATCGGACCATTCATTTTGGACATGGACGAAACGGTTATGGCCCTGCAGCTGGGGTCATCGAGAGAAATGCCTCCATGCTGGACTCTTTATGAGTTTTACCAGCGTGGATACTAGGTAATTATGCATCGGGCGGGACGTGCAGTTTTTGACTTTGGCGCATGGAGGAGCCACGTGGTGTAATGTTGGGCAGGACATTGGCATTGGGGAGCACACCGTCCTTCTATGAGCCTTGCCTACAAAAGGTGTATGTATTTTGCAGCACTGCAATGATCATTCTGAGATGGTATGCCACCTCTCAGCTCACCCGCCCATGTCTGCCTTTTTTACGTGTGCTCGTCTAGCCTCGCAGCAAAACTGATGCTTTTGAATCGAAGTACCATGTGCACTCTTCGCTTTTTGAGGCTCTCGATTGATTCGTTGCTTTCAGAGCAGACTGGATTGAGAATAGCTGGAATTGGCTCTGCGAGTCTAGAACGTGGTAGCCTCCGTTTAAAAGCTGAGGGCTGGCCACATGGAGGAACCCAAGGGACCGATCACTGATCCGTACAGTATTCCATCGCCTCTCGATGTGATTGACTCGCGTCTAGACTCTGGATCAAGTTCCCCCAGTGCCTCCACCAGAGGCGAAGAAAAAGAAAAGATCAATGCAAAGCGTGCTCGACCTTAGAACCAATTCGAGATGGCCGTATGCGCTAGCCATTAGGAAGGATTCATCGATGCTAGAGGCGCGTGATGGAGGCCGATCTGCGCAGGATCGGAAAACCAAAAAGCCCCAAAAAAGAAAAAGAAGAATGGAGAAAGGGTATTCGCGATCTGCACTCCAGAGTGCTGATCTCTGGGGATAGTCTGTTTGACTCCATAGTTAATTCAAGACTAAGTTGTCTCTGCTGTATCCAAGGGTCCCAACGAAGCTCTTGGCTTTTAAAGTTTCCATCGCACTGGGAGATGCCTAGGTACCAAAGTACCGTTGTCCATCTCTTCTGATGATGGTTCGGATCTATACAGTACGAAGCCAGGTCGTGGTACAGTAGGTTTCGGGTTCCGAATGCCGAAAGTCTGATTTCTCCGAGGTACTCCAGTTCCTTGATACAGGTGTGCTTGATACCTATCGCTGGAGAAAATCCGACGCTGGCTGTTGAAATGGTGACCGCTGATATTCTACGGGGATGCTGTCCATTCCACACTGCAAGACAGTTCTTTTGCGCAAAGGCCAAAAATGAGCGGCCCCTCTCCCCCAAACATCGGATAATTGATAGCTTACGGTCACGACACACGAACCCACTTTGGAAATCAAGCATTCTTTTTTTGGGGCATGCCTTTGCCCGAGTCAGATCAAATAACTCTTCATAGAAGACCGGTATGGGATGAAAGGGCTGTAGAGGGTGGGACCCTCAGATGTGGTGGTGAGGTGAGACATGCTCGTCGCGATCGGACCTCATCACTTGGCACTTTATCAATGACGTCAGGAGTGCTGATGACCGCACCCGCATTAGCGCCTCTTGTCAACCAGCACCCCACTCGCTATTGGTTCTGGTAATTTGAGAGGGCCGCCAAGTCTGAACCAACCAGCAATCCGAATAAGCTGCGACTCCCATGCGACTGGAGGTGAAACGAAGATCCTGGTTCGGACGTACGGTGATGCCAAATTATGGAATAAGACGTACCACTCACTCTTGTTCTAAGCGATGAGGAAGTGGCCAACCAACTTTCAGAATAGTTTCTCATTCCTAGTCCAACCTTCAAAGTTATCGGTATGCATAACTCATCGGACCCATAATTTGTCTAACTGAATAAAGTTCATCCATTTCAGACTACTACTGTAAATAGGGTGGACGATCTAGACGCAGCATGCCTCAGTCTATCCGTCCACCTAGTACTGGAGTCGATCTTCCACCTCACCTCGTATTGGCCTAGTTATGCCAGTCCCCACCTTGCACTAATGAATTCATCTCTCGCATAAGCCGTTGTTTTTCTTTCCTTGCTTTTTTTTTCCTCTTTCGGGGCGCTGAGAATTATTGCATAATTTCAAGGGGGCCCAATCGTACTTATTGCGCTCATAGGGGACGATTTCCTGGGGCGTCCCGAAATGGTATATAGTGAACGGTAGACCCGAGCTGATCACAGAGTAATGTACTGTATGAATAATGTAGAGACCAGAGAAGTGGAGAAAATTGAGCACATGGCTACATACTCACTTTCCTCGGTTCATGTCTACATTGTCCAAGTGTTTGCCACTGAACAATAAAATCATGATAAAATGCCTAGTTGTTGGAATACGGGAAAATCGGACCTACAGTACACAGGTCGGTGTCGGCGGGCGCCGGGTTTTCCTGACTGTTGGCCACACGAGTCAACCCAAGGTCAAGTCTTGAAGCGTGCCGGGTCGGTACCAAAAAACCTTAGCCCATGAATAAGTGCATGGTATGCATATCCATACATAGTCAGTCTTGACTAATTATATTTCATTACCTGCCATCTGCAATCCTTTTCATGAGACACACGTGTTGTCGCAACAGAATCTCGAGCAGACGATTCCCAGTGGACGTAAAAGGGGTCAGAGAACAAAACAGATGGGTACTCTACCATACTGCTGTGGCGTGGGCTGAGCTATTTTACCCAAGGAACGGGGCCTGTGTAAGAGGGGTACAGTAAGAATCCTGTGGCCGTTGGCTCAGTGGCCGAGTCAGACGAAAACATCCGTGGAATCCTCGTGCAAATGGAAAACTGTCGGGAGTTGGCTTCATCGGTCATCGGCGTGGCCAAATGAGGACCAATCGCACATGATAATTACGGTATGTACAATACAGTACACCAATAGCAGAACCAACATGAATAGGACCACTAGTATGGTACCAATGTCTTAAACGGTCGACCCGCGGATCTACCCGATAAGTAGGACACATTATCTTTCAGCATCTTGGTCTGGACCAACTGGTGCAGACTCAAGACTCAGGTCGCTATCGGGTATACAACTGCACACAAATGACCGTATTGCATGTCCACTAGTCCAGTGAAACTAGCTGTTCCCATCTCGGATAGATCCTGTTGGAGCCGAAGCCCCGAGTCCACATCTTATTTGATCCTGCTCATGATACATCGTGTTCGCCCCGGCGTTTGTCCAGGTCGTGTCTATTTTTTTTTTTTGACGGGGGCATCTCGCCTCGTCTAGAACACCGGTGGACCCGCTGGGGGTTCCCCCATCTCCACCTCTCCGGCAGCCTATCAGCAGCCGCCCGCAGCATGGCAGTTGGCCCTGACGATGAATGGAACATTTCCCCCCCCCAAGATCCGGATTTCTTCCCGCTTTCTTTCCTTCCAACACGGCATGTCCTTTGGCGTGCTCCCTCGCCCTCGTCTCTCCTAGCACCACCCAGTGTGCTTCACCATCCCGGAGCCTGTCGACTGAATCATCCCCCAATTCATGCCCTAGAAGCGGCGTGCACTCGATCGGATGCGGATTCCAATCGCCGTGCAGCTTGCGCTGCTCGTCCTCTTGACCACCTTGACCGGGATCGCCATCCTTGCAATCACCACAGTATGCTCATCTGTCCTCCACCTTTCTGCTCCTCGCCGACCGAGACCCCTTCTCACAAGAAATGGTCAAAAACGCGATCCCGTTGCTGATGTCGCACTAGTGGTTTACTACATATGACTTTGTCGTCGATGTCGGGTAAGTGGGATACAAATGTGCCGCGGACGCTAGAATGTGGCCGTGTATAGCAAGGCATCAAGCACGAACCCACATTGACTTTTCTGCAACAGCTCCCAGGGTCTCGAGCTGGTCGCATCGATCAAGGCCAGTCAGATTGCATCCACTCTGGAAGTGCTGGAGGTTACCTGCAAGACCATCTCGACTCGCATCTTGATACAAGCTGCCCTGAAACGGAATATCAATGGCAACACCAGCAGCAGCAACTGGTCCAATTCGCTATTGGATTTCCAATCCGCCTTGGGCAGCCGTGGCTATCTCAGCCTATACCAGGTGATGCTTTATTCGCGCGATGGCCAACAAGGCAGCTCTCGACTACTGAATGTCACCAGCGACACGCTTCCCGATATCACGCTTCCGTGGACCAACGAAAATGGCGGCGCGGTCAAGCTGAGCAGTACCGTCTTTCCCCCGTCGCTCTATCCAAACCTCACCTATTCTGAAACCCAGAATGAAAGCGGTGTCTCCTCCGTCACAGCGTACGCCTTCCCTGACTCACCGCTGGGCTTGCATACGGCTTTGCTGTTGGGCCCTCTGTGGGTCAATGACTCGTTCTCGTTGGTGTCATTGACGCTCCCGATTGTCAACAACACATCCGATACTGAGCTCCTCGGGTTTATGACGTGAGTGAATTCCTCACTTGATACTTGCACCAGAGAAATTAACAAATGATCAGGGTTTTGGCCAGCGCTGCCAACATTCAGGATGTGGTCTCGTCTCGCGATGGCCTCGGTGAGACGGGTCAAGTGCTGCTGATAGGTCCATCGCGGCCACAGAACAGATTTGCCAAAGATGCGCAGCCTGCCACGGCCAGCACGGCTCCTAATTCCGCAGCTCTGGCCGACGCGCAGGTTCACTACGTCTTTGAGCCCACACCACTTCCCGGCCAGGCCAGCCGACACAGCAAAATGAACACCAGCACGCCTTTTAGTCTTTCCATGTACAAAACCGCCCTGGAGATTATGAACCGACCATATTCCCAAGAGAACAAGTCCCTGAGTGAGCTGTCAACGACCAACGAAGAAGGAAACTCGGTGGCCGTCGGTGTCATTCGTCCCCAAACCAGCTTAGCGCAGTGGATTCTGGTGGTAGAGGAGACTCACTCGGAAGCCTTCAGCCCAGTCTACCGCTTGAGGAAGATTATCTTGGCATGCTTCTTTGGTACCGCTGGGGCCATTCTGCTCTTGGTTCCTATTCTTGCCCACTTTGCGGTGACTCCGATTCGAAGACTTCGAGAGGCTGCACGGAGATCCGTCATTCCGCAGATGCCCAGCCCGCCATCTTCGCGACAAGCACCACACCGTCTCCACTCGACAGAAAGTGATCCCGAAGGCCTGGAAGAGAAATTTGATGAGAAGAGCGGGCCTGCCGCTTGGATCCATGCGATGCGCCGATCAGGGAAGCAGCGAATCAGCAGCACCAACGACGTGGTGGAGGACACTTCTCGTCGGCTCTTCCAGATCCCCGCCCGTGTCAAGGAGCGGCGCCATTGCGTGAGGGACGAGCTTACGGAATTGACTAGTACCTTCAACGAGATGTCGGACGAACTGACCATCCAATACAACCGGCTGGAGGAGCGTGTGGCCGAGCGCACCCGTGAATTAGAGAAGGCCAAGCTGGCTGCTGAGACCGCCAACGAAAGCAAGACACTCTTCATTGCAAACATTTCGCACGAGTTGAAGACGCCGCTGAACGGCATCCTCGGCATGTGCGCAGTTTGTATGGGAGATGACAATCTTGCGCGCGTGAAAAAGTCCCTTCAAGTGGTGTACCAGTCCGGTGACCTGCTCTTGCATCTGTTGAACGACTTGTTGACATTCAGCAAGAACCAAATCGAGCAGGCGATTCAATTGGAAGAGAAGGAATTCCGTGTCTCCGATATCCGCGCCCAGTTGACCACCATTTTCCAGAACCAAGTCCACGAGAAGAAAATCAACTTCAGCGTGGACTGCTTTGCAGGGAATGAAGTGCAGACGGGTCCGCTGAGTCAACTGTCTGGCAATCAAGACCATGCGCGACCCCGGTCAAGCACAGACACCGCGAACGGGACCAAACTCATGGATATGGTGCTCTGGGGAGACCAGCATCGCATTCTCCAAGTTCTGATCAACTTGGTGAGCAACAGTTTGAAGTTCACGCCTGAACGAGGAACCGTGGAAGTTCGAATTCGCTGTCTGGGCGAATTCCATGGCCCGTTGGAGGATATCGATTTCCCCACGGGATCCCGCTCTGGCAACGCTCAGATGCTCGTTGACACGACCCCCATTCGAAAGACCGTGACGGACCGATTGCAACCAGTTGAGAGATCCAGTGAAGACCAGATATCATTGATTGCCCGGCTTCCCCAATTGGTTTTCCAATTCGAAGTTGAGGACAATGGGCCTGGTATTCCTGCGCATCTCCAGCGGCGTGTGTTCGATCCCTTCGTGCAGGGTGATCTTGGATTGAATCGAAAATACGGTGGTACAGGTCTGGGGCTGAGTATCTGTGCTCAATTGTCCCGAATCATGGGTGGATTGATTCTCTTGGACAGTCAGGAGGGACAAGGGTCGATGTTTACTCTTCGCATTCCTCTGCGATTTGTCAAGGAAGCGGCTCCCAGCACACTGGCCCCCAGTACGCCCGGTTCCAGAACACCCAGTGTGCTCTCGCTGGAGGAATTCTCCAATGCGGCTCGCACGCCCTCCAATCACTCCGTGCGGAATGAGACTGTTGCACCCGGGTTTGAAAAATCGGAAGTCCAGCCACGCTTGGTTGGTCTGAGCCAGCCGTTCTTCACCCCGACTGTTCCCTCCAACGCGTCTGCCTCGCCCCCGAAAGCCAACGGTGATACGACCGTTCAGGCAGATGGTACGAAAAAGATCCGCGTGCTGGTGGCCGAGGATAACACGGTGAACCAAGAAGTCGTGCGACGGTAGGAAGACCCTCCCATGCCCCCCCCCCCCCCCTTGTTTTCCCAACGGCCTGAGCTAATTGTGTTTTAGAATGTTGGCCCTCGAGGAGGTGTACGATGTGACCATGGTGAAAGATGGACAGGAAGCTTTCGACACAGTCAAGGCGAACATGGAGAAAGGCACTGTATTTGATCTGATCTTCATGGATATTCAGGTAAGCCAGGGCCCCTCCGCCAGACATGTCACGACCGTCGCTTACCAATTACAGATGCCCAACCTGGACGGACTCCAAAGCACCCGACTGATCCGCGAGATCGGTTATTCTGCCCCCATCGTGGCTCTCAGTGCATTTGCTGAAGAGAGCAATATCAAAGACTGCATGGACAGTGGCATGGACATGTTCATGAGGTGCGTACCGATCCAATCCTCTTTTTTTTTTCTTTCTCCCTCTGCCGTATATCTCATCACTAACTGGGGAACAGCAAACCGCTCCGTCGACCTGTACTGAAGCAGGTGCTCCACAAATTCGCCACGATTCCTGAAGAAACGGAATCCAACGCATCTTGAAAATCTTCTTTTGTCTAGTGGACTGAATGTACATGTAATTTTGTTTTCCTGGGCGCATTTGCGATTTGAGCGAGGGACTTTTTTGCATCGAGCAGGCGTTATCAGGGTATCTGCGTGTTCGCAGTCTGGGCTTTCTACCCTATTTTTTGTGGTTCCTTTTTCCCCCTCTTTTTTTTTTCACTCTTCTTCCTTCTCCGAAGATGCTACCACGCACATCAATACCGGTAGCTCAAAATCGAACTTTGGGGTCATCCCAACCTTCTTGAAGAAAAGGCCTTTTCTTTATCTACAAGCTTACCGCTTGAGCGAGTAGTCCTCTTATGGGGAATCTCTCCCGAGTTCTTTCCTCTCACCATCCCCGTGCAGGAGAGCTTGGCTCGCGACCAAGCAGTGGTGGAGCAATATCTTCATGATCACTGCTCATTGACGACCAACATTTTATCTCCGAGTCTGTATATTTTCAATGGCCAAGAGGTACATCTCAACCGTCAGCGTTCTTACCATTTCGTTTCACTGTACCAAAGTCATTACAGTATTCTCGGTCGACTCGGACTCCCGCATAAACACACTTCCGTGCGGGGGGCCAGTTCGGCAACTCAGCAACGGGTCCAGCCGAGCAGACTCCACCAGTGCCGATGGAGCAACTGTACCAGTGGACCACCGCTCCCGTACGGAGTACAACTGACATAACAATGGGCCGGTCCTGACGGGGGCAATGGAAGCGTCTCGTCACGAGAATACTGAAGAAAGTGAGCACATGACTGAGACGCAACCTCCTCAATGAATCGTATCCTGCATCTGCATCCCAGGATCCGTCTCCGTCCCTTCTTCTGTGCTCCTCCACCTTCCTCAACTTATCCAAGTCCAATCACCACACGCACCATGCGTCTCCCTTACGCCCCCAACACTCCCCCCGAAGGTGACAACACCACCGAAACAGCAGAGATCTACTCCCGCATCGCCGCCCGCCGGCACCCCCGACCACTCATTCCACTGGACCTCTCCCTGCTGCACAGCCCCCCGGTAGCCGACGGCTGGAATAGCTTCCTCGGCGCTATTCGCACACGCACCGTCGTCGACCTGGGCCTCCTCGAGCTGGCCGTCTGCCGCGTCGCCGTGCTGAATGGGGCCGTGTATGAGTGGAATGCCCATGCGCCGCTGGCACTCAAGGGCGGCGTGACGCCCGCGGAGCTGCAGGCTTGCCGGTCCCTACCCTGCACGGCCGAGGGAGACGAGAATGTGTCGGCGTTGGAGAGCAGTGTGTTGACTGCGCGACAGCGAGCGGTGCTGCGGTATACGGACCAAATGACGCGCACGGTCAAGGTGGAGGATGCGGTGTTTGCACAGCTGCAGAAGGAGGAATTCACGGATCGGGAGATTGTCGAGTTGACGACGGGGATTGCGGGATATAATTGTGTCAGTCGGTTTTTGGTCGCTTTGGATGTGGGAGAGAATAATGATCGCGAGATGAAAAGTGTGGAGGAATTGGTAGCTGCACTGAAGTGAGCGTGTCTTGTGGGAACTTGTTCCTTTTTTTTCTTGGTTCTTTTTGGAGAGGAAGGAGAGAGTCTTTCTTTCAAGGCTTCTGGTGCATGTCCATCATGGGGGGCTGTCATTACTTTGGATAGCCCTGTTTCTAAAGCTGAGTTCCTTATAGATCGAGAGCGGGAGTAGCATCCATCTCTGTGCTTTGCATCACTTCCCATTGACTTTATAGCATCGTCCCCGTTCGAATCGAACAAAGAATCCTAAGAAAAATACTATTTGATATATCAATTACGAGATTGGTCAGCCAGTGATCTTTTCAGAAGTGAAACGATCATTCTTGATCGACTCCTTCTCCCAAGACAACCCAACACCCGCACAACTCGACAGTCGACACGACGCCCGCGTCGCATCCCACCAAAAGCTTATCTTATCGCCTGTGCCCCGCCAGAACGGACAGAAAACTTTCCGCGGGGAAGCCAAACCCACGCGACGTCATGACACAACCTGCGCTCGTCGAGGTCGAGGGCTCGCGGTCTCGAATGAACTAATTCATATCCCAATTTGTACCCTCAATCCTGCCCCGATGGGACACCTGGAAGATCAATGCGCCTCGCTGCAGGCGCGCATTGCCGCTACCGAGGTGCAGCTTGCCGATCTCAAGCAGGAGCTTGCCCGAGCCCAGGAAGCTGTCGCAAATGCCCAGAGCCAAAAAGGAGATCATACACCGGCACAAGAATCACAGGACCGGTCTTCTTGGCCTTTGAGGCCAGAGGAGTACAAGAGGTATGGTCGGCAGATGATCGTATCGCAGGTGGGGTTGCCGGGTGAGTCTCGATGCGCCAAAAGAAAGATTGGATATGTTGCTGCTGGTTGGGTGAAATTGAATGATTGCTGATAAGGTACTGACGTGGAATTTTTTGTGTACAATAGGCCAACTGAAACTCCAAGCAGCGCGGGTGCTTCTGGTTGGCGCCGGTGGTCTTGGATGTCCTGCGGCACAATACCTCGCCGGAGCGGGCGTTGGAACCCTTGGCTTGATCGACGGGGACACGGTCGAAGTCTCCAACCTGCATCGTCAAGTCCTCCATCGGACTCGAAACGTTGGCAAATACAAAGTTGACAGTGCGATCGAGTCGCTGAAAGAGTGAGTTCATCCCATGACATCGCATGGGTCCTGCGAACCGCAAAGACGCTGACCTGGTCTTCTCCCCTTTTTTCTCTCTCTCTCGCCTTGCCACAGACTAAATCCGCATCCCACATACATCGCGCATCGCACACATCTCACCCCCGACGAGGCGCCTGCAATTTTCGCTCAATATGATCTTATTTTGGATTGTACTGACAACCCCACCACGCGATACTTGATCTCCGATACGGCCGTGCTCCTGGGGAAGCCACTGGTATCTGCATCTGCGCTCCGCACCGAGGGCCAACTCATGGTGCTCAACAACCCTCCTCGCCCACCGGGCGACAAAACAGGAGGACCCTGCTATCGCTGCGTGTTTCCGAAACCGCCCCCTGCGGATTCCGTGGTCAGCTGTGCGGATGGAGGTATTCTGGGTCCCGTGGTGGGAACGATGGGCGTGTTGCAGGCTCTGGAGGCGATTAAAGTGATCACCGCCGGTACCAGCTCAGCAAATCAGCCTGTCACGTCGAGCACGCCCGAGTCACCTCTCCTACATATGTTCTCGGCATACTCCAATCCCCTATTCCGCACTATTCGTATTCGTTCAAGACGCGCAAATTGTGCAGTCTGCTCGGCAGAAGCAACAGTCACCTTGGACACGATCACTTCTGGATCCACAGATTATGTGTTTTTCTGCGGCTCGACAAATCCGCCAGCACTCCTGGGCCGTGACGAACGCATCTCTGCACTCAAATACAAGGAGCTCGTCTCGCGCGCTGAAAGTTCCTCTGATAAGTCGTCGTCGTCCAAGGACCGCCACATGGTCATCGATGTGCGAGACAAGACACAGTTTGGAATCTGCAATTTGGAAAACAGCATCAATATCCCGATTACGGAGATCCTGGCGTCTGGTCACTCGGACGCCATGCCTTCGTGGGTACCGGCCCAGCTGGTCGAGGCAGAATCAGATGAGCCTGTGTACGTTGTTTGTCGACTCGGTAATGATTCCCAGCTCGCCGTTCGACGGATGAAAGAGTTGGGGTTAGATCGTGGCGGCCAGAGGTTTATCGGGGACATTCAGGGCGGCCTGCGAGCGTGGCGCGAACACGTCGACCCTGAATGGCCTGAATATTGAATCTGGGGAGCAAGAAGAGCACAAAATTCAGTATATTGTCCCAGGAAAATACTACAGACTGCATAGCTCAGGCCTGTCAGAGGCATCGTTTGAGGGGAAAGGAGAAAAAGAAAAAAAAACGTATATATGATTTCTATATGTGGTATAGCCTTCCCCCTGCGAAACCCTCCAAAGATCAATCGCATCCTGGACAAGAAAAAAAAATAAAAGCTACAAGTGCGACAACCCGGTGCAAAAGCTTTGTGTGAAAAGAGTCAAACCCAAAGAAAATTCGTTAAATGAGAGGGGCATTCAGTTTGTTGCATGGACGCCTAGTGAGCAAGGTTCTTCGGTGCCGCAGGTGCGGGGCCTTCCGCGGTGACATACGCCTAGTGAAGATTCGTGTTAGCGCCGGGTGATCGCCCACAATAAACGATGTATAGGCCGTGACGAGGTAGAGAGCGGGGAAAGAAAATGCTTACCTTGCTCAGACCACCATCCACCACAAAGTCGGTGCCGTTGACGAAGCTGCTTTCGTCGCTGGCCAGGAACACCACCGCGTGCGCCTGCTCGACGGCCTCGCCAAAGCGACCGCTGGGGAAGTGCACCTCCCGACGGAAACGCTTGGCGTGGTCATCACCAAGCCAGTCCTGAAGCAGAGGAGTGCTGCGTGGTTGTCAGTAAGTAATGTTGATGATTTATAATCCAAAATGGGAGAGGGTCTTACTTGAGGGGACCGGGGCAGAGCGAGTTGAAGCGGAAGCCCTCGCGGGCATGGACAATGGCCAATTCCCGAGTCATGGCCAGGACCGCACCCTTGCTGGCAGTGTAGGCCAGCTGAGGGGTGGCGGCGCCCATCAGAGCGACGAAGCTTGCCGTGTTGATGACACTGCCGGTCTTCTTGTTGTTGCGGCGGAAGCTCAGGACCGCGTGCTTGCAACCGAACCACACACCCTTGACGTTGATGCTCTGAGTCAGATCCCAGATCTTCTCGGCAGTGTCAACGGCATCCGCATCATCGGCGTGCATGATACCGGCATTGTTGAAGACGATATCGGCACCACCCCAGGAGTCCACGGACTCGATCATCGCTTGCACGTCGGCCTCCTTGGACACATCGCAGCGGATAGTCTCCAGACGGCCAGCGTTGGGGACCACCTCCTTCACCTTGTCGAGAGCCTTGGCCAGAGCGGGCTCTGAAATGTCGGCGAGCAGAACGTTGGCACCCTCGCGGGCAAACAGGATGGTGGTTTCAAGACCAATGCCACTGTGGGAGGGACAAGTGGGAAGAAGGGCACAGGTTAGCGAGCTTCGCCCTGGCAAAGTGGGGGACAAGAAAAGAAAATCAAAACAAATGCCAGAGCATCGAGCTCTTACCCTGCAGCACCAGTGATGATGGCGTTCTTGCCCTGGAGGCGACCCTTGGGAGAGGACATTGCGATGGTTGTTGGGATGAGAGGAGCTTCTTCCAAAAGTCAAGCTGTCAGTAATGGCCAGAGACAGAGACCTCCGTGCGGGGGAAGGTCCCGAGCTTTATTGCTTGCTCGAGCTACCGGACGCTGGGCACGGATCACTCACATGACAGATTTCCGCGCGCGGATAGTAAGTCAATCGCGTGTTCTGCGACTGTCGGCCAATTGTTGGGATGTTCTCAGCAACAAGATCGGTCTGGGAGCTCGACAAAAGAGACCGCGGGGTACTGCTCTGCAGGAGATACCTCAGGCTCCAACTTGCGGTCTTAGATAAGCCAGGACCGCGCTGCATTCCGGTTCCGAGTCTGACGTCTCCGCCTGAGGTTCCAGGGTATATCGGTACATGCGTCACACTGGCGGAAACCTGGATTCCACCAAGCTCCCCTTGCGTGATGCTGCGTGACTGTATTGTAAGCTGCGGTATTCGAGCGATACATCCGGGATTCTCGTGACCGCGCGGACCGCGCTGTGGGTCCTGCCGGCGCTTATCCGGTGGTCTTCAGTTGGAACCAGACAGTTCCGCTCTCTTCATGCGGAGATAAAGCCTCAGGCGGAAACGGACCTAGTGGGCAGAACGATCGTCACTGATAAGCTCGTGGCCAGGGCAGCTTCGAACATGATCCATTTTCAAATCTTGGAATAGTTCTTCTATCTGGCGGTGCAGCCGGTGACTTGTTTGATCCTCTCTTCACCCTTCCTCCCACCCCTCAAAAGCTGCTGTCGCTCCAAATCACACCCTCCGTCGCCCTTTGATTTACCTCTCCCCCACCATGTCGGCCCCCGACGTCACTGCCGAGAATGTGGCCGAGATCCTGCAGAACGACCGTATGGTCAAGGTGGCCGGAGTCGACGTGGATGGCCAATTGCGCGGTAAAATCATGAAGAAGAGCAAGTTTCTCTCGGTGGTCTCGGAAGGGTTTGGGTTCTGCTCCGTCATTTTTGGCTGGGATCAGCATGACATGACCTACTTCAAGGAGCTCTCCATCAGCAACAAGGAGAACGGCTATCGTGATCTCCTTGCGATCCCGGATTTGAGCAGTTTCAGACGTATTCCATGGGAGAACAATATTCCCTTCTTCCTGGTCAGCTTTTTGGACCCGGACACGAAAGAGCCCGTGTGCGCATGCCCACGTGGGCTCTTGAAGACAGTGTCGGCCAAGGCCGAGGCCGCTGGATATCGCGCCATGGCTGGAGGTAGGTTGCATGCCAGCAGTGACCAAAAATGAGCGCTTTTTTTCGGCCCGACTGACTGATCTCAAACAGCCGAGTATGAGTTTTACCAATTCCGCGCTCCTAGCGATCACCCTAGTCCCGAGCGCGCAGCATCCGCGACGGCATCTTTCCTGCAGACAAATCCTGTCGATTCTCTGCCATCCTTAACAGAGGGCATGTTTGGATATTCCATTACTCGGCCCTTGCACAACCAGGATTATTATTATGGGATCTTTGACGCCTGCGAACAATTCCGCTGCGACATCGAGGGTTGGCACACAGAGAGTGGACCTGGTGTTTTCGAGGCCGTGAGTACTTTTCATAAGAGGGACATCCGTCGGTGTTTGATGTCATCGATTATGAGATTAGTCACTAAATGCTGATGTCTTGCGACAGGCACTACAATTCGGAGAAGCAAAGGATATGGCTGATAAGGCCGGATTGTTCAAGTACGTCTCGCAAGCGTTCTCACAGTGGAGAAAAACAAGTAAATGGGCTGATCTTAGGTGGTTTCCGAACAGATATGTGGTGAAAGCATACGGCATCAAGCACGGAATCACGCCATGTTTCATGGCAAAGCCGCGCCAGGGCCTGCCCGGAAACAGTGGGCACATGCACATTTCTCTGGTTACGGCCGATGGCAAGAATGCTTTCATCCGCGACACACCCGACCCTTCTCCCCCCTACCCGGACGTGGCCCACCTCTCGGATCTGGGTCGTCATTTCCTCGCCGGTCTACTGGTGGGATTGCCTGATGTGATGCCGCTTTTTGCGCCCACCATCAACTCCTATAAGCGCCTAGTTGAGAACTTCTGGGCTCCTGTCACTGTGTCGTGGGGTCTGGAGCACCGTGCCGCCTCAATTCGCTTGATTACACCACCCACAGCTAGCGCCAAAGCTACCCGGTTCGAGGTCCGCACCCCCGGTGCGGATGCCAACCCACACTTTGTGCTCGCCGCCATTATGGCGCTAGGCTGGCGCGGTGTGGAAAAGAAGCTGGAGATTCCAGTACCGCCTCTGTCAAAAGGCGAAGATATGGGCGGGGCTAGTGATCAGGGTGTACGACTCGCCAAGTCCCTCAAGGAGGCCATCGCCACCTTCACGCGGCCCGATAGTGTGGCTCGAGAGGTCTTTGGAGATACTTTCGTGGACCATTTCGGTGGCACGAGAGAGCATGAAGTCCGTTTGTTCGAGGAAGCTGTTACAGACTGGTAAGTGACCGCCTCTGGAAAGATCAATGATCTCACTTTTTATCTCCGGCTCGAGTCTAACTTGTCTCACAGGGAGGTCCGCCGATATATCGAGACTGTTTAAAGCAGTGGTGTTTCAACGTGCTTTGTCTTATTCTTTTCATGATGATGCCGATACCATATTATGACTTTTGCAACTTTGTTCTCTCACGTCTACTTCGGATATCTTCGTACCTGTCTTACCTATAGTTCTATACCGGAGATCCACAAGCGTAGTTCAAGCGCTGCATCCTGGTGATCTTCATCCTATTTTCGATAAACACGAGGGGTTTACATCCCGTCCACGTTTCATCGTAGATGACGAGCTTTTATGAAGTCCTCCATTTGGGAACGGCAGCTTTCCTCGATTTTGCGAATGTGTTGAGTGTGGACAGTCGTACGTGACTGCCCTACTTACTAGAACACGACAAGGGTTGTCCATTTGACACAACTATGGGTCCAGAAAAAGCCCCTGTCTAACCATGGCGGGCATGGTCGCCACCAATTTTTCTCCATCGCCGGAGCAGTTCCATGTAACAAGCACATTCCCGAGTTATCAAACCCAACGGATCGCAGCCACCGCAGAACATTAGTTGAACCTCGGCAGTGCGATAAGAAGCGAACTTCGAATCAAACTGGGCTGATAAGATAAGGAGCAGAATGACGTGCTCACATATCAGCACGTGATCTGGGGTTGGGCCGGCTATCGGGGTTATGGCAGCGTGCTTGAGTGACAAGGTAAGCTTTTGTTGAATTTGGAATATTGTTGGCCCGCTTGCACATCTTTGTCAAGTCTCAGATCAAGATGTTCCGTCAAAGTATCAGACGCTTTGGAACAACCAGCCTACGAGCGGCTGTTGGGGGCTCCCCTTATACCGTGCGTGTGTCGGCGGCCCAGGGTGTAGTGAACGGACTGACGGAAGGTATGGCACGCTTTTGCTTTGCGTATGAGAACACGTGGGACGTTTCAATTGACGCAAATCTGTATCATAGCCATTGGCAATACGCCTCTTATCCGATTGAAGCGTCTTTCCGAAGAAACCGGATGCAATGTATTGGGTAAAGCCGAATTTCAGAATCCCGGCGGCAGTGTCAAGGATCGTGCTGCCTTGTTCGTGGTAGAAGATGCCGAGAAGAAGGGACTTTTGCGCCCTGGCGGTACTGTCGTGGAAGGTACCGCTGGAAACACAGGAATCGGTCTGGCGCATGTGTGTCGGTCCAAGGGCTACAAGCTGGTGATCTACATGCCCAACACTCAATCACAGGGCAAGATTGACCTTCTTCGCCTGCTCGGTGCAGAGGTCTACCCCGTTCCGGCTGTGGCTTTCGACAACCCTGAAAACTACAATCATCAGGCGCGTCGGCATGCCGAATCTCTGGATAACGCCGTGTGGACAAATCAGTTCGACAACATTGCCAATCGCCAAGCGCATATCGAAACGACTGGTCCAGAAATTTGGGCTCAGACGGGCGGCAAGATTGACGCCTTCACTTGTGCTACTGGAACGGGTGGAACCCTGGCCGGAACTACTCGTTTCCTCAAGGAGGCCAGCGATGGCAGAGTCAAGAGTTTCTTGGCTGATCCCCCCGGCAGTGTCCTGCACAGCTTCATCCAGAGTGGTGGTAAGTTGACCGACCGCTCTGGAGGCAGTATTACCGAGGGTATTGGTCAGGGACGTGTGACCGACAACCTGCAGCCTGATATTGATCTTTTGGATGGCTCTTTGAACATCTCCGACGAAAAGACCATCGAGATGGTCTATCGCTGCCTTGATGAGGAGGGTCTCTACCTGGGAGCCAGCTCCGCACTGAATGTTGTGGCCGCCAAGGAAGTCGCCGAGAAGATGGGCAAGGGCAGTACCGTGGTGACGATTCTCTGTGACGGAGCTTACCGCTATGCTGATCGGTTGTTTTCCAACACATGGCTGGAGTCCAAGAACTTGCGGTCAGCCATCCCCAAGCATTTGGAGAAGTACATTGTTTTGCCCTGAGCATCATGGCAGTGGGGAGGTTGAAGAATATGTACATATAGATTTCTCAATTTCCAAAATTCATGCGGCGAGTCTGGGATTGAGTCCCTTGAAGAGGCAGCCCGTCAATGGTCGTAGCCCATGATTTTAGAACTGAATGCTCATAATTGCCAATTCCATCCAGGCAAGTCTCTGGTTGGCAGGCTTCGAGGCAGCCCGGACTTTAGAGCTGTTAAATTTGGTTCGATCACCACATGGTGGAATCGAGCCTGCTTGTTCGCGACCAGTATTGGAGGTCTTTGAAGGACTGAGATGGACACAATCATCCCGAAAAATGAATCCATGTAGCGTCTTCAAGGCATCAATTATGGCAGTGCAAACAGAAATGCAGAAATGTATCATTTCTCGGCTTCATCGACCACTTTCTCCAATTCTTGCTCAGTCCACCGATGGAACAATTTCCGGGCATCGGACAATTGAGCTTCCTGAGGAAGACCATCCTTGATGGACTGCACGTGCAAGACTGGAACATCGAATTCATAAACATCTTTCCAACACTTGTTTCGCGAATCCATGATGTCCTTCTCGATATACTCGAATGGACGTCGCTTTCGAAGCTGGACGACGGTGTTTTTAGCAGTATCACACAAGCCGCAACCGGCTCGAGTGAAAAAGGTCAAGCGAGTGAGATAATTGGGTGCCATTTTCCCGCAATATCAATGACCTGCTCGGTAAGAGTGAGAGTGAATTAGCAATGATGTCGCGTCTACAGTTTTCCACTGGCGTGCGGTTCGTTCATCAGCTTATCATCACATGATCTTTTTATCAACGGTCAGCGGGGATGCATCACGGGGCCAAATCACGTGTGGAGTCTCTCCGCATCTGCGTCACTCTGGGCGATAAGGTGCGATAGCCTTGTCTCCGTCCTCGGCGTTCTTAACACCATCGGCCATCATGGCTCGTCTTCAGCACTCTCGAGCTCGACAAAAGAGTAAATCAAATATGTGGTCTGTATTGATTTCAGCACTTGTACTGCCTCAGGCTGTGAAGTCCTTCGACAACTCGCCTGCGGTACAGCTCCCCATTCTTCCGCCACCGGCGCCCTTGGACCAGCCGGCGCTGTCCTCCGAGCCCTATCAGTTTGTGAGTTACTTCGTCTTTGACCATTATTTACGTTGAAGCTCCTTTCTGATAATGACAGTCACTCCGTCATATTTTCCACCGCGGAACACATCGACACCCCGACTTATATGAAAGACTCGATATCGAACCCAGCACCCGCTTGTTGCTTCTATCGGAGGATGGCACCAGTGAGGAGCCCTCCGAGGATGAAGCGCCCTTGGTCGCTTCTTCGAACCCCGTCACAATTCAGCGCTTGGCAGATCGACGAGTTTCTGTGATCCAATCACATCTGAGTGCTGCACGGGTATCAGGCATGGCAACGGCCTCGTCACCAGCGGATTGGGTTATGGATACGATCCCTGGGCCGAACGTCAGCGATAAGAATACCGTCATGACATTTGCGCGAATGACAGCGAATGATTATATTGAAGTTCCCGGAACAGAGGACTGGCAAAACATTCATGGGCCATTCAACTATTCCAATAGTTTTGGATGGAAGCTCGATGGTCTTCGTGGCCATATCTATGCCGACCAGACTAACAGCACAGTCGTGGTGTCTCTGAAAGGGACTTCTCCTGCGTTATTCGACGGAGCCGGGACCACTACTAATGACAAAGTCAACGACAACTTGTTCTTCAGCTGTTGTTGTGGGCAAGGAGGCTCGTATTTGTGGCGGCAGGTCTGCGACTGCCAAACCGCTACTTACACCGCCAATTTGACTTGTATAGTCGAGGCTATGAACGACGAGAATAAGTACTATAAAGCAGCCATCGAGCTCTACTCCAACGTGACCGAAGTATATCCCAACGCCAAGGTTTGGTTGACCGGTCATTCTTTGGGAGGTGCTATGGCCAGTCTTCTGGGCCTAACGTTCGGTCTCCCAACTGTTACCTTTGAGGCGGTTCCTGAGGCTTTGCCTGCGGCTCGACTTGGTATTCCAAGTCCTCCCGGACATGACGCCCGCCTGCCTCAAAAACGAGGCTTTACAGGTGCATATCATTTTGGACATACGGCAGATCCAGTGTATATGGGCACGTGCAACGGAATCAACTCCCTTTGCACCTGGGGTGGATATGCGATGGAATCTGCTTGTCATACCGGCCAAATGTGCACATACGATACTGTCGGGGACAAAGGCTGGCGGGTGGGCTTGGGCACCCATAAAATCAGGAACGTTATTCGGGACGTGATTAAAGTCTACGACGACGTACCGTCCTGTGCGCCCGAGGAAGAGTGCTATGACTGTGTCTTGTGGAAGTTCTTCAAAAGCAATGGCTCTGAGATTACAACTACGACTACCAAGACTACGGCCTCTCCCACGCTCACGCGGACTTCCACCTGCAAAACTCCAGGCTGGTGGGGTTGTCTCGATGACTCGACCACAGCCACGGCTACCACTTCAACTACTACGACCTCTGAAATTACTACCACCATGACAACGACGACATGTAAAACGCCAGGATGGTTTGGTTGTAACGACCCGACAACAACAACTGTGCCTGTGACCACTACGTCCAGCTCGTCGACTTCCACGTGTCATACCCCTGGCTGGTTCGGGTGCAACGACCCAACGACCACAACCAACCACATGGTGACACCAGCACCAACAATGACAGCGCCATCCCCTGCAAAGAGCTCCTCGACTTGCCACGATCCAGGGTGGTTTGGATGTCGAGACCCAGTGTCCGCAACGACCAGCGTCTGATGGGGCGTGGAGAGTCTCTTCTAACCTGTGGATGGCTGGTTTCTCCACTCTGAGAAGAGATATCAAACTCCGCTCTTGATGCCTTCATTTTCACTGACCCCTCTCGGTTGCACACTTATACACCTCTACTTTTGGTCCTGCGTCTCGTCATGGCGAGAAGGAACAAAGTGAACATTTCTTGAGAGACTCATCATCATACTTGTGACAGAAATAAACCCACAAGAACACACGACACACGCGAGCGAGCATTTGGTTTTGGGTATTGGAATTCGGGATTCTTGAAATTTTCTTTGTGATTTTTTTGTCTAGACAACCCTCACGCGATTTCGGACGGCGTAGCATTCTGTTTGACTTGCTCTTTCTCTCTCTCACACTCATTTCGGGATTCCAATTCTTTAGCTTAAGGAGTATTTCGGAATCAAGCACAGTCAAGTCTTGACCTTCCTTGTAGCTCGGATTGTATGAGAATAGCTTGAAAGCCTTTGAATTTTGGAAATCCTCGTGACAAAGACAGCTACTACTCCTGTATATTGCGCCCAGACGAGTTTTTTATTCGACTGATCTCTGCCCGGGCCCTCGCCCGTGTTTCGACTGAATTGGTCTGAGGATGAATTATTGGAAGTGATGCACAGAATGAGTGGCTATATTTATACAGCCAGAGAGGTGTCACTCCTGCAGTTTCCAAACAAGAAAAAGAAAAAAAAAGGGAAACATGCGTATTGCACTGCAATACATCGCTTACAACCGGATCTCTCGAATAAAATAAGGTATACAGTGATCGAGG
The DNA here is from genome assembly GCA_023626555.1 of Penicillium sp. PF2412A. NCBI lineage: Eukaryota > Fungi > Ascomycota > Eurotiomycetes > Eurotiales > Aspergillaceae > Penicillium > Penicillium sp. PF2412A. The sequence goes on from JAMAHA010000001.1 coordinate 517,147, forward strand.
GGTATCATAAGAATTGAAAAGTGATTAGTTCCCACGCCCGGCGTAGTGGATTGTATAGGGTAAATCAGCAGGATTTGTGGTCCGCGCCAGGCGAATCACACTCCCCACAGAACTGCCAGATTGTCCGGACCGAACGCGACGGAGTGACTCGGTCGAGCGAGTCCGTGTCGGCTGCAACCCACCATACGAGCCACTCCGAGCAGAGAAGCGGGATACGGGGCTCTGTGCGATAGGGGCTGTGCCATGAACGGAGGAAGCCTCCCATGCAGAGGAGTTTGATGGGCGCAGACTGTTACTGCGTGTTGGGGTGAATGCGCGCCCATAGACGTAATGATCCACGATATCTGTTTCGCCTTCCTCGTCCGAGGGCCCGATTATCGACTCGGTGTCGGTTTGATGATAGCTTGCACTGTCGCGAATCCCCTCCAGGATCGGTGGAGCCAAAGGTGTGATTTCTCGGAGAATTTCGGCGAACAGGTGCATTAATTCACGAAATTCAGATGCGTGGAGCGGACGTGATGAGAATCGCGCTCGCTCGTAAAGCGCCAGGAAATCAGCCCCGAGACCGGGAGAATTGATGACTCCGAGGTTTGCAAGGTGTCCGACATACTGCCGGAGACCCATTGAAGCGGGTCTTTGAAGAACTTCCACAACCCGTGTATCTGGAAAGGGGTCCATTCCGTCCGGTAAGGTGTTGTCGGCCGGTGCGGTGGACACGGCTTTAGCCTCAATGAGATTCGGGAGTTCCGTGATCACGGTGCGATAAGGCAGATTAGGTAGATCGGGTGATTCAGGAGACGACCAGCCAGGATGCTCGATCGAACCCCAGGGAGGGTGCTTGGGGTCAATCGCGAGATCCTTGTAGTTTAAAAAGCTACCCTCTTCTCCAGTCGTGTCGCGCGGGCAAGCTTGATAGGCAATAATTGCGCTACGCGCCAGTCCCTCCACGACCAGGCGTCTCACGCTTTTGGTGACATCCTCCTCTTCAACGGGGATCCACGCTTTGGGAATTCCCGCCAAGGCTGTCCGGTTGGTATAGAGTCGTGTAGCATAGATGAGAAAGGCCAGGACAAAGGTGAGTACGTATGCGCCGGCGATGAAGAAGATGTTTGTGAGTCGCCGGGTGACCCAACATTGGTATATCGCATCGGCTGGCGTGAGGCAGATGAGGCCTAAACAAATCAGACTGAAGAAGAAGAACGAGCTCGAGTTGAGGAAGCTCTCCAATTTGGGATTCATTTTTGTTGGCGCATGGTTGTTGACAGTCCGAGAGCCGTGGGGGAAGATCGGAGTATGAAAGCAGAGAGTCTGACTTCCATCTTCGGCCCAAGTCGAAGGGTGTTGATTGAGGGCCGCTCCCTTGGAGCACACGTGATGATAAGATGGCATTGAACTACGGATTGCGGAGCCACGCTCAAGCTTATCTCTACTGAATGATGTCATTGTTTGGCCTACCAGTCCTCTGTGTCGCAAATACGGAAATTGCTCGTCCCGCCTTACAGTACAGGCTCATACCGAATATCTCACTAGTACTGTGGTACGGTTTCTACTAAATACCTACTTCTAGCTTAGTAAAGTCTCGTAGTTGGGTTAGACTTGGAAGATTGAGGTAGGTAGTATAATCAACATCGGATTAGTAATCATGGATTGTCGGCAGGGAGCACAAGACTGGAAACGTAGTGCGGGGAATGATCAAACCTAAATTTAGGATTATCGACCTCGCTGGATATCTTGATTGTAGAATCTGACTCAGATCCGTGAATGGTCGTCGGTGTTCCATTCAGGCTGAATAATTGGACAAGTACAGTTCTAGTGGCGTTCGGTGCGTCTACCAGGTTGCTGCCAAACCCCGAGCAAAGCCCCACGGGTGGGAGTGGAATGCGTCCGCCATCGATGACAATTCGAGTCTTGGTAATCAATAGCTTTCCTTTAACCACCCCACTGCATCTGGTCCTTGAACCGCAATAAGATGAATGTAATATGACTTTGCTACGCCAGCTAGGGTTCCAAATTAATTGCTCGGCCTTCCCAAGTGAGATCTGACCCATCAACACAGAGACGTGATCATGGCGTTGAATGCTCTTCAAGGCTGGCATCCTGGCGAGATTGCAATCCAACGGAAGCTTGGGTTTGACGCTGCCGTCAAGCATGATTGGGCCCGAGTCGCCAATTTCATGCCGGAGCAGCATCGCATATTTCACTCGTCCAACATCTCATTCATTCCGTTGACCACAATTGACGGAGAGGGACGACCCTGGGGTGCGATAGTCTCAGGAACGACTGGCGATGTTGGCTTTATTCGCAGCCCCAGTGCACGATCCCTGAACATTCGCACGAAGCTATGGAAAGGAGACCCCCTGCTAGAGACGCTGAATGATCTGCTCTCTCCCAAACTATCAAGCGGGACTTCATCAGAGAGGCGCCTGACGACGGGGCTGGGGATCGAATTTTCTACACGACGCCGGAACAAGCTTGCAGGCGTTATTACAGATGTTAAAGCTTTGACGGAACTGGAATACCAAATTGATGTGACTGTGACGGAGACATTAGGGTAAGTGTAATCAATTGAGACACAACTCTTTGCTCAGAGACCAGTCTGCTGACCAACCGTTAGAAACTGCCCAAAGTATATCAATTTGCGAGAACTCGTGTCTTACCCACATACAAGGCCCGACGTTGCATATCACAAACCCAAGCTATTGCCGGACGAGAGATTGCCCGATGAAGTCATCAAAATCATTCATACCGCTGACACCATTTTCATGGCATCGATCTACAGGCCCGAGCCATCTATTGCATCGAAACATCCTGCTCATGCGGGCATGAATGCTCGAAGCGGCTTGCCGGGATTTGTCCGGGTTCGTCCCTCAGATGGCCGGACAGTGGTAGTCCCAGACTACTCAGGCAACCGATTTGTGTCCAGCCTTGGGAATATCGAGAGCACTGGGCTTGCAGGACTGACCATGGTTTCTTTTGACACGGGTGATATACTTTATTTGACAGGCACTGCGGAAAATCATGTCGGCGAGAGTGCTCTTGGAATGATGGCCAGACACGCAAGTCTCACTACTGTGAGAGTGACTGGGTATACACTCGTGCGAGATGCACTTCCTGTACGTCAAAAGGAAGGGACGCATGTCGAACGTAGCCCGTACAGTCCGAAAGTGAAGTATCTGGTTGAAGAAACTGGGACACAGGCAAACCAAAGTGGTAACCATAGCGCACATGTCCAGGGAGCTGTACAGCTATCTCCCGACCTTGCGGTGTTTAGATTCGGCATCAGCGCCGACTGCAAATCTGCCGGTATCAAGATCACGCCTGGTCAATCCGTGGTTCTCGACTTTATGGACTGGATCGGTCCGCCTCGGTATCAACACATGGCGGACGCTGCTCCAGAGTCCATCAACGATGATCGAGTCCGGACCTGGACGGTTTCGAGTGCCCATGAGAACGAAAGTGCCACCTGGTTTGAAATCACCATGCGCAAAATGCCAGGCGGCACGGTAACGGGCGCTTTGTTCAAACTCCTCGAGAAGCACGGAGCGAATACAAATTTCGGGACGACTCTCAAGCTGGACGGGTCTGTTTATGCCGGCCTTGTGGGAGTCACAGGAGACTTTGTTTTAAGTCCCGCTTACAAGCTTGATGTCCTTTGGATCGCAGGAGGAATCGGTCTCACTCCATTCCTGGCCATGCTTCAAGCTTTAAAGAAGCGTGGTTCATCCGTTGAGGGAGACATTTGGCTTGTCCTCTCTACCCGTGAGCCGGACCTCATGCTCAAACTGATCCATCCATCTTTGAAAAGCATTTCCCCCCAGGTGAAAGTTACGCTTCATCTTTTCACCAGCGAGGAGGATGTTGATGTGTCCATGATGATCCAGGACAATGTCACGGTTGAGGCTCACCGAGGGCGCGTGGGATCAGCTTTTTGGAAAACTGTACCTAGGAGAAAGGAGGTTTTTGTTTGCGGGCCCAATAGTTTCGGGGATGCGACAGAGACTGGGTTGCAGAACGCTGGCGTTCTGCCGGATCAGATACACCGCGAGGGTTTCTACTAATGATCGGAAGCCGAAGGCCTGAAATTGTGGGATCGAGATGACGTCCGGGCTTGACTAGAGATTAAAGTTGTTCATGACAAGTTACATGGTATGCGCTGCTCAACACCCTCACTGCAAGTAAATACATTCCACAGAAATGTGTGGGTCTAAAGGCTTTTTCAAACTGGACTCTCGCCGATGTCGAGTCCAGGGCTTAGACTTCCACCACTTTTTCCCGCATCGCGGAATGCCACATCTCCTTGACAAATCCGTCTGTTGGTCTGTACACAAAGAGATATTCCTGCAAGACGAGAACCGCACGGTCCCACTGCTCAAGGGACAATTTACGCGCCGCCACCTGCAATCGCAGCAGAAACCAGGCATGGTACCGACGGCCTCTGGAGGCAAGACTGCCGATGAAAAAAATCCATAGCAGAAGATCAGGCGCATTCCCATCAAGAAAGAGAAAGCTTCGCTGTAGGCTTTTGCGAAGGGTATCCACGAAAATGTCTGCGCATGGCATGCCGCTGAACCCTCGGATTCGGACGACGGTGTAGATCAGCACTGTCAGACGAAGAGTGTCCTGGAACGCGGGGAGCGAGCAGTCGTGTGCTATGGCGAGTAGCTCATGATCTAATAGTAGCAGACCATCGTTGTCCATGCGGGTTTGGGTCCAGGTTGAAGAAGTCACTCCTTCGTAGAGCGAGACCAGCTTTTGTAATGAACGAAGGGTGGGAATCAGTTGGGGATGAAGACCTGCAGACCAAGGAGAATTGAAGAAGCGTCTTCCGACAAACGATGAGGGAGGAATTTCATGCTCATCGTGTAGGAACAGGCACTCGGTGCGGACTTTGAGTTCCCATTTCCAGGATTTGTTCAGTTGGACGGGCGTGTCACTGGTTAGCCCTCGCATCAGATCGCATCTGTAGAGGAAGTTCAGCCAAATGAGTTTATTTGCCGGCCGAGATTCTCAAGAAGGGGGAAATTTTGCCACAAATACTTACACGTGTAGAATGGAGAGAGAATCATATCCCAAATTGTCGAGACCGCCCAGTCCGTCAATGATTTTTTTGATCGCTCTCTCATGAGCACGCACTGCTTGCATGTTGGCCTCGGCCGCCTATCAAGCAGACTCAATTTATTGATAAGCATGGTAGTCTGCATAGGGATGGAAATAACGAGACATTTTCAAAGGAGCCCTCGAGAGAAGGGGGAACAAAAGGGATAAGCTTCTATAGCAAGATGTCCAGGTGTGGCTTACCTCGACACACATAATATGTGCAATCACCCTGAGAGTGATTTCCGAGTAAAACTTGTACGGCTCGCCCAGAATCCCCTGGATCGATTTGATCGTGTCTGATCGTAACCGTATAGCGTCCTGTGTCGAACTACGAATCATCTGAGATGGTGCACCGTTCACATGATGCAAGGTGGCGCGATGAAATGCACTGGTCGAGAGCAGAATTTGTATCAGGGCTGGATGATCTAGGGCCATTCGCAGATATCGAAATGTAATGTGAGTATCCCCAATTGGGAAACATAGTTTAGTCGCATGCGCTTGGTCTGAGGCCCTCAATTAGCCAGATAGTCCCTCCCAATCGGATCGTCCAATTGCTTGACAGATCATTGACTTCCTGTGAACCGACTCGAACCGCAATGAACTGAGATAGTGCCATCTTACAGTGTTGAAGATACATTGTCATGCTCTGATTTGTTGTGCGTGTGAGGTAGGGGAAAGCCAGGGCGATGCTCTGTTCAAGCGGTTGACATAGAGGCGGAGACTGCTCCTTGGTTGAGGAGACATACTGGTCATCCTCACTTTGACTGGACGAATCTTCAGTGGCTGGACTATCGTGGTGCGACTGTACTTCCGTCGTAAATTCTGAGCTTCGTAGTTTTGACTCTTTTCTAAGCCGATGATGCCTCGTTCTGATGAAAGCTTGCTTCTCCCGAGAAGCATCCCGATCGTGGGGGTCCTCATCCTGCACATTGATCCATAAAAAATCTGCATTGGAAGTTTCTCTTTTCTTTGATCCGGCTTTGACGTTCCTACGAGGCTGCTGAGAATCTTCATGCCCAGGATTGTCCGGTGACCTCGACTGCCTAATAGACATGATGGCTCAGCTTGCTCGGAAAGCTGACGGACTCATTCAAGGAGGGTGAAGGAGACACAGAGGCGACGAGTTCCAGATTGCGGTTCACATCATTTTCCACAACTACCATGATAAACCGTTGACCATATATCATTGCTTTGTGCACCACCCTCTTTTCCGATCGATCTCTAGCAGAAGAAGGCCGTTGGTGGAGCCGATGCGGCTGCGCTCATCTGCATGGTCGCCCAGGTGAGATCATCATGGGACTAGACTCAAAACGGCCCCCAAGTGCTCACCAAATGGTCCAACTATGTGGACCGGGGCGCTGTGGATTCTGAGTTTCATCTTCTGAGCACGATCGAGTCGGCGACGCCGAAAAGGCGGCTTGCGCATACTAGCCAGATGGTGCACCCGGAGAACCGATTGGTTCACACTCGACAAGCCCAAGGAATCTGCAGGGAGAAACCGAAATCACGACATGATCTCAGCCTTGCAGACTCGCCAAGCATTGCACCTGACCGCTAGACCAACGCAATGTTGGGCTGAGGGAAGCGACACAAAATCTGGGAAGTACGAAAGGATCATGAAAGGGAGCAGATCAAGAGTTTGGGGGTCTGTCCATGGAAGAGATGTTCAGATCGCACGTCACCTCATTGCGGAATTACCCAAATATACTTCGTTACAGTCGGTGACTACCCGGAAGGACTGGGCACGAAGCAACCATTAATGGAACTCACTTTACTCTATCGAGCAAACATATCACTGCGCCATTGGGGCTGATGGATTGATATCCACTTTCTTGGTCTGACGGTCGTTGCGTTTCCCAGAAGACTAGTACTTACCATACCTAATGGCCGCTTGGACAGTGAGGAAAGGAGCCTCGTCTTGTCCAATCACGGTCGCGTCATAGAGGCTAGCTCTCGATGCGGAATTGTATAGCTCGAGTGATTCTTGCTTCCGAGGGGATATTTGGTTCCATTGCGTGAATGCCAAGCCAAGCTGCTTTTCGCTCTCTCGTCAACTCCAGAAGATTAAAAGCCCAAACTCGCGGTTTGGAGGCCGGCGTCAGGGCAGATCACGTGTCTCCCAGGCTGATTGGGGCCGCGGGGTGTAATCCAATCCCCGCAGTCTTTGCGGAATTATTCCACATACGCGTTGAACAAAATGGCGACTGGCCACCAGACAGAGTCTCCAAGAGACCACAAAGAACCACTTCAACATCCAGACCCACAGGATTCAGGTTCAGAGAGTGATGACGACGAATTTCACGACGCACGTTTCCCCGCGGAGGAGGAAGCTGTAAGTTCGAGCTACCCGGCGGGTAGGCACCAACAACACAGGATTTGAACTGATAACGATCCCAGCGCCTGCTGCAAGAATCTCAAGAGATCAAAAAAGAGGCCAACTCGCTGTTCACTGCGGCCTGCTATGATCAAGCCATCTCGACGTACGACCGTGCGCTATCCTCTTGTCCAAACTACCTTGATTACGATGTCGCCGTCCTCCGGAGCAATATTGCGGCATGTTACTTGAAACTGGAGGATTGGAAGGCGGCGATCGATTCGGCTACGGCATCCCTTGACCGATTGGAGAAGGTTTTTCCAATGAACGAGGCAAAGGACAAGCCCAGTGAAGGAACAGGATCCTCCGACTCCGCGGCCGCCACAAAGGAAAACACCGACGTGGTAGAGTTATCGGCAGAGGATGCGGAGGCGGAAGAGAAGCAGCTCGCACAGTTGAAGGAGCTCGACACGCAACGGACCAATGTTCTCCGCATCCGTGCTAAGTCTCTAATGCGGCGGGCCAAGGCGAGATCGAACTTGGGTGGTTGGGCGAATTTGCAGGGGGCCATGGAAGACTACCAGGTGCTGAATTCGATGGAGACCTTGCCAACAGACGAAAAACGCATCGTACAGAGAGCGCTACGCGAATTACCCCCCCGGGTGAACGAGGCCAAAGACAAGGAGGTCGGGGAGATGATGTCCAAGATGAAGGAGGTCAGTTGACCATTGTGGGGGGGGGGGGGGGGGGGGGGGGGGGGGGGGGGGGGGGGGGGGCGGTGGGGGGGGGGGGGGGGGGGGGGGGGGGGGGGGGGGGGGGGGGTCGTCGTTGGTTGACGCCTTACGAGGTGTCATAGCGGTCTGTTCCTACATCATACTTGTAGGTCGGTGGGAATGTGATGAGACCCTCGGAATAGTACTGGAAGACTCTTCCCGCCAGCATGTGCAGATTCAACTTCAGATTTTGAATTAGTCAGTTGTCATTCCTGGGCTGTTATCCTTCCCTGGGTGGCTTTCACCCCCGGGACTTGCTTACCTGGTCATTATCGTAAAGTTTTTGAAGATCTTGGTGTAAGATCAACTCTCGTACCGCGGAATTTCCCAACCCAATTCGGTAGTTGAAATCGCCGAGCCAAATGGTACAGTCATGATCGGCGATAGATCGACTCTTCTGGAATCGAAGGCCACGATCAATGGTCTCGTAGTCTCGATCTCTTTCATCGTCATTGCCAAACCCAGCAGCTAAGTGGGCAGTCACAAAACATATGCTGGTATCCGAAAAGTCGAACCGAATCGCACAACCTCCTTTATTTCCGGCAATCCCGGAAAGTCCAGTCTATCAACAGTCAGTGTCGAGTTGAGCAGCAAAGATCCGCCTTTAGAGTCGCCCACTTACCTTCTTGACAGCACCCTCAACGTCTTTGATAGCTTTCAGCGCGTTTGCCTTGACATAGATCATGAGAGCAGCACCCACGAGCTGTCCACTTCGCAGCAACACATACTTGCCCGTTCCTTTTCGTTGCGTATGCTCATCCAGACAATTTTGAACAGCTTGTTCCCAGCCCTTTCGATTGCTAGGATTAGTCGACATGATCTGCTGGGGACTGAGAGCGACGATCTCTTGAAACCCTACGGCGAAGATTGTGGGATCTTCTTGAGATTCATCCCCTTGGGGGAATAACCATGATGAAAGATCGGCTCCGGGGCCTTCATCACGGCCATTCACGTTGAAGGTGCCGACCCATATACGTATCTGCTTGGTGGTGGAGTATTCATCTGCACGTCGACCAAGGTCTTCGCTCACAAGCTCATTCATCGGGTCGTACAGATGCACGGGGACTTGATTTGTCAGCCTTCCAAGCAAAAGATCAATCGTCTTTTGGCGGGCTTTATCCGTGAAATTATTAACGTAGAGTCTGGTGGCACTTTTCCGGGCATCTGCTAGAGCCCCGGCAAGAGACATTTTCCCGTGACGGGTAAAAGAAGACTTGAGAGCTCCAGTTCCAGCGTAGATCTTCGACAGGGCGTCTCCATTATCGGCCCACAAGGTGGAGTGGCGCATTTGAAGATCAGAGCTCAGCCTCGCACCTTGCTGGGAAAGAAACGCACCCAAAGCCATTGAGCTAATGATAGTTTGAACAAGATTGGTGCGATCCAAACAATCGAGACAATTGGTTCGAAAGACGCCTTCTTGCTGAAGCAAAATAGAAGAGGTGCTAGCGGCACCTTCTCTGTCCGTTGCAGACGCAACCGAGCGGGAGCTGTCATCTGAGAGGAAATACGCAAATCCGTCTAAAGAGTCGGCCAGGTCGTACTTGATTGAGTGGCTGGCTTCATACCCGGCCGGGCCCCGAGTTTCCGCGTGGAAGTCATAGTCCGTCATTCGAAGCAGACTGTGCGGGTCTGATCGGGCCCGTGCTTCCTTCTGCCTGAGTGAACTTCGAGCAATGTGTTCGCGATACTTGGCCGAGAGATCTGCTTCACCGGATTTGAGTTCGCTGAGGAGATTCACAACATGGACCGCTCCGTACTCTAACTCGAGATTTTCAAAATGTTGATTGAAGGCGTGTTGAGTTGCTTCAAACGAGCGAGTCACTTCGATCTTTTGCTGGCCAGGAATCAGACCTGGAGTCTGCTCCCAAAATATCGGTACTGAGCCACGTATTTGCACGTATGAGAAGCAAATTCCGGGGGACAACCAAAGGATCACCTCAGTCTCCACATAATTAGCAACATTACCATCATCATCTATGCCTCGCGAATTGAACCGTGTGCCAGCACGACGAGATGATTGTCTGGAAATGATGGTGAGAAGCGCTGGTAGATTCGTCCGCACCCGGGGCAGAATTGAAACTGTCGCTGGAATTTTGAGTGTGCTGGCAAACCCTCTTATAACGCATGTCAGAAATTGAGAGCTATCAAGCTTCTCCTTCTCGACCGGAGGCAGGTTACTTCGGAACAACAGAAGAGGATGGATCATGTAAGAGTTCCACAGCATATCCTCGTCCAAGGAATCAATGTCAAATGCAGCCACTTTGTCCGAACTGAAATCTTTAATTAGCGACCGAAACGAAGGCTTGTCAGGGCTGGAGATCCTTCATGCTCACCGATCTTGTAAGCGATCCGTCAGATTAAAGTCAAGACTGTAGTAGAAGCTGCCATCCCCCAAAAGCTTTTTCAAGGCCAAAAAAGGGTGATCGGTCACCACTTCTCTGCCGTCTGCACCTGGCCGTTCGTCGACGGCAAACTGGGAGCTACTTTCGTAGTCTTGACCCAACTCATATTCGGATCTATTCAAGCAAACTATGGGTCCGTTAGAAATCATTGAGCCATGGCTTGCTGCACGACAGCTGGGAGGTTCAAAAGGCAACCTACAAAAGTCTACATTGTCGATTCTGGCCACAGATTCACCCGGGCGTACATTCGCCGCTTGCGAGGCGCCAGTAATCACGCAAACAAAAACATCCTCATTGAGTGTGACAAGACCTAGAGTGCCATACCCAGCCCCCAACGGCCGGAACCCCTTGAGGTCGACCGAAGCTGTTTCGGAGAATTCAACCTGACAACGTGGGGCAGTCTTGGACCTTTCATCAGCCGCATTATGGTGAAAGATCAAGACATGCTCAGATCCCTGTAAAGCAATTGACCGATTCGGCTGCTCTCGACGGAGAACACGAAAGTTGAACATGGTCCCTCCCTGAGAAGTTGCAATCGCTCCAGATCGTGCTCAGGGCGCCTCCGTCTGTGATTCGCACGGGAGGCTAAGCCTCAGTCTGTGCAAGCTTAGGAATTGATCTGAATTGAGTGTGACTAAGCCATGTGATGGGACTCGATGGCGTAATCGATACCATATGGATGGTATGGAAAAGCGCTTTCTTCCCCACCAGCACCAGCCAAGCGAGAAGGAGTGTACAGGAGACTGTGTTGATTTCCAAGGACTTTGGCAGATGAGAAATGAGCTTCCTGTTTGATACAGCGAAATGTGGCTGAACCGGGCGGTCCCAAATTGCGGAGGGCAACGTAGGACTCTCTTATCTCTTGGCTATCGATAAGCACGAGAGAGTCGTATCACGTGAACGTCGATAAGCCAGTTGACGCGGGGAACTCACCTGTAAGCTTTTCGCACTTATCGATAGATGACTCAGCACCGCCGCCCGGGCTCTTTGACAATCTTTTTTTCCCTAGACTTTCCCTTTTTCCGAGCTGTCAAGATACCCCAAAAGGTTTTGGTGTTTGTTTTCTTTTTTCAGTGTCTCTTTTCTTGTTTACCCCCTCAGTCACACTCTTTCTTCAGCAGTCATGGGTTTGGCCGGCCCCAAAAAGTAGGCTTCACCCCCGCGACAGATGCATGTTGTATCTTCTCTGACCGATTCGCAGCAAAACCAAAATCTCCCATGATCCCAACAACACCAAATGGGCTCGGTCCACGTCCGGCTTTGGCCACAAAATCATGAGCGCTCAGGGCTGGGCTCCTGGTGATCGATTGGGTGCCAAAGATGCGGCGCATGCGGAACATCTGACCTCGGCCAGTCTGACCCACATCAAGGTCACCCTCAAGGACGACACACTCGGGTTAGGTGCTCGCTTGAGCCGCGAAGGCCAACCCACGGGCTTGGATGCATTCAAGGGATTGCTGGGTCGACTGAACGGCAAGAGTGAGGAGGAATTGACCCGCGAACAACGGAAGAGAGATGATGTGCACCTCGCCCGTTATGTGGCGCTCAAGTTCCCGGAGGTGCGATTTGTGCGTGGCGGTCTCTTGGCTCAGGAAAAACTCCAGCGGTTGCCCGACCCGGCTCCTAAGAAAGAATCCAAGGATGTGGCCAGCGACAGCGACTCCGCCGAGAATACCGAATCTGCGCCCGAGAAATCTTCCAAATCCAAATCAAAGTCCAAGGAGAAGTCCAAGGAAAAGTCCTCCAAGAAATCCTCCAAAAAGTCTCGGTCTCAGTCCGATGAGGCAGACAGCTCATCATCGGACAAGAAAAAGAAGTCGAAGAAGTCAAAGAAGAGAAAGGCGGACGATGACGAGGACAGTGAATCCGAGGCCAAGTCCAAACGCCGTGCTTCCTCTCCCGACGACAAGTCTTCGAGCAAGATTCAAGCTACAGTATCCACGGTATCGGCTATTCCCTTGGGCGAGCGTCGGCCCATTGGGAGACAAGTATTCCGCGGGCGGCATATTGCACAGAAAAAGCGTGCTCTCATGGACGACAAGTCGCTCAATGAGGTAAGTTTATGCGCTGCGAAGAACCTCGCATCCATTTTTGCATTCGCGGAAACTCATCGCAACAAATACTGACCGTGATTGTTGGAATCAGATCTTCATGGTCAAGGCATAGATATCCGGGCTGCATTGTTCAGACATATAATTTTGAGTCCCACGGGCGAGGTGTTAGGCGTAAATCGGACAGTCATCTATCACAGTTAAGCTTTTTTTTTTTTGGAACATTCGGTATGAGCGCTCCTCGGCGTACGGCAGGCTAGACTCCAGGGGTTCAGGTTATATCATCTCTCTCCTCGTAAGCAGCAAGACAGGATAGCTGACAGCTTGTTGTTCGTAATGCGTCGCTTGCTGTTGTGTTTGCCCCCAAGGATTGCATGCAGCTTCAGTGGCCGGGGGCTGAGTAGTTTTGAGACTCATAGTAGATTTCATCATGTGAAGTACTTCGCTAATGAAGACGAATCTGACTACAATTTACCTAGATATGGCCTACCCTGGAATCCGGAGTGGCTGTTGATATAAATTCAAAAATATATGCAACTCGGTCTGTCAGCATGTGTAATTGTCATTTCCAAGTATTTACACCCACAAGGTGGAGGCCCTGCTTGGGTGTTATTGAGCCACCATCCAGTTCAATTCCAGCCTACAGCACGGGCACTTTCCTAACTGAATACCAAAAGACGAAACTGACCGCATGAGTTACATTTCTTCTCTTGTATACGTTATTTATTCGTGGAGCAGGCATGGCTACAGCTGTGAAGCGTTGGAAGACTCACCTTCCTGGCCGAATCTCCCGCGCAGTGTCACAACATATCCATGACACCAATTGCCGAGATTCACGTAGGACAATGGGACAATGTGTCTGTTTGCTACCTTACACTTTTTATCCGACCGCTATTTCCCATTTGAATTGACTGGTTCAGCTCGCCTGAATTTGTATGACAGGTCATGAGGGCTCCATACTCATTAAATAACCTACGACGGGTAGTTCTGAGGAGACTGGATAAAGGTCGTATGCTCCTGTTCGAGACCAGTACGTGGAAAAGGTACATGTGGATGCCTCGGTTTCCTTACCTAAGCCCGCGGCATCCGACGTCATTTGGTTCGATCGTCAACGGAAGAGCTTCCTCGTGAACGTTGGTGACTACAATTCCTTTCCACACATTTCCTTTGCTCTCGCTCTTCTCCTCACACTTGACTCCCGCGTGTGTATATCGTGGGGCAATCAGAGATGAACGGGCACGTTACGCCACAAGATGAGCCTGCCGCTCCACCCACTACCAGCCCTACGAATTCACATAACTCCGCGAATGGAGAGAGTAGACGGTATGTCGACCACTACAGATTCAGCAAAAATCCCCAACCAAGCTTTGAACATCTTGGGCGTAAGCTAACACCCTTTCCAGAATTCACTGGGCACCTCTGAACATTGGCCTCGAGCGTCGCTTGCAGACCTTTGTCGTGCTCTGCCACACACTCACAATCGCAATCTTCTTGACGGGATTCTTCTTCACCTGCGCCATTCCTTTATTTTGGCCCCTTCTTCTCCCTTATCTCGTCTACATCACGCTCTTCTCAACAGCTGCCACCTCGGGTGAACTCAAGGGTAGAAGAAATTTCCTGCGCCACCTGCCCATCTGGAAAGTCTACGCCTCGTACTTCCCCGCTCGTCTTCATCGGGAGGAACCGCTGCCCCCAACCAAGAAGTACATCTTCGGCTATCACCCCCATGGAATCATTTCCCACGGCGCCTTCGCAGCCTTTGCCACCGAAGCGCTCGGCTTCTCCAAGCTCTTCCCGGGCATCACCAACACGCTTCTCACACTCGATTCCAACTTCCGCATTCCCTTCTATCGCGAGTACGCCATGGCCATGGGTCTGGCCAGCGTCTCTCGCGAATCCTGCGAGAATCTCCTCACCAAAGGCGGTGCCAACGGGCAAGGCATGGGCCGCGCGATCACCATCGTAGTCGGTGGAGCTCGAGAATCACTCAATGCACAGCCATCTACGCTCCGACTGGTCCTGAAGCGTCGCAAGGGATTCATCAAGCTAGCCATTCGGACAGGGGCGGATTTAGTACCCGTGCTTGCGTTTGGAGAAAACGACCTCTACGAGCAGGTCCGCTCGGACGAACACCCTATCATTCACAAGGTGCAGATGCTGGTGAAGCGCACCATGGGCTTCACCATCCCGCTTTTCCATGCGCGAGGAGTATTCAATTACGATGTCGGATTGATGCCTTATCGTCGGCCGTTGAATATCGTAGTTGGGAAACCGATCCCTGTGATGCAGCAGTCGAATCGGGACAAGATCGATGACAGCTACATCGATGAGCTTCATGCGCGGTACGTGCAGGAGCTAGAACGGTTATGGGACCAGTGGAAGGATGTCTATGCCAAAGACAGGACGGGAGAGCTGGAAATCATCTCATAGCTGCGGATATTCTCTTTGGACCGATCAAGGTACCTAACCTACGCGGGGATAGTCTAATTGACCCCCGCTCAAAGAGCCACAAGTTCGTCAAGGTGGCCGGAACAGATCAACAAAGGATCGACATGTCCGGAAATATGGAAACCACCGTGCTGGTTCACAACTATATGGATCCTCATTAATACAAACCCATCTTTATATACAGTACATCTCCCTATCTTCCTCTCTCATCCCTCTTTGCATCTAACAGGGCGAACCTAATCGATGCGCCGCATCGACAGAAGCGAAAAACCTCGCAAGACAGGAAGACCTCGACTGTCGAAAATAGTAACCAAATGTATTCTCAAAAAATCAATTCAACGGATGGATAGTGAATACCTCAAATTCCGGACGGGAGGGAGTCACCGCATCACTCTGAAAAAAAAAAATGAAAACATAGAATACGAGGCAGATTTTTTTCTTTCCACACAATGGGAAAGATGCCAGAAAGCACCAGAGCACAAACGCAAGAAAAAAAAAGTCAAGGACGGGGAGA
Organism: Penicillium sp. PF2412A; assembly: GCA_023626555.1. NCBI lineage: Eukaryota > Fungi > Ascomycota > Eurotiomycetes > Eurotiales > Aspergillaceae > Penicillium > Penicillium sp. PF2412A. The sequence goes on from JAMAHA010000001.1 coordinate 532,746, forward strand.
AACTGACCATGGAAAAAGCCGCATAAAATATATCGACGGGGTATCAGATCAACCAAGAGAGGAAAAAAACATAAGACAAAATTGCCTAAAGCAAGACCGTCGCAAAAACAGATCACGACAAAGAATTTGCTTCAACAGATCGAACCAGGGAGAAGCAAGGGAAAAAAAAGGGGAAAATAGCGGGGAAAAAGAAATGAGACAATAAATCACCAAAATATCTGGCGCGCCAGAAAATGAAAAGTCCGTTGTGCAGTGGCGAGGCTATCAGTGGACCACGACTATACATGATTAGCCGGGGTGTCCCCCGGTATTGGCTCCACCGAAATGGATGGTGTTGGAGTCAACGCTCGCACTTCTGCCAGCACTGACCCTCGCCGACTGTCGGATGACAATTGCTTCAAATGTCCAGCCGAGTTTCTTTCGAGATGGCCACTTTCCACGCGGCTCTGGATCATCTCGTCCAGCATTCGCGAGACCTCGTCCACGCTCTTCCGTCGATCACCGTACCTTTCGGCCGCCTTGAGCGAGGCAACACGCCTCGTGGGGCTGAGATTTTTCTCATTGGACTCATTGGGGGGCGAGATATTCGTACTGCTTCGCCTGGAAGGCGTGGCGTCCAATTTGATCTTCAGCTCTGGTATTGAAGACTCAGCCGTGACCACTGCAAGATCGCGGTGGCGCGCAGCCGATCGAAGGGCCGCAAGCATTCGATCTTTATCATCCAATTGGGAGCGGAGCTCGTTGATCTCCATGTCCTTCTCCCGAAGCAGGGTCGTCGTGTCCGGGTGCTCGGATATCGTGGCGGGAGATGAAGCGTTGGACTTGACGCCCGCTGACATGCGCGAGTGACTGGAACGACGCGCTTGAAGGAGTCGCCGCTCCAACGTGGAGATATATCGGTTCTTGTCGCTCAGATCTGCTTGCAAGGCAGCAACCTGTCGCTGCAAACTGGCTTTCCCATCTCCGAATTCGCCGAGATCGTCATCCTCCTCGTTCCCAAACGAACCGGGGACATAGGGGATCGACGGACAACTGCTGTTGACCGACATAAAGGACATGGGTCGATTGGAGTGCACTGCGCCCAATGTGGATTGACTGGCAGAAGATCGCAGCGAGCGTGTTCCCGCGTCGGTGGAGGACATCCTGGACAAACGTCCAAAGGCAGACGAGAGGTTCCCATGGTGGTTCACCCCCGTCGATTTGGAGCTCAGGATGAGACGGTTCAGATGCTCAATGCGTTCCTTCAACGCCGTCCGCGCCAATTGCATTTCCAGCACTTGCTCTTCGTGTCGCGCCTGGGCCTCCTTTTCAAACTGCTGCTCGTCCCATTTGAGTTCCTTTTCCGCCTGTGCCTTGGCCTGGCTGTCCAACTGGCCTCGCAGGGCTTGAATCTCCATGCGGTAGCGTTCCAGCAGGACACGACTGCCAGCATCGCCGCCTCCACTGCCGTACGCCTCCTCGGCCTTTTTGGCATGGCTGACGATACTGTTCTTGGCACGAGCCGCGAACTTGAGCGTGTTGAGCGTCTCACCCGAGTGCGCGTTGATCCCGTTGACCAACTGCACCGTGCACAGGATACTGACGAGAGAATTGCCGGACAATGCCGGCTGCAACAGCCGCGTCAACTTGGAATCCCGATACGGCAAATGTCGACCATCCTTATCCGTGGGGTTGCCCTGCTTGTCCTTGGCCTCGGACAGTTTTGAGATAATATTACCCAGGGTGAGTAGACTCTTGTTGATGTGGGCCCCTTCCGTTCGGCGCTCCTTATCGTCGGCGGCGCGCTCCGAGCCCGCCAGATCGATCAGGCTGAGCGTCGAAACGCGCACACCACCGGGCGGCACGACCGTCCGCTTCTCCGGTGCATCCCCCGGCGGCACTCGCTCTCGACTTTCCACGACGATCTGCACCACCGCGTGACTTCGCGAACTGCGCGCATTAAACTGGGTGCTGCTCGTCCGGCGAGCATGATCTCCGCGAGCGATCACTCGTAAGAGTTGCGTGGGACTCTGCACAATCTCCTCCTTGAGCGGCGTCGCATACACGCCCCGCTTGCTGTCCTCCCGAAGCTTGATCTCTTCTTGCGGGGGCGCCGCCACGCCGTTGGTGACCGAGGTGGAGAGCAGGTCATGGATTCTCTCATTGTAAATTTCCAGGTAGCTCACGCGCAGTAAGAACTCTCGATGGGGGGTTTCGCGAATAAAGGAGAAGATGTCGGTAATGGCGAGGGGAATGACACCGGGAGAGGTGGCGGTACCTTGCATGGAGAATGTCTTACCGGTGCCCGTCATTCCGTAGGCGAAGACTGTGCCGTGATAGCCTTCCATGACCCGTCGCACCAGTCGCTTGGCGGCTGCATCATACACTTTGGCATTATTTTCCACCGGAGTAAAGACATTGTCTAAATGCTGAGGTTAGCCCCAAAAAGAGAAGATGAAGAAGCCATCTCTGCCTGTTGCTGTCCAGCAAAATTGCATGTAGCCGCGTAAACCCAAACGAGTCGTGGGGGGGGGCCCAGATTCGTCTCACTCACCATAATAGTAGTCTCCACCATCTTTGCCTCGATGAGAAATCAAGCTGCGCCGGCCGTCCAGCGACCACTCGCCATGATTCCGAGGCGTTTCCCCTCCGGTGCTCGTATCGGGACGAACACGAACACTGACAATCACATTCCCCTTGGATTCCTTGGTCTTGCTCCCCTTGGCCGCAGCACCCGCGGAATCCTCCGTATCCTCAAACGTCGTCACGCTCGTCGCACAGGAACCTCCCGCCGAGGAACTCCGACTGTGGGAGGGGGACGCCTCTGCATCCCGCGCCTCGGCGGGGATCGATTTCCCATCGGCACTACCATTCAGTAATGATGGAGGTCGGGAGCTGCGATGGCTGGCGACCGTCCCCGTACTCAGGCGGGACCCTCTCCGCTGGAGCTTCGCATTCCCGCTCGCCGTGGCGGCGGCGGAACCCTGTTGGCTCGATATCGTGACGGAGGCGGCCGTGGACGGACGGCTGGCGGCTTTGGGAGGCTGAGGAAACGATGCAATACTGATCGTTCGGCGTAGAGCCTTGTCGGGACTACCGGGGGTGCGACCCGTTGAGACGGAGCGGGCGGTGGTCAGATTGGAAGTGGAGGTGGAGGTGGACAGCGGGGATCGACTGAGCGATGGGGGCCGAGGACTCGACGGCGTCCGGAGCTTGGAAGGTTGATATGGCGAGACAGCACGAGGACCGTCGGGTGTTGGCATAGTTTTTTTGCTTCTCGGAGTCGGGAGTGGAGGTAAAGATCCGGTTGGGGGATTTGTGGATGGCCGAGGGGGCTGCGGCAGAGCGGACAAGGACATGTTTTGTGTTGTGGTCGACCGCTGATCGTCTCTGGTCCTTCTTCACCAACCCCCCTCTCAAAACGTTTCAAAGTCAACACCGGTGGACACCCACTGGACCATGCATAGAAAATGTGCAGTGGACAAGGTGTAGTCAAAGTCAAAAGTGGTATATGTGTAGCTGAATTCTTTGTGGTCGTGTGTTGTTTACTTTTTTTTTGCTTCGTTTTTTTTGTTTTTGTTTTCCCTCTTCGACTTGTGGTGGCCCGCGTGTCGTTGCTCTTGCGACCCGACGTGGTGAATCTTTTTTTGGGGCGTGGGGTCTCTGGTCTGGACGCATTCGATTCAATCAGTTGAGATTCCGATCCACCGCCCCCGACACTAAGCCAGCGCCCGCGAGGACAAAGTTCCCTCGCGCATATCGATCAGATGCGTCCGCCATCGAATGCCAAGCATCATATGGCCGTTGCCAAAACATCCAAGATCTCAAAACATGTGGGGTGGCCCGGGCGTCGGGAACATACCTATAGCTCTGGTACACGTTGGGGTTGCGTTGCGATTGCGACGGAGAAAGACCGACACACACAGAGTGCGAGAGTGTCGAGTCGGGTGGTGAAAGATAGAGAGAGAGAGAGAGAGAGTGTGTGTGTGTGAGGGAGAAAAATGGGAGAGAGAAAGAGATTGTAACAAGAACAAAAAGGCACGTATCGCGATCGCGCCACTATCGTCGTGACCGGAGAAACAAGAACTCGCCCCAATTGGAAGGGAAACCCAACAGTCGAGACGGTTCGGCACTTGCGATGGCGCCGATCCTGAGAAGAAAGATAAGCCAACCGTGGCAAACGCGAGAAAAGTCAATGGATCTTACGGAACAAATGGGGCGAAGAGAGATGGCGCGCGAAAGAACCCGAGAGATGGAGGGAATCGAAAGAGTCAGAGAGCGAGAAAGCGGCGGTGGAACAGAGGAAAAAGTAAAACAGAAATGGAATTCAGAGAGCTGCCGAGGATTTGCTTTTGGAGACGACCATCTAATCCATGGAAGCAGTGGAAGACTCCCCGCGCAGGAGGCCAAAGGGGGTTAAGGGAAAAAAAAAAAAGGGTCGACTAGGGCCCCGTTGGGGATCATTTTACTAAATTGGCCTCCTCTCTGGGCTTTGCAAGAGTCCACCAGGGGACGAGGGACGAGAGGAGTAGAGACGAGGGACTCGAAGCTACCGTCCGGACTCCAATTCAGCCAGAGATACAGTATGAGTCTGGCCTGGACGACTAATCTGACTACGGAAATGACGATGGACTGGAGAATGGAGGATGGACTCACATGCTTGTAACCTCTCGCCACTAGCTAGTGCCGCTCAGGACGAATCAAGTGCTGAGATGCAGCATCACCGTGATGAAACGGCACACTCGAGACCCTGGGCAAGGATGACATGACGGACTCCTCGAGAGGAATCACCCTTTCTATCGTCGGGAGCTCTCCCTTCTCGAGGGCCTCTCTGCTCCAGGGTTTGATGCTCTCATCGTCATGAACAAAGGCGGCCATCCCGTGATATTCTTGGCTTCTCCGAGTCTGGTCGTTTTATAGTGGCTTCCACTAGGACCACTCCTATACTCCCTCTCTCATGGAGCGCGCGAGACATCCCTTCAATCTCTATACCCTCAGGACCCTTGACTGGGCCCCGCAGGCCGTGACGAGGTGACGACCGAATTTGTACCAAGATGTGTCCTATCTGCAAGCCCCGTCTTGAATCGCTGCATCTACATGCATGTCATGCAATATATAGTTCACAATTCTCGGCCACATTCAAGACGAGACAGAGGGACTCCAAAAAAAAAGGGGGGCAAAGGCCCCGAGGTCGGCAGATGTGCTTTGGCAGGCCGTGGAGCTCAATCAAACACCAGCACCGTCTTCATCTCCAAGCGGTCCAAAAGTCCCCAGTTCCTGGTGGTCCGGCGGGAATGGAGACCAGACCCAATCAGGGCACCGAATGAGGGTGGAGGCGCTCGTCCAGGAACCTTGAACGGCTGGGAGGCCTTCAAAGCTCTCTCGAGCTGCTGGGGAACGGACCTGTGGGCAAGAGCCGGTGCAAAGAAAAAGGGGGGGCCGAGATCAAGAGAGAAAAAGTTCGCCGTCCCCGCCGGTGGAGCCCCGAGTCCGGGATCGAATCAACGTGGGTGTCGTTGTTGGTTAAGGATTAGGACGGAAGGTGGCGTTGGATTTGAGACCAGAGGAGACCGTGGGACTCACCGTTGGTCAGAGACGGGACGGACTACGTACTCGACGACGCGGACCGAGTATGAACAGTTTACTGCGTCGGGCACAGTTGCACACCGTGGACGCGGGGAGTGTTGATGCTAAACAGTATCTGAGGATACGGGGACCCTCGAAGAGTCGATACTCGGTAGTGTTGAATTTGTAAACGCGCACACGTGGCACGGCAGGGGCAGAATTCCGTCGACATGTGAGGAGGGTTTCGAACAATGTGAGGAAGCACCATCGATACCGCGTCGTTGACCATCAGTCCAGGCACAATAGAGGGCAGACGCACGGCATTGTATCAGATCGGGATCGATCAGCCCAGCCCACTGCGACTATAGTCCATCCTTGTGGTCCTGCATGCAACCTTGCACGGGCGATGCTTTCCCTGTCATTCGACAGCCGAGAGAAGCAAAACAAGATCCCATTGTGCCCTGAATCACGGACGAGGTGCGCGAGTCGCGAGTCGTGAGTCGCGACTGAACGCCACGGCAATCCGAAACAGCGCCGGAGCTTTCCCCCATGTGCAAGAATCGAGGTAGATCCTCATTTTGATCTTCGCTCCACCACCACCACGGCACACTCTGAGTGACCACTGACAGTCCACCCGGCGGACCGGACCCACACTCCGAACAGAAAAAGACGAACATGCTCAGGGCCGAAGTGGGCATGTGCGGATGCCATAATAATTGGGTCTCGATCCTCTCGGTTCTCCCTGCGAGCTTGCCAAGTCCCTTCGAGTCGTTCCGGGCCCATAAGATCCTTTGCGTGCCGGCGATTACAAGAACCAGCCACGACCCAAGAAGTGAGACAATTTGATACATGACAGGCTACGGTTGAGCCCGCCGTGAGGACCCTTCAGATGTGATGGGTGGTGCCAATTTCCCAAGGGGCAGGGATCCTAGTTCCAGAGGACTGTAATCCCACATTATCTCAGGAGGGGCGAGGAGGGTTGGACCCAGGGGGAGAAAAAAAAATAAGAAGGACCAATGAACCCCCCTGTTTCTGGTCTCTCGTAGGGCGAGCGCTGAGCACTGAGCAGTAAGCAGTGATGTACGCAGGCCTCAGGATCTGGACATGATAGAAGAGAACAAATCCAGCGCAGTCAATGGACCTACACGCAGACGCTGAGCGACCTGCCCATGATTCACTGCCGAGGAGCTGACTCGCCTAGCGACACACTCATGTCAAGGTTGAACAATAGATCGACGGCACATGCAAGGGAAGTGGGACGAGATGCATCCGTATAGATTCATGTTCATTGGCGTCCCTCGCGGTTTGCAGATCATACATACATATGCGTCATGCTGTATGGATCCCTATGTCGATAGGTCATCGATTCCATCGAAGCTTCCATACGCTGGGGTCGAGACAACAGCAACATGACAGGTGGATGATCGTGCAGGGTCACGGGGCCTATGGTGGGTAAAGAATCTGTCACGGGTCAAACCTTTAAGGTCAAAGGTCACGACTTCGACCAGCTGTGACCTACTATGTACTGACCGATAGTGCTCTTTACAACTTCCTTTACAAAATATTCAGGTTCACACGACGTCTCACTGAGGCTGCAACTCTCTCGTTTAATATCAAGTCACCACAGCCTCTCAGTGCTTGGGGAGACTTAGGGTTCTTGTGACTTCTATGATAAAGACGTCCCCGTCGGTGCCGTGTCCTTCATGTTGTGATCTGTTCCGTTTCTTCAGCAGGTGATTTGCTTCCATTGTATCTGCCCGGGGCTGGAGACCAGAAAGATGGACTGGGGCCCAATAGTCTTGAAACTTGCATGCATCATCGCATCCTGCGGGTGAGCTGTACACTATTTCAATCATTCTACGTGAGAGGGACATTAGGTGCGAAAGAAACCGTGTATGGCATTTCCCCCTGTCCATGCACTTGGGTCGAAGCCTAAAAGTGAACAGGTAGAAAGGAGAAGACGTGTTGCGGGACAGAAAAAAAAGGCCAGATCAAAGTGTCATTGAAAATCGGTCAGCTCATGGTCGTGATTACAAAAAAAAAAGAATTATCCGGGAATTTGGTCAAAAGGAAACTTCCAAGTCGGTTACTTCCTGCCGCCAAAATCCAACTGTCGAGCGGCGTTCTTAAACATCCCATCGTCAGTTTCCCCCCCAACGCGGGCCAAGTCATCGCCCATCTTCTTCGTCCCCGACTTTCGGGGAAGATCTTCATTGTTGGTCGGTCGAGGCTCCGATGTCCACCATCGATGCTGCAGGACCTGCAGCGCCGTGGCGCGCTTCCGCGGATCCAACACACACATCGACATGAGCAGATCAGCTCCCACCGGACCAGCCGTGGGGAACTGCCGCACAAAGAAATCCCTTCCTTGCAACGGGACCACCTTATCGGTCACATAGTTGGCCAGTTGCGTGACCCCCGGCCAATTTTCCTCCGTAGGCGTACCAAAGGCCTCGCAGATCTTGCTTATCTGATCCAAGTCCGACATGCCTGCCAACAGGGGGACGCGCAACAGCAGCTCTGCAAAGACCATGCCCATCGACCAGACGTCCACCGCGCCCGAGTATTGCTTGGCACCAAAGAGCAGCTCGGGGGGTCGGTACCAGCGAGTGATGACTTGATGGGTCATGTTGAGGTAGGGATCGGCAAAGGATCGGGCGAGACCAAAATCGGCCAACTTGACCTCGCCGTCGGCACCGATCAGCAAGTTGTTGGGCTTGATATCTCGGTGAAGCACAAAGTTTTCGTGACAGAACCAGACACCACGAGCCAACATGCCCATCCAGGCCTTGATGTCGGCCGCACCGTAGTGAATATCTCCATCCTTGATCAACATTTCCAGATCCCCACCAGGCAAGAATTCCAGCACCAGGTTCAGATTTTGGTCCTTTGATGAGAAAACATCATGTAGAGCGATGATGTTTCGGTGTGACAGTTCTTGCAGGTATTTGACTTCGCGAATCGCGTCCATCGTGAGCCCATCTTTATATTCTGCGTTGACTTTGATCTTTTTAATGGCGACAAGCGAGGATGGGTCGTCCCGATAGTGTCCGAGGTAAACGATGGCGTATGTTCCTTCACCCAACTTTTTCCCTGCAAAAGTCCATGAGTTTCCGTGCGACGTGACTCTGAAGAAGACAAGAGAAGTCTTTGTGTCAACGAACCTTTGACGTATTTCCGCCGAATATCATCGTTCAGCTGTTCCGCTAGCTCTCGCTCGGGATTGGGATCGGATCGAGCAATCGCCGGCGCCGATGAATGTTGCTGAGAGGCGGCAGCCGCAGCTTTCAACCGCAACGCCGAGTTGGGCGATGCGACTGTCACCGAAGGCGACCGAGAGGCAAACGGCGACAAGGCCATGGCTGATGTGAATCGAGCTGCCGAGGACTCCGGGCAAGCTTGTCAATAGAACGCAAGCTCTAGATGGAGGTCCGTGACACCATACGGCACAAACTTGAGAAGAAATCGCGGGTATCCAAATGTAGGGGATAAAAAGATACGGCTTGTTCACGCGCAACAGCGACTGTATTTAGCAAGGTTTAAAACAAAAGAATGAATTCAAAAAGAAAGATGCAGCTAAGTAAAAATGCAAAGGACGTTGAGTAACACCGTCTCGCCGTCCCATTGAAAGCACCCCCGGAGTATTGTTGATCCCGAACGGGAGTGCGCCGTGTCTCCGAAATTTCTCAGCGCGGCCAAACAGTCAAACAGACACGGGCAACCTCGAACTCGGCCCATCTCACGATAACCTCCACCGCGGCCTTGCGATTCCTCCTTTTCCGCACGACGCCGGCACCAGCTCCCTTCTCCAATTGAGTGCAGAGAGCTTAACTCTTGACTTTTCCAGACGGCACGCATTCACTGGACGGCCGCGCCCTCAAACCCAAGACCGGGGAGAAAAGCACAGTGTCTGCCTGAGAGAGAGTCAGAAAGAGAAACAGAAAGCTTGCGGGAACCCACCAGATCCGCCAAAGCTCACGACTGCTCACCAAAACCACCCAATATGGCGATGCGCGCTCCTCAGATCTGGAGTCTCCCCTCCCGCCTCCACCAAACGTTCACCGTCTCCAAGCAATGCATTCGAAGCCTACATCGCAAAACCGCACCTTCAGTGCCCGCTCCAACCCCCTTCGTTCCTGATGTCCAAACCTTCCTCACCCTCATCGGACGTGACATGTCCAAGCAAGCCAGCAAAATTCCTTCCTGGGAAAGCCTCTTCACGTCCACCTCGACCCAGCTGCGTGAAATGGGCATCGAGCCCGCCCGTCAGCGCCGTTACCTGATCCGCAAGCGGGAGAAATTCCGCAACGGCATCTACGGACCCGGTGGTGATCTGGAGCAAGTCGTCGACGGAGTGGCTCAATTGCGTGTCGTCGAGGTCCCCCGCGAGGCTGGCAGTGTGGAAAAGGCCACTGCCACCGCGCCTGCAGACGCTGCCGTCGAGACCATCACCAGCTCGGCGACACTGACACCCGGAATGAGAAAGGCGATTGTCAATCTGGCTCCCGAGGCCACGGAATACAAGCATAGCCCGTCGGCAGTGTTGAAGAAGTTTGCGCACATGAAGATCCATCGGGGCTCCAAGATCATGGGTCCCTTCTTACAGCCTATCAAGGGGACTCATGGATCGGCAGCGACGATTACCGTGCAGCCTGGTATGTGGGAGGACAAGCGAGGACACAAAGTGGATGGTGGTGAGCGACGACGGGTTGAGGTGCGGGCGAAGAAGAGACTCGAGGAAAGGAGGAAGGCGTAAAGGTGACTTCTTCTATGACAAGGCCTGACCTACGTCTTTTGAAGTAGGATGGAATCATTCCCCCTCTTTCTACTTGAGAGTCCACGCCGCTGTGTGTACTGTACCTGTGTGTTGTCTGTGCGTGTTTCAGTTGTCATGTATTATACTGCTCTATTCTTCATCTCCATACCAAAGGGCGAAGTCGGCCCCATTTGTCCCTATAATGCTCCACAAGCTCGTATTATCCTACCTGCGGAGGCGATAAATCGCTCTGCCATCTCCGTCTCAAAGCAGTCGCTCGTAGTTGAGTGGGGATTTGATGCTGTACGAAACTACAGACACTATTTGATCAATGGACCCTGTTGTGATTCATCTTCGATTAGAAATAATATAGAGAAAGCCATGGTATCCACGCGCCGTATCACAGACATGTCCATCGTAATCAGGCGATGAATAAGACAGAAACACACACACACACACACACACACACACACACACGTATAATATACAACAGTCCAGTCTGTTCATGCCCAGGGCATTAGAAGGCGGATTGGAGAAGGAAAAAAAATAGAGACGGTCCCTGACCAAGCAATGAATCCATGGTCCTTTTTTAATATCCTTCATCACATCCAGCAAGGTCATTAAGGTAGAATTAAAACAAGCAAAAGAACCAAGTGCGAAATAGAGGGACGGAGTTTTGTCATATATAAGAAGATATCGTTTTGGAGACGGCCCGGTGTCCTTTACTCCTTAACACCGCGCTTCTCATAGCGGACAAACGACTTGCCCAGAGGCTTAGAGAACAGAGACTAGACACACAATGTTAATTTTGCGACCAACGACGACACAGATTGTACAAGGAGAGCACAGGAATGATCACTTACTGAGTAGTCTGTGTTGGGGATGCCAGAGACATCGGGTGGGTTGGAGAACTTGAACTGGCGGACCAGAGCGGCGAGGATTGAGCCGAGCTGGACGTAGGCGAATTGCTCGCCAATGCAACGGTGACGACCGGCACCAAAAGGCAGGTAGGGGCTGTTGGTACCCTTGCTAACCAGACCATAACCATAATCAATCTTCTCCTCGTCCTCGTCCTCTTCGGCCTTGCCTGCGTTCGGCTCGTCCCAACGGTGCGGGTTCCATTTCAAAGGATCGGGGAAGTACTCCTCAGAGCGAGCGGTCACACCGGGAGAAGAGAGGACGTTGTGAGTAGTTGGGATGACGTAGGGGGTTCCCTCGATGGGCATGGGGTTCTTGACCGCGCGAATAATGGAGTGAATGGGAGCGTGGATTCGGAGCGTCTCTTTAATCACCTTGGCGTGCAAATCCAGCTTCTGCAGGGACTCGAAAGTCAAGTCAGGCAGATCCTTGCCGAGAACGCTCAGCTGCTCCTGGTAGAGTTCCTCGATGAGCTCGGGGCAGGTCGCCAGGCGGAGAACAATCCAGGCCGCGGTTGAAGAAGAGGAGTGTTGGCCGGCCATCAACAGAGCGATCATCATGTGTGCAATCTCCTCGTCAGGGACTGGGGTACCGTTCTTGTAAGTGCAGGACATCAGGTTCCAGACCATATCCTCCGAGTCCTTTTTACCACCACCCTCACGACGCTTGCGAATAATATCCATGTAGGTCTCGGTCAGCTTGCGCTGAGCGGCATCACGCTTGCGGTTGTGGGGAAGAGGAGCCCAGGGCAGCATAAAATTGATCGGAGCGAATCCCATGTCCAGATCGTGATACATCTCCGCAAAGGTGGAGTTGAAGCGGTCCCGAACCTCCTTACCCTGCAGAGAGCGCGAGGCAGTGTAGATGGTGATCTCGGCGATGACCTTGGTCACGTCAAAGATGCCCTTGGGGTCCTTGAAAGCGGGAGAAGTCTTGACAAAGTCATTGACCTCGTCGGTGATCAGACGAACGTAGGAGCGGAGCGCGTCGGAGGTGAGGCCGAACTTGACGAACTAGATTTGCGACAATCGCTCTTGGTCAGTATGCGACAGTCGGAGTGACAACTTGACACGGATGTGTGCGGATTTCGCAATTCTCACCTTCTTCTGCTCCATCAACTTGGAGTTGGGGCAATCATAGACGACATTGGTTCCAAACACAGGAGTGGTCAGGGGCGAGTAGACCTCCTCAGCGCAGACATCACGCAGCTTGCCGTTCAGAATGAACTCGTTACCCTTGGTACCCAAGTAGACAGTCGTCTTTTTGCCGAGGAGAACAAAGGTGAAAATGTCGCCATACTGTTTGAGAGAGCACGTTAGGCGCAAAATCCAACAAAACAGAGAAGAGCAACACCGAATCCATTCTAGTCGGTACACACCTTGGCGCGCGCATTATTGAAAAACACATAAGGGTCAATGCCATAACTGATCGTGCTGCCCACGAAGGGGAACCAATGGAAGACAACGGGAGGTTCGTGGGGATTCTTGAACAATAACTGGCGCAGCACATTGACAACCACCGCCAAAGCGATCACTGACAAAGATCCGACCGAGATGAGTGTAAAGACAGACTGGGAGGAGCACTGCTCGCACACCCGGTCGAGGAAGGTATTCAAGAGGCCCATGGTGAATGGAACCAGGACAGAGGAGCGAGGGAGTCAGGGGTGGAAAGGGTCCGAGAAACCAGAGGGAGAAAAGGGCCTTAAAAAAAAGAACACGAGTGCGCCGCCACGAACCACTGTCACAGCCTTCACGATCCAAGGCGAGAGTGAGATCAGGATCAGACCAAATCAATCCAGACTCGACTGTCGGGTATGCTTGGAATTTCCTGGCTGTCGAGAAGGGAAAGGAAGAGAACCTGTGCACTGGAGTATCCCACCGATTGATTTCCAGGGGAGGCGGTGCCCGAAAGAATAATAATCCCCGTCTCCGCGCGGTCACTCGGCCAGGACCCGCCACTGCCTCGTACGATCCACGAAATTGCCTGGACCGACCGGTTCCTGGCTCGGAACCAAGCTGACCCGTGCGCTAAATCTGGTCCATCCTCGGATTTGCGACAGGACTGGACCAGTGACAATGCACCGAATGGAAAGCAGCATTCTAGATTATCAGGGTTGCCTGTGGAAGATTGCTGTCTCATCGAATTGAAAGCGATCTTGAACACTTTTTTCCTGGAATGTTTCTCTCGTAGTGTTGGGCCAAGATGCCCCCCGCATATCGAAGACTACCTATAGCAATACTCTAGTCCCCAGTCCTGGTACCACCTTTAGTACTACTGTAAGTTAAGGTGCCGATTCAGGTACCAAAGGCCGCCGACCCGTACTTATGCATCTCTACTGTAGGCCTACACTCCCGCCGCAAGTCATGGACGTGCCTACTGTTTCTTTCAATCTCTCTTCCTAGAGATGCAGGTTTCATATTTGCCGGCAAGTATGAATGAACGCAATCGCCCGACCAGAATATGGATAAACACTCCTTGAGAAACTGTGCCCAAATACTAGTCGTGATAGATTTCAGTGGAGATGACTCCTTACATGAAGAGTCCACACGATCCGAGTCCAACTGAAGATCCTCTCAGTGGAGTCATTCTGGGAATCAGACCACTTTACGTAGCAATGCTGGGCTCGGCTCAACGACGATCCGAGACTCACAGCCTTCAACGCCAAGAACAGGAGAGAGGAACTAGGACCATCACAGGGTCGGTGCGGGCAAGATGCACGTGAAAAAAGGCCGAAAAAAGGAATGACCGGCCAGGATACCGGATCCATGGCTGTCGGTGCGACGAGGCGCCCAGACAGACAGACAGACAGAGATCTGGAGCCAACCGGGGAGGAAAAGCAGTATTGGGGAGAGAGGTTACAATAAATATCAACATGTCTTGGAGATGGTTCCCCTACAGAAAGCCCCCCTCAGTACGCCCATGAAATCAAAGCTTGCGCCTGTATACATTCAACAACCTGGTCCCATAGATGTTTCAGTACACTCCTAAATTCGAAGTAAATAATTAGGTATCGAGTCCATCATCGGACTGAGTGATCAAGAAAAAAAGAGAAGGGCCATCAGACCCTGCGGCGGGATGAGAAGCCCTGCGCCCAATGCCCGTAGGAAGAGAGGGCCGGCATGGCCCCAAAAGGCAAGGAGGAGGGCAAGCGAGACGACGGAGACCAGTGCAGCATCACCACCGCCCCCTCATTCATCATAGAGCGCAGGGTCCCCAGACTGGCCAAGATTGACAAAGTCATTCGGGTCGCGATCACCTCGAGGAGAACGCTCACGAGGCCCCGCTTTGGATGGCCGATTATGTACGCGTTTGCCCGCCTCGTTTTGGTGGTAGACCTTGACGGGGGCTTCGCCGTCCTCTGCGTGCTCACTGTAGTGAACATCATTGACGCTGCTCAGCATCGTGCGTTCCCGCTCGACCTTCCGCTTGGAAAAGTCCAGCTTGTCGAGCGCTCCCGTTAGCCCATCGGTGCTGTCATTCAAACCAGGGTGCTTTTGGGTCAGCCACGGGTGCTCCAGACACTCGTCGACAGTGATTCGTTTGTCAACATCCACCGTGAGCATTTTGTCGATCAGATCCAGTGCAGGGTCGCCGACGGAATCCCAGTACGGGGATGGATAGTCAAAACGACCCATCTTGATCTGTTGCGCGAGCGTATATGGGTTTTCCCTCGTGCATAGCTCATCGGAGAATGGAGGAAAGCCGCAGAGGCAGATGTAAAGAACCACTCCGAGCGACCAGATGTCGACCGCCTTGGTATATCGGCGGCGGCGGGTTTCTTGTAGGATCTCCGGTGCGACATCTAGAAAAGTTAACATTCAGAACGTATTGCCACATCCCTCGACCCATCGAAGGACAAAACTTACAACTGGGCGTGCCACACCTACCGACGAATGTTAGCGCAAGGAATTCCCCATGGAGCATGCATCAGAGGGAAGACGGTCGGAAACTTACAGAGTGGTGGTGAAAGAGTCTTCGCCAATGATCTTGGCAAGGCCGAAATCACCCAGCTTGACGGTCAATTTCTTGTCCGCCACGAGGATGTTCTCGGGTTTGATGTCACGATGAACGATGCCCCGGTCATGCTGCAGAGAATGATTGGGTCGAGTGAGCATGTGCCAGCTTCAGAGCGCGGATCAATCGCCCCCGGATAGTTCTTACCAGATATTTCAATCCTTCAAAGAGCTGTCGGAACACGTGCCGAGTTTCCGCTTCGCTCAGCTTTTGTTTGGTCACAATTAAATTAAACAATTCACCCTCAGGCGCAAGCTCCAAGATGAGATAGGCTCCGTCCGTTTCATCAAAGGTATCTTTCAAACAGAGGAGGTTGGGATGATTGACGCTCATCAAGAGGGCAATCTCTTGCTGTAATGCCTCATTCTGTGACTGGGATTTTTGAGAGTCACCTGGCCGCTTCTCAAAGACTTTGGCGGCATATTGCTTCCCCGTGGCTCGATCCACACACAGGTATACCGTCGCAAAATGACCCTTGCCAAGTTGTTGAAGCTTCCGGTATTGGTGGCGGAAGCCACTGGTGTCACGGGTACGTGGATAGCGGAAGACGAATCGCGCTTCATTCAAGATCGAAACCTCATCGCGGTCTTCAAGCTCACGGTGCTTGTTGCGGCCCACCAAGGCGTCATTGACAAAGGTTCCGTTGCTGGACAAGTCCTCCAAGACGGCGACCACATCCCCTTTCTTTTTTTCCGAGAAGAGCAAAAAGTGACGATTGGAAATGGTCGGACTTTTGATAATCAGGTCTAACAATCGAGAAGCCAAGTTAGCACATCATTGCGTTTGGTGTCATTGTTGACCGCGAGCGAGTGTTGACAAACCACATTCGGGATGGCGGCCGACGAGGTAGCCCCTGGGCGCAGGATTGGTCTTGTGTTTTTTCGCTGCGGTTTTCTTATCGGACGTGTCTCTGGTCGGCTCTTCGTGGCTGACACATCCCTCGCGATGTTTCAAGACGAAGGGACCGCTCACACTATCATCAAGTGGAATGAGGTAACCCCATACGCCCTCCGCCGTCTCGTCGTCGACCTCATCTGCATACGTTCGTGGAGGATAGATAAACTGTGACAGAGCTTGCGTATCTCCCGGTGGCGAGGAGTATATTTGAGGTTGAGAATGCTCATTCGGCGGAGTGTGCGGGCGATCCGGCTGGTCAGAACTCAGCGGAGGCGTCGCCGTATTTTCATTGCGAATATCCGTGACCGTTGAGTTTCCGTGAGTCAGGGGGGTGGGCAAGTAGTCGTGAAGCACAGGCGTCGCCACCGGTTCTGGATGCTGTTGGCTCGAGATTCTTTGCGAGCGACGCGGTTTCTTCAATTCTTGCGAGTCCACGTCGGCGCTGTGCTACGACAGGAGCATGGAAGTATCAGCGCTGGCAAAGTCACGACTGGAATTGCTGTGTGCACTTACTCGACCTCGCTTGAGAGAACTTTTCTCGCGAGGGGCCATGGCGCCCTCTATGGTTCCACACAGACCCCAACGACGTGGAGAGGCGACAAAAGCCAATGACTGGGTTTGCCCAGAATGAGGCTCTTTGGAATGGTGGATGTCGGACAAAGGTCAGACGACAGCCGTGTCTTCCAAAAAGCCCAGGACGCGTGGGGAAATGCACCTCAATACCAATCCGCTCAGGCCAAGCGGGGATCTTTGGAGAGAGCGTGCTTTGATGATGAGCGGGTTGGATGAAACAACTGGGGTCGACCTTGGAGGCTCTGAGGGAGCGGCTGCATTTCTGGAGGAGACGTCAGTCGGGCCGCCCGCTACCCGCTGGTGCACTTGGAAAGCGCCGACGGTGTCAACACATCTCCATTCGTGGTCATGTTGCCGAGCATATGGTCAATCTTCAAACAATCACTGGTTTGAATCAAAATCGTCTCCAGGGAGTGATGGACAAGAACGTTGAGCTCCATTGTTTTTTTTCCTGCTCGCAATTACGTACTACCAATGGTTAATGGTTCTCTTGGGTTGAACTGCGTCTTCATGTCCCGAGTCAAGTAGTTATAGCTAACTCAGTTATTTCATACTCGACTGTTCCAATCACGTACAAGCACAGTGGAATTCTCATAGAGACGAGGGAATGTGACTCGATCAAGTATATGAGCCTCAAGGGAAAATAAAAATTCAAGTTAATGTTATTTCCTGTGTCGGACCTAGGCTGCCCATACTTCGCGTGTCAACACGTGCCTCTCCGTCCCTCGTTCACATTCCCCCGGATTTCACAGGTGTCTCCTCGTTTCCCTTCTTTCTCTCTCTCTACAGCGATCTCGCAATCAAACCGAGAATGGATGGGTAAGTCGAGTTGGCCCGTAAATTCGGATGCAAGTCCAAAGAGGCTAGTCTTCTAACGCGAAGTATATCTACCAGTCTCTCGGTCGGCATTCGACGTTCGGCGTTCGAGAAGTTGGCGGCCTTGGCCATCAAATCCTCGGGCAATGACGAAGCGTCGGACCTCGCACGCCTCACCAGACAAACCCGGCTCGCACGCCAACCAGACGGAAACGCAAATGGAGTGCTCGCTGAGCAGGCTCCGACATCCCGAGTCCCTATGGTAAGTAGATGACTGCAGACAAGAGGATGCGGGGAAACTTGCGCGCAGACTAATGTTTCAATCTATGCATAGGGGCTGCGTGAGTTGGATGTTTTACTTGCGCTGTGCAAAGCCGCCTCATCCGTGATCGACCCTGAGCATGCCAATCGCCTGGCTTTACAATTGTCCCGTTATTTGCCAGAATCCCCGACCCAACTGTTCCGGCCATCGCCTTTTCTTCACCAAGTTAAACCATCGCCATGGGAGATCCTGTCTCATAGCCTGACGAAAGCGCTTTTGGCTTTGGCGACCAAGTTCCCATCTCTGCGAACGGTGGCACTTGACGCGGTCAGCGGATTCGTGAAGAACTGCGCAGATGCCGTGGACACAATCACCCCCCTTCAGTACTCGGTGTCGGAGGCAGGAGGAAAAGGGGTGGTACACGAATCCATCGCTGTGCTGTCGATTGCAGTGTCACTGGTCGGATTTTTGGAAGCTGCTGCCCAGTATGCCGCTATCTGGACTGCTGAAGAAAGGTTACAACTTATCGACAATTTGCGATCTATGGTGTCTGAACCATTCATGATTGCCGTGGAAACCGCTTCATCGACTGTGCGCAATGCTGGCCACTCCGATATCCCCATCAAAGATTGGCGGAGATTCTCGAGACGATATGCAAACCAGGGACGCCCATTGGGTGCGATGCTCGTCCAAGAAGGGTTCATGCAATTCGTCAAGTCATGTGCCGTCTCCTTGATTGGATCGTCCAATCTCACTGATGATCAATTGTTGGATGAATACATGGCAGGCCTAGGCATTGCCAAGAGTTACGACGAGGGTGAAATTGCCCTGATTGAGCGCGTGACAGACTTGATCGTCGATGAAATCAATTTGCTGGAGGATGGCTCGGATTATTTGCAGGTTGGGTCTCCTTCTCAACAACGGTTGGCTTTTTCAGTCAAAAGTCATGCGCTGGTTGGATTCTTGAACTGTGTCATTCTAGGAGAGGACGCTGCGAACAACGAAATTCTCCTGTCTTGGCTGGAGAATACTATCAGCAATGCACAGCAGATGGCCTGTGACGAGTTGGCGATGACCACACTGAAGTGCATTGCTATCCTCGCGAGAATGTCTTCCAATGGGGCTACGCTTGGACGTCGCTGTCTTCTTCAGTACCTTGTTCACGGCCGTGCATCTAAGGGGCCAGTTGTGGCTGTTGCTTCACGCTGTCTTGCACAGATTCTAAGTATTTTGTCTGAAGACTCTGTCATCGCCACATTGTACTCTTTGGGTAATTCGCTTAGTCCGGGTCCCATGGCTGACCAAGCAGCCCAGGATCATATCCTTATTGACTCTGCTGGACTCACGGGAAATTTGGTGGCTTATGCTCACGCTGGGGATGCAAGTCAGGCTACCCTTGCTGCCCTGGGCGAGGATGAGACTCTGACAAACCGAAATGTTGTACATGCAATTGTGAACATCGCGGCCAGCTGTAAGGATGACAAAATCAGTGCTCTTGCTCAGTCGATGCTTCTCCAAAAAGTTGGCAAAATTAACGTTTCTGTTGATGCGCTCATCATTCAAGAAACTGCCGTGCTTGCTTTGAGCATCGCCCAGCCCGAGTTCCTGTTACTGCTGAAGTTCTACACTCGCATCTACCTCGACGGTCTACACAAGGGCCTGAACATCATCACTGATGCCGTTCAATGTGCTTGGTCATATCTCTCTGTCTCATTGGAAGAGAAGTCACCCCTTCACAGACTTTACTTGACTCATCTTTTAGAGACCATTGTGAACAAGGGTGATATCCCTGATATGGGTGAATCTGAACACCACAAAGACATCGTGTTCGCCCCTGGGGACATCACTCCTCTGCTGAAACCGCTAGCGTTGCTTGCGTCCTCAAGAACTCCCAAGGGAGAAACGAGTCTCCTTACTTTAGGTTATGATGAAGGCATCTGCTCTCTTTTCCGCGATGCCTGGTTCAACATTGCCATTCATGGAATCACAGTCAATTCGAGTGTCTATCACAAACATCTCAAGGAGCTGAGCTTGCTCGCGAGCCATTCCCCGCCGTTGATCGCAGAGGAGCGTATGGAGTCCCTCGAGAGCGATGTGGAGCTGAACACAGTCCTGCGAAGGGGTACAAGCTCTCACCGACTCCAGGAGCAAAAACGCTCGCTGATGGCGGAACTTGTGGGCCGTGAGTCCGATATCAAGCGTCTCGACTATCCCCGCTCTGTGTTCCTCAATGCCGTACTGCTAGTTGAAACTCTTCGCTCATTATCCGGCGACTGTAGCAAGGTCCTGAATTATTTCCGAGACCCGGCTGTGGCAGCGCAGGAGATGGCCACGTGCATGAATGCTGTGGCAGATAAGGTTGTTACAAGCTATCTGTCGCGAACACTCTCAGGGGAGTACGATGAGTTCTCGGCACCTTACCTGGCAAACCAGCTGGCCAATTTCCTTACCGCTTGCTGTCATCGCATTGAGAGGATCCAACATATTGCAACATTGTGCACGGACAAAATCATCCGTGAATGTCCATCCGCCCTGTGTGAAAAGAAATCTCTCTTCGCTCTGCTTGAAATTCTTACTGTGATGTGGTCGTCCTGCATTCAGGGTGAGCTTGATGAGTTTGAGTGGCAGCCTACCCTAGTGTCACCCATGGGCATTGTCAAAGTCGATTTGCCTGATAACTACGCGCTTCGGAAAGCTACTCTCCACAGATTCCTTGCACAGGCTAAGACATGGGTAACTGCGGTCTTGAATATTGCTCCACTGGATGTCAAGGGGCTATTGCAGGTATGCTGAGTATACATACTTTTCACAATTTTGGAGCTTACGCGAAAATAGACATACCTCTCTGAATACGACGATGATGGCAGCTACGGACACATTGCATTGGGCCGTTCATTCGCTTTGGAGATGGGTTCATTGATTCCGCTAAGCGATCCCAGACTTGGTGAGTCGTCTCATGGGCATGAGCAGGCAAAAGCATTCACTGTCTCACACGCTTAATAGGGTCTATCGATATACATGAGAGCGAGGCCAATATTGCGTCCGATTTCATGGCACTTTATACCACACGTCAGAAGTATCGCCGGCCAGATGATTCCTCACTTGACCATCAAACTGGTCAGCTTTCTGTAATCAGTGGTTTGTCATCCAACTCCGACCTCCGATCACGAACCACGCTGACTTGCGACCTTTTCCTTGTTTTTGAAGGTGACCGCGAATTCACCAGCGAATCGGCTGTTAATCTGGAGTATTCCCTTGCTCGAATGTACGGCAAGAGCATGAAAGGTGACACTGTTCCTCTTGTGGAAGTAAGAGATGCGCTGCGACAGGCTGCCCGTATAATTTGCAGTAGCATTAGTCCTCGACTGTCTATTGTCCACTACCTAGTCGCATTACCCTTTCAGATGTTCAGCAAGGAAACGATGAAGCTGGGAGTATCCCTGTGGCTTGGGGTGATTCATGAAAATCCCAGCGTCGAGCCTCGAATCCTGGCTCACGTAGTTGAGGCATGGGATAAGAGCATTCAGCGACGACAGGGCTTGTTCGATCCGACTTTCGAGTAAGTCAGGAACCCCTCTTCCATGTCCCAAGAGTGACTTATTCACCTCTTGACCTAGGTATCTGGACCCACTTCAGACAAAGATTGAGCTGCTGCCATCCGACAAAGCAGCCATGCTGAGAAAACAGCAAATCGCGCAAGACACCCTCTCGCCACATCTACGCGTGCTCCAGTTCTTCGAGAGTCATTTCAGCGCCGTCCGATTGGGCAATCTTCAGGACCATCAACTCTTCTGTCGTATGATTAGCAACACTCTCGTTGCTCTGACTAAGACAACGGGTCATCCTCTTGCTCGAGAAATTCATTTCCGTCTTGTCCTTTTCGGCTTGCGCATCTTGCAAAACATGAATCCGCGGAACAGTACAGCTTCCTGGAAGTTGAAAGACCAGATCTTGTCCGCTGCGTTGAGTTGGTTCAAGCACGCACCAAGGTAAGTGCCATTCATGTCAAAATAAGAAAAGTGGGCGCTCACGTCTACTCAGATGGTCATTTGGCGGCAATCGTTTGCAGATCAAAGCTGAGGACAAGGTCCTTGGGGAAGTTGTCTCTGCTCTGCGAACTACCGCGGACATTGCCACCCATGCACAAGGACCTCACAAGTCATTGCAGCCTAAGCAAGATCTTACACAGTTGTTGATCGAGAACGAGCGCATGCGTCTTCGAGTGTGGTTGTTCCCGTTGGAGCCCGAGCGAAAACATCACATTCCTTCCATTGGTGGCAAGAGTTCGTCCTCCGACGTAAGTTACTGTGCATCCAATTTTCCCGACTTTCAACTTGAAAAGGTGATAAGTAGCTAATCCGAGTCCCCACAGGCCATTGCAACCTACCTCCGTCTTGCGTGGGCTGAGAATCCTGGCCTCGCGATTCAGCTCGCGGCGCGATTCCCATCAATCAAGATCCAGTCGGAAATTCGGGCCTTAATCCTAAACGCCCCCGAGAAAGCACTCGGTGAGCCAGCGGCTCTTGAGATCATGTTCGAATCGTCGCTGCAGCCCGACATCAATTCCCAACTAAAGGCAAGCTTAATAATAGACCATGGAGCTTGTTTTGTCGACTGACTGTTGTTTAGTATTTGCTTTACTGGGCACCCGTCAACCCAACCGAAGCTTTGACCTATTTCCTTCCGGCTTATGGAAATCACCCATTCATTCTCCAGTATGCTATGCGAGCTTTGGAGAGCCACTCCATGGACGTGCGCTTCTATATTGTGGCGCAGCTTGTTCAGGCCCTCAGATACGACGCTCTGGGCTACGTGGAGCGCTACACCCTTGAAACAGCGAAGCAATCTCAGCTTTTCGCTCACCAAGTAATTTGGAACATGAAGGCTAATTCCTACAAGGATGAAGATTCGCAAGTGGTAAGCAAAGTCCCCTTGGCAGCTTCGGACTGTGAACTAACATGAGGACCTTCTAGCCCGACCCAATTAAGCCAACTCTGGACCGCTTCCTCGACTCCTTGATTGGCAGCTTCACGGCAGAAGAGCGCGATTTCTACGACAGGGAATTCTCATTCTTCCACGAGGTCACCGATGTGTCCGGTAAACTACGCCCGTACATCAAGCGAAGCAAACCTGAGAAGAAGGAGAAGATTGAAGAAGAACTACGGAAGATCAAGGTCGAGGTTGGTGTTTACTTACCGAGTAATCCTGACGGCGTGGTTGTTGGGATCGACCGAAAATCCGGCAAGCCCTTGCAAAGTCACGCCAAGGCTCCTTATATGGCGACTTTCCGGATTCAGAAAACTCGCCCTCGCCTGGCAGGTAAACGTGATACGGCTACGGCTGGCGTCAATGGCGCCGATGACCGTCAGCTCGCAAGCCGTTCAGGTGAGCCCGATCTCGAGTCTTACGAAGTGTGGCAATCGGCAATTTTCAAGGTTGGCGATGATTGTCGACAAGACATGCTTGCCCTGCAGATGATTGCAGCGTTCCGCAGCATCTTCTCCAGTGTCGGGTTAGATGTATGGGTGTTCCCTTACCGGGTCACGTCTACCGCTCCAGGCTGTGGTGTGATTGACGTCTTGCCCAACTCCATTTCCCGAGACATGCTTGGTCGAGAAGCCGTGAATGGTCTCTATGATTACTTCGTTTCCAAATATGGAGGTGAAGACTCGATCCGATTCCAGGAAGCCCGTACCAACTTTGTCAAGAGTATGGCTGCGTACTCTGTGATCTCATACCTGCTTCAATTTAAGGATCGACACAACGGCAATATCATGATCGACGATGCGGGTCACATCATCCACATTGACTTCGGATTCTGCTTCGACATTGCGCCCGGTGGTGTGCGTTTCGAGCGTGCGCCTTTCAAACTGACTTCGGAGATGGTGGCGGTTATGAGTGGAACGCACAATCCAGCGCACCATGCTGGTGGAGGTGGAATCAGTCTCCCTGGCAGCAACTCTCACAACCCAACAACCACCCAGCCGTACCGGTGGTTTGAGTCCCTCGTGGTGAAGGCATTCCTGGCATCTCGCCCCTACTGCAACAAGCTCGCACACATCGTAACGCTGATGCTGGACAGCGGACTTCCGTGCTTCAAGCCCGAAACCCTGAAGAATTTCCGCGATCGATTCGTTCTGGAAAAAAGCGAACGTGATGCCGCCGAATATATGCGTGAGTTGACTCGCAAGTCATACATGAGTGTTTCAACCAAGGGATACGACCAGTTCCAGCTCATGACCAACGGTATCCCGTACTAATTGGCAATGTCGTGACGCTGTCTACAATGTTCGTGCACCCTGATTGCCACGCCGAGATTCCTGCGACGACTGGTCTACTTTGCAGGAGTCGATAATACCTCTATATGTTTCCTCTTCGATTACCGACGTTACAAGTTTAATCAATATGGTCGTTGCTGAATCTGGACGCTATGTCCAAGTGACACGTCATCCTGTAGTTGAATAGGAGCCATAAATATACTAGCTTTCAGGCTAATAGACACCATAGAGCGTATGACTTTGGGGTTGGATGGCCAAACCTGCCAAGCGACTCAACGCCTCGCGCAGAATCCTCCTGCTGCAGTGGAGTAGTAGCTTTGCAGCACGCTAGTGAAAAGCGCCCAAATAGATGTTACAGAGCGCTATTTTAATTCAGTAAATACATGTCAACAAAATAATCTATACCAGCTCTTTCTGCGTGATCCCATCAATGGTCAACCTGGCTCCCACCGTCCCAATCACCGCAACACCCCGGGGGATCTTGATATCACGAATCTTAAAGCAGCCAAAAACCACCAGGCGGGTCAAAGCCGGACAACATCTGAAAATGCACTGGGCCAGGTAATCATCCACCACGCCATTGAAGGCAATGTCTAGATACTTCAGTTCCGGATATCTTTTGTGTTCGGCGAAGACCTCCTCGTATGCCTTGTACGAGATATGTCGACATGAAGCGACATTCAGCGTCCTCAGCTTGCTACCAGAATGCGCCATCAACTCGATGAAGCCATTTGAGGCCAAACCAATAGGATCAGGTGGACCGCCTGGGTTTGCCGTATCCACGTCTCGCAGACGGTGGAAGTCCGCAAAGGTCAGAGGCGGGTTCGACCAGTCGCGGAAAAGGGTGGCGAGGGCTTGATCGCTGATTTCAGCGTTAATAGCGAGCCGGAGTTTACTCAAGTGCCGACAATTCTCGCGAATGAGCTGGATCAGCTTGTGGTCTGCATAGTAAAATTCTTCCAATGAAAGAGAACGTAGATTGGACCCAAGTTCCTTGACGATCTGAAGGAGAGGCTCAGCAGAGGTTTCCTGACTGATGTGTAAAGAGAGATGCTCCAGTGTTTTTATGGTTGAGATGGCTTCCAGCGCCTTGTCGCCAATCTTATTGAGATGTTTAAACTTGAGCCGTTGCAACTGGGTGCAGTGCCTGGCCATAACTTCAACAGTCTCATCGTCAAAGGCGGAATCCAAGTTCCATAATTTCAAACTGCGGAAGCGTGGACCCAAGCGGATAAATAGTCGTCGCCATACTTCATCCGTGACGAGGTTTGGAGAGTCAAGGTGTAGATGTTCGATAGGCACGTCGCGCTCCATCATGTATTCAAAGATTCGGTCTTTCATGGGAGTGACGAATCGCAGATTGAGCTTGTTCAGATTGGGCATGAGAGCGAGGATTTTGTGGTAATCGTCCGTGTCCAGTTCTATGCGCTCGTTAGTAAAGAGGTTTTCTGTTGATAAACACGCTGCGGACAATCTCACTAGCACAGTCGTAGATATTAATTTCTCTGTTTTGTGGGCGGATGAACAAATCCAACGTCGTGGAAGTAATCGCCCGCCTGCGGGCGAGAATTTGGCTGAGTCGATGCATCACTGGCGGAGGAAGATCGCCAAACTCTTCCACGTCGGCGATATTCTCTGCCACTTTCTGCAGAGGTCAGCACCAGAGATTCAAGCTTCTTCAAGAAAGAAGAACGATAATAATCAGAACGACGAAAAGCTCCCGATGGACGTACCTTGATGCATGTCTCGAGTAAACTTTGGGCGCCCTGAGAGGCCAATCCGTCCAACAGAGCGCTCTGATTCTGGCGACGACCAATTCCCGCACTACGCTTCTTCGGCGCAGCCTTCTTCTCACCGCCGGCATGTTTCTTAGAGCAGTCGGCGCACAAGAGGCCGCCGGCGGGGCCTGTCTTACTATATGGCGTCACGGTGAAACGTTTACCACAGATCTCACAATTTTCCAGCTGGCCAGGCAAGGGTCGCTGTTTCTCCCTCACCATCTCATCTGCTAAGAGATCGTCGTCGTCAGGTTCTCCGGTTCTTCGAGCCTTGCGACGAGCGAAATCTTTGGTTTTCTTGATCCTCTCGATTGCTTGTTGTCGTTTGCGCTTCTTGGCTTTGTCCTCTGGCGATTCGGCTTCAGGGGTGAGCTCTGCTGATGGCTCTTCCATTTCCACATCATCCTCCTCCTCTCCCTCCGGTACCTCAGGAGACTCTCCAGTCCCCTCGCGCGCGGCCTGGGCCATCCTTCGATCGTAGTCATCGCGAATCTGCGCCGCAGATATATTGTTTGACTTTGTCAAGAGAATGTCAGCAATGTGGTCCCCAGGCAAGATGAATAAAACAAAAATGAAGCCAGGCACATACAACAAGGAAATCAGTCAAGGCAGACCGCCTGTGAATTCAGACATCAGTACAGTATTACTTCGTCGCTAGACATTGCAGGTGTAATGAGGTCATACGGGCCGCGGATATTACTCGCTTGTCTTCGGCTTGCCCTGTGACTAGAATCAGCATCGCTTCGCGGACTGTCTCGTCTCACACATATAGACCAGTACACATACATATTGAATCGCTATACACTCAACTCAAAAAGAAAGAGTACCGCAGTTTGGCCGCAAGAGACAAGGGTGACTGTGGCGATCAGAGTCGAGAGCAGGTCACGGGACCGTGATGATTTCGCGTTGCACTTTACGCGCCGATCGGCGGGACGAGGCTCTTATCGGGCGCCCGCAGTTGGAACTTGGCGATATGTTTGAGGAGTCCGAAGTTCTAAAGGCCTTGTCGGATCAAAGCCAGGCGGCAATTGATCGGAGCAATTGACTTCCGAGGGAGATGAATGGATTGAAGAGATCCACGACCCAGACAAAATTACAGGATCGCTCCAATCGGGAGATGAGGCTGATCCAACGAACAAGCAAAAGAGGATCTCAAGTGGCGAACTTCCCCTTGCGATCGCTGACCGTATTCGTCATTGGCGGGATCTCACTAGATGTCCAAAGAACGAGAACCCCAGAAGCCGCCTCTCGAAGGGAAAATGCTGAAGAGGGTGTGGAAGTCGCCGGTGGAATGAGGCGAATGTGATAGATCGAGAGAAGAGGAAAATTTCTCCCACACATCGAGATGGATTGTAGTCGCTCCCAGTCATGTGCTTTGGAACTTTAATGATCGAGGCAACTGTCACTCTCCGATAAGCAAATCGACTCCATCAGCAAGTCGCGCTAATCTTACCTTTGGCAACTTCGACCCTCGACGCCTTCCTCCCACGCTCCTTCTTCTCTGCCATCTCATCTTTCTTTCCATCTGATCATTCTTTTGACATTTGATTCATTTTATCTGGTCCTCGGCAGCTTTGTTATTCTCCGATTCGTGAAAGGACCCTCCCGCTTGGTGCCGTCAGAGACCTGCCGATAAGAAAGAATCGTAAGTGCAGGCACCTGCAGAGGCCGTTCGAATGCACGATTCAGCTTCATCATCATCGTTGACCATTGCACGCCGAGCCCCTTGAACGGCTGGTGCTGACGACAGCAGAAGGAATACAAATTAGACTATTCAATCCATTCGGCCGAGTCTTTATTGATCGACTTTGTCCATTTTCGCCGTTCATCCCATCTTCGCAACCTTTGAACTCCATCACCGATCATGCCCGTGAGAAGAAGATCTCAAGCCGCTGTAGTCCCGGACTCAGAGGACGATACCCTTCTCAGCGGCACTTCAGTCAGAAATGTCTCGCCGCCGCGACGGACTAATCCTCGGCGCAAAACACCACATTCCAGGATCAGCACCGCCCGCGTCATCGACGACTCCGAGGATGATGAGCTTGCATCATTAGCCATGGATACCCCCCACACCCGTACCCCCCGAACGGCTCAGAATCTGGCCGTCAAGGTGGTGATTCCCTCACAAAAGGATGCATCCCCGAGCGACTCAAGCGCTTCATCAGGGAATCCATCTGGCGAAGGCAACACAGCATATAGTACGCCGGCGACTAGCGTTGGAACGCCTGCAGAGTCTAGCGTCAAGCGCATACTCAGTCGTGTCAATGCATCAGATCGTGCCCAGCGTCTGCGCGCGAGTAGCACCGCCGCGAGACGAACGTCGCTGCGAAATCAGCGCGGAACGAAGCGATCTGCTGACGATGCAGAGCTAGCCCAGGAAGATGATCTCAACCCAAAGGTGTCGGATGCAGCAATGGCCCATGCTTTGCAGTTGGAGGAATATGAAAAGCAGCCATTGCCCAAGAAGCAAAAGGCTGATGCCCCTGAGCGACGTCGAGCTTACTCACTTACTCATCCAAGCATTGTTGATATTTCGAGCGAGAGCGGCTCATCTCTTTCGGACTCTATGGATGAGATGTTTGACTCTATGGATGACCTCGACTCGACCTTCGATTCCGAGTCTGAGGGAGAGTGGATCACTATTCAAACACTGCAGGAGCCAAAGAGAAACCGCAAGTCGAAGGGTAGAGACGCCGAAGATTTGGAGTCGACTAACCTGTCCGAAGATGAGCTTATTTCCATGGGTTTGAGCTGGGAAGAGCAGCGTAAAGCTCGTCGAGTAAGTTTTGACTCTTGTAATTGACACTTCTTGGAAGCGAGGAACTCACCACTGTTATCATTTAGGCCAAGGCCGATCGGAAGAAATTAGAGAAAAAACATCCGGCCATTGTGACTATGTGGGAGACGCTCAAGGCAACCCCCATCATCACGCCAAAGCCTGCACTCCAGCCTGAGTCCATCACGCGCAAGTTGAAGCCTTTCCAGTTGGAAGGTTTGAATTGGATGCTGGAACAGGAGAAGACGCAGTATCGGGGAGGCCTTCTCGGTGATGAAATGGGAATGGGAAAAACCATTCAGGCTGTGTCCCTGATCATGTCTGATTTCCCTCAGCGAGAGCCAACTTTGGTCCTCGTGCCACCGGTTGCTCTAATGCAATGGGTCTCTGAGATAAAGGTTCGTTTTTGTTCCTGAGTGGAAAAATATGGGGGGTTGACGCTGAATATCATTCTACAGGAGTATACCAATGGCAAGCTGAAGGTTTGCGTATATCACAACGCGGATCCCAAGGTCAAGAAGCTGTCTCAAGCTGATCTTCGGAAGTTCGACATTATCATGATTTCCTGTGAGTCGACGAGCCTCATGATGGGCGACGAGCGCAAGCTACTTAGGGGAGCATGCTGACATGACCATGTAGACTCGAGTCTCGAGTCAATTTACCGAAAACAAGAAAAGGGTTGGACGCGTGGCAATGGAACCGTCAAGGAAGATAGTGAGTCCGCATTTCTGCCATTTCTCATCTCGACCCATATTCACCTCCGTCTAGGCTTGATCCATTCAATCCATTACCATCGCCTCATCCTTGATGAAGCGCATAGTATTAAGGTACTTACTTGCCCTTGTCTCGTCTTAATTAACTTGGAACATTCAATATTGACAAAGCTTCAGCAACGCACAACCGGAGTCGCGAAAGCTTGTTTTGCCTTAAAGGCTTCCTACAAGTGGTGCCTGTCCGGCACGCCCGTTCAAAACAGAATTGGAGAATTTTTTTCTCTCCTGCGGTTCTTGCAGGTCAAGCCATTCGCTTGCTATTTCTGCAAGCAGTGCCCTTGCGAACAGCTACAGTGGTCTGCGAACAAACAGGGTCGATGCAATGAGTGCGGACATACGTACGTGAATTTTGGCCTCGCGGCGAAGAAGACAGTGACTTGAAAAGTTCGAAGCTCACCAATCTCTAGGGGCTTTAACCACATCTCGATCTTTAATAAGGAAATTCTCAATCCGAGTGAGTTCATAATCTTCAAATGTCATTCGTCGCGCCAATCGGACAAGTGCTGACTTTCTTCCCAGTTACCGAGGGTCGGACTGCCGAGGAGCGCAAGGAGGGCCTAGCCAAGCTGCGCCTGATCACCGATCACATCATGCTTCGACGGATGAAAGAAGAGCACACTTCGTCTATGGAACTCCCGCCTAAAAGGTACGTCGAGTCGCTACTGAATCTCTGCTGATTTGGGGACACTTGATGTGTTAACGCAGGCTTCTCTTTATAGAATTACCATTCATAATGAGTTCTTTGGGGAGATCGAACACGACTTTTCTCGCAGTATTATGACCAATTCTTCGCGGCAGTTTGACACCTATGTTAGTCGTGGTGTCATGTTGAACAACTACGCAAACATTTTCGGTCTTATTATGCAGATGCGACAGGTGGCAAATCATCCTGACTTGATCCTCAAGAAACACGTGCAGCCCGGATTCAATGTTTTGGTCTGCCGTGTTTGCGACGAGCCTGCCGAAGATGCCATTCGGTCGCGTTGCCGACACGAGTTCTGCCGCAAGTGTGCTAAGGATTATATCCAGTCATTTGATGACGCCTCCACGGTGGACTGCCCGCAGTGCCACATCTCCCTCTCCATCGATCTGGAGCAACCCACTATCGAGCAGTCTGACGAGTCGATGAAGAAGAATTCGATCATCAATCGAATTCGGATGGACGACTGGACATCTTCGACCAAGATTGAGACTCTGCTCTACGAACTATACCAGCAGCGCACGAAGAGTCACACCCCCAAGTCCATTATATTTTCGCAGTTCACCTCTATGCTGCAACTCGTGGAGTGGCGCTTGCGGCATGCCGGATTCAATACCGTGATGCTCGATGGTACCATGACGCCGGCACAGCGTCAAAAGTCCATTGAGCATTTCATGAAGAACGCCGATGTCGAAGTCTTCCTTGTCTCGCTCAAAGCAGGTGGTGTGGCCTTGAACTTGACGGAAGCGTCTCGTGTCTTTATAGTGGATCCGTAAGTCATCTCTCCTGGGCACTCTCCCGTAACATCTGCTGACCGTCACTCGTTAGATGGTGGAACCCTGCCGCTGAATGGCAGAGTGCTGACCGAAGCCATCGCATTGGTCAGCAGAGACCATGCGTGATCACCCGGTTGACGATTGAAGACTCGGTCGAATCACGAATTGTCCAGCTTCAAGAGAAGAAGGCGAACCTTATCCGAGGCACCATCAATAAAGATCAGGGCAAAGCCTTGGAGAAACTCACTCCTGAAGATATGCAGTTCCTGTTCCGAGGCTCATGAGAAGTCTGTGCACAGGATTGTCATGTACTCAGACACACCTTCTGTCTCGGTCTTTTGGGGGGGCAAGATCCTTTGACAACGTATTCTAGTCCTTCTATTCTGCCCTTTAACCACGCCCCACGTTGGGCAAGCCTGGCTGGCTTACCCTTTCGCTTACAGGCCCGTCCACACCTTTGTGTCGTGAGGTTCTTGTCCGTACGCGCAACGACTGCGGACGGAATGCGTGGGGCAAGAAAAGTTTGGTCTGATGTTAATTAGCTAGCCAGTCATTATTTTTGCATATTACTACATGCTTGTCCATGACCATGGCCGTCCGTCTCCGATTAATTGACTCGTTCTATGGCAAACGAACCATGACTCCATATTCATGTTAATGCTCTCCCGTAGGATCTTTACCATTTTGGCAGCGAGGATAGGTAGCTTGTCACCTAGACCCTTTCACGGACTCGGCGTGCTTTCTCGGTTCTTGCACTCAGTTGCCATAGAGTGGGTATATTTTTTGAAGTTGTTCACTGTTGCGTTGCTGTTGCTGCACTCTTGTCAGGTTTCGGTCACCGAGGGCCACGTGGAGATGATGATAGACAAGAGTTTCATCATTCGAAGCGCACGGCATGGACCGTTCAACCGAGACAAATCGAGTCTGCGGGACCTATCGATGGCTTGTTGTGGTCGGTGCCTTTCAGAGAGTTTGAGGATCTGCAAGATTCGCTCGGGACTTTTTCTTAGGTTCTTTTCGCACCACGGTTCCGTTTGGGTCCTGTACTGGGCGGAGTTTGATCAGATGTCTTGATACGAGTACACACTACTCAGCACCCAACTACACACTAAAATGTGCATATGGTTTTGCTTTTATTCCGGTTGACTAGATCTAGTGCCTTAGAAGCGGATCGTAGACGATCGTAAGCTGGAGGAGTCCTTAGACTTGAGTTACCAGAAAATTAGCTCCCGACGTGCATATACTTCGACGAACCGATGATATATATATGACTGAGGGCTGTGTGTCAAACAGTCCTATTGGTATAGTTTCATGTTTCATACATTCTTGAACTATTGAACCAGTAAGAACAATGTCCGCAATCCACATCCTGCACATTACTACATGCACAACATCCTGTCTGGTAGAGGGCCATGTACGGCATGTCGGTGAACTGGTGACCAGACTCGATCTGGCTTCGGCAGGGTCCGGAAAAACTTGGTCTCTCCCAAGCCACCGCGTCGGAAGGAGTCGACCAACTCCGCCGCGACCCAAGAAAACGTGACGAGTGCCAATCACATGCCCGAGTCGTGGGGCACCACTGGACATCACCTGCGACCATGTGTGTTATGCTCTACCAAGAAAAACAAAAAGACAACGGTCAACTCAGTATTGACGACCCCAGTGTGGCTGGGCTGACCATGAAAATGCAAGCTGGTCAACACGAGTTAGTGCTCACTACTCATTGGAGGAGGGATTGATTCCCCGCAGACCCTGTCTCCTGTCATGCAGACTATTCCATCCTTGTAGGTATACTTTAGGCTGCGGGTGTACACGACCGACCACAAAGTATCGATACTTGGACAGGGGTGATGATTACCACAAAGCCATATTCCCTGAACACGGATATGCAAATCACAGCAGTCAGATGCAGACTACTAATGATGTATCTGGCAGACAGGAATCGATCATCAAACGGAATGTGATCCCCGGCACGTCATCACGCATCCATAATTGCCTATCGGGGGCATCTCCTTTGTCATTTGGAGCGGGAACACCCTCCACCAGAGACGCGAGATAGAAGGAGAGTCCACTGCAAACGACGATCTCTCCCGGACTGGACCCACGGCCAGTCGGCTCGAGGGCGTGGCCGAGCTATGTATATGAACATTGTGATTGTCCTCGCAAATTCGAACGATCTCCCGGTGAAATGCTGTTGCCTGGTCCTCCGTCACTTGTGGACCGCGGTAAGGCTGAAAAAGCTTGGCTGCTTGTCCCAGCCCTGCGAGAAGAAGAACAGAAGGAAAGAAGGGAGGGCAAAAAAAACCAGTTGAAATACATAAGCCGACCGATCCGCTGGCGCGCAGCAGCCATGGAACCATCAAAACGAGTCATTCAACCCCCCCCTCCTCGACACACCTGCCCAGGCACCGTGGTACCCATCGCGGTCTGAACCTACGTTGATCTCACAGGGCGAACCAGTGTAGGAATTGTTGGTCCCTTCCGAACGGGCGCAACGTGCTTCCTTTTCTAATAAAGCCCCGCCGCAGCTCAAACTCTCGTGCCCCTTTCATCTTTGGTACGAGACCATCTCTATTCTCTCACTGCGCCCGTGTGAGCTCTTTCTTCCCCCTCCCGCTCCTCGGTCGGAGCTATCCGCCCCTCGACGACTGATCGCACTCGCAGTCGCTCGATCCTCGCGACCTTTCCACCCCCACCAGGGACTCACCTCCTGACGTCAGCATGTGTGCGATGAAGGTCGACCATTATGGTCCCAAGTTGGTCTCCAAGGCTGACAAGATCACCAACCACATCAGCTTGACAGACAGCTCCAAGCCCGCCGGTGGATACGATTCGACTCCCATCCCTCATGCGCCGCCTGGGTATACTGTCAAGTTCACCTTCCATCGCGCGGTGGATCTGCCTTTTGCAGATATCAACAATTTATCATCTGATCCCTTCGTCTCCGCGCGCCTCGAGGTGGACTTGCCCCGTCGCCATAAGCAGGATCCGGGCATGACCTTTCGAACACCGACGGTTCACAAGAACAAGAACCCGGTCTGGAATGCCGAATGGATCGTCGCCAATGTGCCCGCCTCGGGATTCAAACTCAAGGCATTTGTCTTGGACGAAGACCCCGCGGACCACGATGACAAGCTCGGTCTGGCGACCATCGAAACGCATTCGCTCTCCGAGTCGTGGTCGCCTATTCGAGAGCAGGCGGTCAAGGTGAAGCACCGCTTTGCCAGCAAGCGCGTCTACGCTCTCACCAACATTCAAAAACTCACCGGCCATCACAGGGACTCATTGCTCTACGTGAGTGTGGAATGTCTGGGGAGGACGCCGGGCGAGGAAGGCGGCCAAATCTATACGGTGGGGCCGAACATGTGGTTCAAGCACTTTTCGCCCCTGATCGGTCGGTTGGCCGGCGTCAAGGATCAGGTGCAAAAGCAGGATGCGAATGGCAAAGACATCAGTCGATACAAGTGAGTGGATCATCCTCGCCAAGCCCCACCTGTAGAAGGGAGGTTCGGACCACTAGTGACGGTCATCGATGCTGACCGGTGATTTGTTCGCCGCTTCACAGTTTCCAGGCGATTGAGATGCAGTTGGCGGGGCCCGTCCCCTCCAAAATGTATCATCGCTATGTGGAATTCAAGCCGTTCGTCGCGGGCATGTTCCAGGCCCAGAGCCTGCGCGGCCGCATCCTGCACAAGGCGCTCCATCACCAGCACCAACGCATCTACAACTACGACCGCACCACCCAGTCGGGGGTATTCCCCAAACCGTGTCGAGAGTTGGCCCAGAAATTCTTGGAGTTTGTCCAGTATGGCCAGGGGGGACGCATCTTCACCTACGTGCTCATGTTAGACGGCAAGTTCCGCTTCACCGAGACGGGCAAGGAATTCGGGATTGATCTCCTGAGCAAGCATACGATGCACAGCGACGTGACCAGCTACATCGCCTTCTCCGGCGAATTCTTCGTGCGCGCCCGTCGACCCCACCGACACACACACCGACACCGTTCACAATCTTCCACCACCTCACGGCCCCCGACGGCCGCACAGGCGAACGACTTTCCCGTGGAGGAAGACGCCGGCAGGAGCGCACGCGGAAAAGATTCCCAAGAGTCCCAGGAAGTGTCCACTGAACCCTCCGACTACGATCTCTACATCGACAACGACAGTGGCACCTATCGCCCCAATGCCGAACTCCTGCCTCTCTTAAAGGACTTTATGGCCTCGAATCTCCCCGGCCTCCACATCACCACTCTAGACTGCAACAGCGAGGCCGAAAAGATGAAAAAACTCAAGGAAGAGCAGCAGGATGCCAAGAGCAAAGAAGGACGGATGATCACGTACTTGCAGCAAAGCAGCAGCTCCTCCTCCCTCTCGTCCATCTCCAGCTCCGAGGAAGAGGCCTTGAACGAGCGAAGTGGCACCGGAAAGCCGCGTGGTGGATTTTCGCGACGCGTGCATGAGATGCGCGATGTCAAGGGCCAGATGATGCGGTGGGTGGAACATGACGGCCATCCTGATCATTCCCCAAATCGCCATCTTGCTGGACGGGATCGCGCTGCTTCTCTGGGGGATGCTGTCTCGTCGGGTCCGGCCTCGTCAGCGGTGAATACGGCGGCGTAAAGGAGATCACCCGGATCAAGGCCACCCTGCGCGGCTCTTTCTCCCTCCGTTGGTGAACTGCTGCTGTTTTGCTTTGGTTGACTGTTTTTGCTTTCCGCTGATCTGGTGCGGTTAATCTGCCTGTCTCCAGCGTCCCATGCGTTTCTCTATTTCCTGTTTCCATAACCTTGTCGGTCGCCCCGCCACGTTTCATCCTCCTCCTCGTCTTCTCTGTCTCCTTTGATTTCCCCATCATTATCATCATGATCCTTTTCTTTTCTCTACAAACTTTTTTTATATTTTTTTTCCTCCTTTGGATCGGTGAACACACCTGACGATATTTATGACCTGGTTGACGACGCGATGTCTTGCTCATGAGAGATAGAGGCGGCGCTCTTTTTTTTATTTTTATTTCTTATTTTGGGGGTTTTTGCGCGCGTGAATCACCCACACCTTCACGAGGCTCCCATGTGATTGTTGCTTTAATGATACTATTTTTAGCTTCTCCGTCCTGGTGCCTGTGAAGCTGCGTACTTTGTAAATCAAACAACATGGCGATTGGATCATCTCCTCCTCCTCATGACTCTCGTATCTCTTTTCTCCCGGACGTGGGAACGTCCAGCCCTTTAAGCGCCGCGGAACAGTATCGGATTGAGAGTCCGTTTCAGCCGCTTACGAAGCTTCACCATCACCACATCATACTTCAGATCATCTGATCTGCCGTTTCCAATTACACAAGTTGTCCTGATTCAATGACCCACGCCTACGCCTCTCTTCTGGAATGCTTGCGCCTTCTCTCGAGGCATGTTCATCTAGGCACCTATCTCGTCACGTCGTGGTTCGTTGACCGGTCCTGTCGCGTGGTCAGATGTTTCATCCGATCACCAACTGGTGAGCGGCCGTCATGATCGACAGCCCCCGCCTCGCAAATCCGAAACCGACCCAAAGATTCCACCAGAAAAAGAGGCCCCCTGCGTCCCCCGGCGCAAATCGAACTCGATCCAAACCCACTTCTCATCCACCTCCTGCCCCTCTCTCCTTCTCTGTCCTTCCCCGATCTTTATCACCGTCTAAGCTTTCTTCTTCCCACCCCTCCCTTTTTCTCTTTGGGGGGCCATCTTCAAAACAACCTCCTCCTGATCCGATCCACCTGACCTGTGCTCCGTGCCCACATCTTCTGCGCTCCGCCCCCTCCTCTCCCCTCCTCACCTTCTCGCCTGATCGGTCTGCTGGTCTCCGCCCATTCGAACCCACCAGTCACTCGAGGCCACTGTCCTCCTACACGACTCGACAGTACTGACCATATCTGAATGACGGATCTCTCTTGCGCGCCCACGCATCTCTTGTCACGAAGACGGAGACATCTCCTGGACCGCCCGCTCTGCCGATGGCCGCCTAATCGTCTCGGTGTTTATTCCGCCTTTGTTTCACGCCGTGTCTTGAATCGGCGGTGTCGCGCCCGCAGTTCGCCATGGGCAACGTCGCAAGCCGTCTGGAGGATGGGAGCTTGTTCTTCAAGGATCAAAATCGACGTTTGTCCTGCCCCTCTCACCCACCTTCCGTCGTCGCAGAGTGCTGCTCTCAGTCACCTGTTTCGATGCGTGTCCTCCCCGCGCCCGATCGAGAGAACTAACGGGGTCGTTATGTGCTTGAAACAGTAACCATTGCGGCCGTGACGATCAGCAACTCCCGCCGTCGATTGTTGACGCTGTCCCCGAATGCGTTTCCGGCGACCAGATTCCATGCGAAGCGAGAGCCGGGTGATGATACCCCGATTGAATACATCCAGGTAGGAGACATTGGTGGGGGCGATTCTGAGCGAGGAAGGGGGCCAGCCCCTCCCCTCTCCCCAAAACAAAACGGCATGCTATTGCTGTAAATGGGCTTGAAAGGGCCAATATGTCGAAAACAACAAGCTAACATGGTGGGACGGTGATGAAAACTGTAGGATCCGGATGCTCCTCCAACCGCACCGTTTCCATCGTTCTTGCTACGACTCTCGAATGACGATGAGCTGATCTTCCACTTCACATTCGTTCTTCGCCAAACTCCAACCGGGAATGTCGCTGGCTCGACGGTGAATGGCGTCTCGACATCGCTGCCGGAGGTGCTGGATACAGTCCTCACGGGGCTCACGTTCGCTCATGCTTCCAACTCGAAGGAGCTGGATAATCTCATTACCCGCGAGTTCCACGCAAACCCGAATCTCCAGAATAACTCCAATGTCCAACTCATCGGTAACTATTCGACCGAGGGCAGCCCCTCGGTCTCGTTCGAATGGTCCTGGCGGTGGAAGCCACCCAAGGTGACCGAGGATCGGGGTGGTGGATGGCGCAACAGCTGCAGTTTCTTGGACTATGATCAAAAGACCAACCGCCTCAACACCCTGGCACATTTTGAGTTTTGGGTGCACAGCAGCCTCAACCGACCGTTGCCGAGTCCGCTTTTGTTATCGCCATCCCTTGAGCTGCCGATGATTCCTGCGCGAAATCGCATCGCATCCAGCCATTCGGCCATCTCACATATTAGCGACAGCGATGCCTTGTCGGCATCCAATTTCCCGGTGACCAGTCCGTCCGAATCGCTAGAAGGGCCTCAACTGCCTCCGGTTCCCACGGCGCCGCCCCCTCCACCTCCCGTCAAAGTTGACCTGGTGCACTCTCGTCCGGGAGAGGACATGAGTGCGGTTGAAGATGGCCCGCTATTCCGGGCCACCATGAAATCCCTGGAGCAAAAGACCGGCAGCATGCGCTCGAAAATCAAAAAGGTGCTCAAAAAGGCCGAGGCCGCGCAGGCAGCCCAAGTGGCCTGCAACGAGGCCATGGAAGCTTTCCTCAGCTCCTTGAGTGATGCGTCCACGTCCAACGCCAATGCGATCCAGCCCGCGTTGGATCACTACTTTGAGAAGATTGCGCGACAGATTCAGAATTACGAGCAGACGAATACCTTGCAATTACAGAAGCTCGTGATCGAGCCTCTCATTAAGCTCTATCATAACGACATCAAACAAGCCGAATCGAAAAAGAAGGACTTTGACGAAGAGTCTCGAGACTACTACGCCTACGTTAGCCGCTACCTCGGTCAACGGCAAGATTCTCTCAAGGAGAAGAAGCGGGCCGAGAGCGACTCCAAATATCAGGCGAAGCGGCGCAACTTTGAACTGAAGCGGTTCGATTACTCGTCTTTCATGCAAGACCTACACGGAGGTCGCAAGGAGCAGGAGGTTCTTTCTCATTTGACCAAGTATGCAGAGTTCCAAGCCCAGGCCTTCCTGGCGGCGGCTCAAAAAGTCGAAGAGATGGCACCGCAATTGAATGCCCTCGTGCACGAAGTCAGCCAGGCCGACAAGGAGTTCCAGTTCCAGCGGTCCGAGCGAGAAGAAAAGCGAAGAGCTCTGGAGAAAAACAGCAACCCGTATATGG
This sequence comes from Penicillium sp. PF2412A, assembly GCA_023626555.1. Taxonomy (NCBI): domain Eukaryota; kingdom Fungi; phylum Ascomycota; class Eurotiomycetes; order Eurotiales; family Aspergillaceae; genus Penicillium; species Penicillium sp. PF2412A. The sequence continues at coordinate 571,627 of JAMAHA010000001.1, forward strand.
AACCGGATGTGGTCAGTGGTGCGCCTATGAATCTGGCGACCACGTCGGGAACCGCGTCCACAACCGTCGCCTCCGCCACACTGAACAATGGCAGCTCGAGTGGAGAAGTGGAACTGGGACGAGCGGACAGCACAGGTTCGCAACTTCGGGGTGTTGTGAGCAACAGCTCGTCGGTTTCGTCGCAAGCCAATGCTGGCTCCGTCAGCTCAGCCACGGGAGTCTCGGCGCCTCTGGCGGCGAGCACCGCCATGACGGCACCTGCTCAGAACCGCTTCAAGGGGATTCGAGATTTGGAGGAACGTGAGAGTCTTGGATCTGATCGTTCCGACGGCCAGCAACGGAAGGAAGGGCTTCTGTGGGCGCTTTCGCGTCCCGGCTCGCATATGGATCCCAAGGGTATCAATAAACAGGCGTGGCATAAGTAAGTTGAACAATCTGGTTTTGTTTCCCCCTCCGAAAACAAAACGCTCTTTCTATCATGCCCTTTTTCCCTTTGGCTCATTTGACTAATCTGTTCTTCCCCCTTTCAGGTTCTGGATTGTTTTAGACCAGGGCAAACTCTCAGAATACAGTAATTGGAAACAAAAGCTAGATTTGCACATGGACCCGATTGATTTGCGGATGGCTTCTGTTCGCGAAGCCCGAAACGCCGAGCGGCGTTTTTGTTTCGAGGTGATCACGCCGCAATTCAAACGCATATATCAAGCCACCTCGGAGGAAGATATGGCGAACTGGATCCGCTCTATTAATAATGCACTGCAAAGTGCTGTGGAGGGACGAGGGATGCCACCACCGCCTGTGCCGTCCAAGAGTGAGAGCCCATCGAGTCGGGACATTGGCTCGGTTCTGACGGGCAAAAGCTCATCCGTGTCGGGCCACCATTCTTACTCCAATAGCTCCAGCTCCGGGGTTTCTGGCGTCAGTCGTCGCACCACAGTCGGGGCTCGACCGAGCTATGTGAGGAACGACAGTAGCTCCTACGAGGACAATCCAGCACGATTGCTGCAGGTTGTCCGCGACGCGGACGAAGGAAACAACTGGTGCGCTGATTGTGGCTCTTTGTCCAAGGTTGAGTGGGTGTCCATCAATCTTGGGATCATCCTGTGCATCGAGTGTAGCGGGATTCACCGATCACTGGGCACGCACATTTCCAAAATCCGCTCGCTCACACTGGATGTGCATTCCTTCTCCAACGACATTGTGGAGATTCTGCTCCAGATTGGCAACCGTGTCAGTAATATGATCTGGGAGGCCACCCTGGATCACTCGGTGAAGCCGATCGCCAGCTCGACTCGCGAGCAGCGACTCAGATTCATCACGGCCAAATATGTGGACCGGACGTTCGTCGAGCATCTCCCGTCTCCACGGTCCAGCTTTGCCACACCGGATGAGTCTCTCTTGGCATCCATTAAAAAGAACGACATCCAAGGAGTCCTGTACGGAATCGCTCTTCGCGCAAACGTCAACGTGGCCGACCGGTCCCGCAATACCCACGCCGTCTTCCTGGCCCTTGCGGCCGCCGACCCAGCCTCTCCGGGCTCCACTCCGACCTCCATCTCAGCACGTTCCAGCGCCAAGGCGATCCCTTTCCCCGTCGCCGAGCTGCTTGTCCAAAACGGCGCCGAGATCCCGCCTGCGCCCCCGTCCATCCCACTCTCTCCGGCCGCCCAGCTGTATATCAGCCAACGCACGGCCCGGACTCCGGCCTTTATTGGCCCTGTCCCAGGCAAATCGGTCGTCAGCGATACGCTTGGAACCCTGCCTACCATTCATTCCTCGTCTCTGTCGGGTCGAGATGGGCCTGGACCTGTCTCTGCGGGTTCCGCGTCATATAGTTCGGCGAGCTCTTTGGATACGAATACCAGCCACAAGGATAAAGACAAATTATCCAAGCGGGGGAGTGCTGGGGCACGATTTGCAGGCAAGGTAGCGTCTTTGGGGATCGATCGGTAGTGGCAATTGACCATTGATTCCGGCTCATTGTCATGTTTCACCATCACTACCTCTTGTCTGTTGTCATTACGGTATCAACATCACCGTGAGCCGCCGATGCTGCTCTCTTCCATCCCCGTGTACTTTCACGTCCATAACCTCCTTTTTCTACTCCTCCTCCTACTCCTCCTTGTCCTCCCCCTCCCCTTCTTCTACATGTGATCATGTCCATCTATATGTCCCTCCCCTTCCCCTTCTTACGTACATTTTACATTCTGCTAATGATCAGCCTTTTATACCAATCAATGACCCGGAGAATTCATTCTCTCCCCCTTGTGCTCTCAGTTCCCCTTGTCCCATTTTCCCCTGTACGTCAATGAGAAGAAAGTATTTATTATTGTTTACTTGCTCGATTCAAGATGATGTATCTTAACGCTGATATTGACATGAGTCCTACGCCACCCTGTGTTGATTATTGCTCGATGATGAATATACCGGTGTGAAGGATCCTCGCCGCTTGCACTTTCAACTTTTATGAGACTTGCGCTTTTTATTGTGGGAGCCATCTTCTTTTCAAAAACATACGTCCTTTTTTTCTCTTTTTACCAATGCCACACCTGATATGTACATGCGAAGAGAAGAGATCCCACTTGGGTTTGTTTCGCCCGAGCTGATGAATCGTTGATATCACTATCGCTGTCACTTGACTACCACGTATCAACCTCCAGTCATTGCTGGAGTGTAAAATGCTGAGATGGATATTGTATGGAGTTGCATTACACACTTCATGTCTTGATATCTCCCGTCGGATTTCAGGCTTTGTCCCACAACTCCTGTCAGATATTTGTGTCGATACCTATGCTATGGATTCTTTGCTCTTCCGTGTCTTGGTCTGTTGTTTTTCCTTTTATGATTATTTATACTACGTACGTAGGTACCGGAGGATAGTAGCACTGGACTGAAGGGCTTTTTAATACCAGATGCTAGGTAGTCCTGTAGGTAGCCAGGTTGGACTAGGACGTTATTTTCTCAATGATCTTAAGGCTGTATTCTTTTTCTCCTTCTTTTTCTCCCTCTCATTTATTTCCTCTCTAAATAGGATAACAAAGACTAAGCCTCCTTTCTCCCTCGCTTAGACAACAATGAAACCAGAAAGAACCAAACCCTGACAACATTATTTATAACTAGCAATTAAGGAAGGGGTCTTCTCAAGGGAATATCAATAATTGTCATTTGACCTGAGAATCTGTACGCTTCCAAGTCTGATTCAAGCCTTTCAAGATATGCATTTGCTTCTTTTGCTCGTGCTTTTCCCCCCTTCGAGTGTCAAGTCTTGTTCCCGAGATGATTCAATCTTGTACGGTATCCCTTGGCGTCTCAAGCTTACATTTTATTAGCTGATAGACTACTATTAAGAGGTATACACTGAAAGAGGTATACACTGAAAGAGGTATACGCTGAACGAGGAAAAAACAAACAAGAAACAAGAAAACAAGAAACCGCAGGCCGGCATCATCTTCCCGCTAAACATCCATCAAATCGTATCGAGTCTCCCATTTAATAATCGGTTTTTATTTCTCTTTGGAAATGGCATTGATCAGTTATATATGATTTCAGTAAACATTTCCCTGAAGATGCTTTCATGATGACATTTCCACGTATCGATAGATCAAAAGTAATACATAAAATGCCAGATGTCCATGAGAAATCTCCTTATATCAAGTAGGTCCAGTGTGGAATAGTCAGTATCAATCAATCCTGCCTTGCCGGGCTAAATATAAGAATTATTTTGTTTCCATATTCAGGATTGCACAGTCATTCGCAAACTTTTCTTTGGACGAGGTGTGTCCGGGTAGTTTACTTGAATTCTCCAGTTATGCGGTTCGTCGTCCCAATTAAATTTCTATTTCTCTTCAAAGGCCCGCTCAGCCATTCATCGAGGCTGAGGCGCGGAACTGGTTTCACGAAAAGGGAAGGTGTGAGTTTATCTCCTCTTGTGACAGGGCTTGAAAGTACCAAGTCTGCGACCTTTTATAATGGGAAACGGATTGTGTCTACCTTCTCTTTGTATATTTATCTGTGTGCTTCAATTCGTGTTTTACATGTCATATAATTCCCAAATTGTCTCTTCATTCTTGGGTGAAGCTCACACATAGTCGAGGAATTGATGGGCTTAGCAATAAATCCTAGGGGTAAATTATTATGAGTTGGCCCTCTCTTCTAGGAAGACTGTATCAAGTGTTGCAGAAAACTATCTTTATCTTTGCTTTCGCTTCCCATGATAGAGGTCGTCTTGAAATATCCACAGTTTATTCATGTAGATAGGAAATAGAACCCATTGAAGGATAAGAAAAGATGTATATTACTACATTTACGAGCTGAATCTCTCTCTCTTTTAATAAAGTCCACCTCAGAATACCTACCCAGTGTCATGACACATTGCAATTGCTCCTCATCATCAATCCCACAAATACCAAGGTAACCCCCCCAGAGATCAAGCAGCCAAAAGGGTACTAGCGTAATTATCCAGAGAAAAATATCTCCCAGAAAAAGCCAGCTCTTTCACATGTCCAAGCACAAATTGGAGAATCTTATTCAATTCTCCCGTCCGTCGGGAGAGCCCAAGCTTTGATGATTGATAATAGAGAAGATATCCCTACTTTGATTGCAATCCGTGCACACCCCTCCCCCCCCCCTTATATCCATACATTATTCATTGTCTATCCACCCTAGACATGTTATCTACGGACCAAGCAAGTCCCGTGTTGTACTAGGTGGGCCCAACATCCATATCAGACCTAATAAGAACTCCGCATCTCTGGGAGTAACTTCTATTCCCGAGTAGTTTCACTCAAAGAGATACCTCACTCAGTTGACCTACTATCAATTTCTACCTACGATCCCAATATCTATACGTACAGGGTAGGCCGAGAAAACAAAATATATCTGTATTATTGAGTGGACGATCACAATTTACCTCTTACCTATAAAGTCAGCGTAGTTCTGCTCTGCGGTTTTCTTTTCGTCTTCTTAATTTAGTTTTTACTTTGATACATTATGGATGTAGATATAAAAAGAAGCATGTATCGACTTGCTACTGAGATAAGGGTGGTGACTGTTGGAATATGATGCCGTAGGTACGTACTATCCTTGTCATCTCATCTATGGGTGGATCTACTGGAAGGGCATTGTATCCCTGACATACCTATCGTTCGTGTATATCTGTATCCAACTAAGTGCTTCCTATAGACCTGGTTTTTGTACTAATAATCGTCCAGATGGAAAAGTCATCCATCGGATATCCACATGGATAGTCATATTTCTTGACTTCGGGCAGGGCTGTTGGCTGGACATTACTTGAACCAAGTGATTTCTTTTATATACAGTACAGAGAGTATGAAGATTCGCATGGAAAGGGCTGATGGTGGTTTGGTTTGGTTTGGTTTGTTTTATTTGTGCTTGAATCCTATTCAAAGCGTGGCTCTGTCGTATGAGCTGTCACTCCATCAAATCTAGACTACTCTGCTTAAGTGATATAAAAGATAGAACGCTTTCTTGCCCAGAGGATAAAGATTGTTGATCAATCGGAAGACAATGAAACTATAAACAGGCCTACTGACTCGGACTTGATCAATCGTCCGCACGGCCAGCTCGCGATCTGAAGACACCGAACTAAGCTCTCATTTAGATCGGATTTCCTCCCCTAGGCCCTGCACGTCAAGTTTCATTTTTCAAGATCTTCGTTCGTGTGGCGGCTGTCTGAATCCATATCACAATCAATCGAGAATCGCCGCGGTAATCTTTACCGATAGGCTGCCGGCGTCATGCCGCAAATTTTCAGTACAAGGACTGACATGTCTGATTCAGATCACGCTGGCATCAAGCCTATTGTCACGTGACTCTTGAAATTCTTCGATATCGAAGGATCAAGGTTTTCCGTCACATCCAGATGCCATGCGGACATTGCTGTCCCACCCATCGAGGCCATACCGGTAAGAAACGGGCTGCTCCGGACACATTTATCCTTCGTTGCCTAACAGTGGCAAAAACTTTTTCTTTCCCCGAGGAGATACTCCTCCACAGTGGGTACGAAATGCACAGCGGCCCATGGGGCAGGGGGAGAGTGTTGCGTACAATCTGCAGCGACATCCTCTCGGCCGTACACATGTGCGGGCCTTTTGGCGTGGCCCCGTTGCGGAGTCTATCAAACTCAGGTAAGAGCTTGTCGATCTCTGGTATAACATCATCAAATGAGAAGATTGCATTCGACAGCGAGGCAAATATTGGGTTGGCATGTGGCGACGTGATAAGAGCAGCTGCTTCGGTAACAGCTCACTCAGATATACCAGGCCCAATTGCGTGTTGAGGTTGCTGAATAAATTTTTGACACACACAAAAAAAAAGAAAAAAAAAAACGAAAAAAAAGAGGAGGCCACATAAACTCCGAGAACGGCGCGGATCATTTGTATCAAATTGACCGGGAAAGCATCGGTCTTATTGTCAATGTTTTTTTTTCATTTGGAGGGCTTGGCAGCCTCATTCAGAGGGATGGCCCACTAGGCAAAGGGTAGAAGCACTCTTGAACGAATGCCCGACAGTTTTTGGTTTCCCCATGGAGCAATGGAGCAGCGTTGAGGCGTGGAGACCGCGGTTTCACCCTTGTGAGTCACAATGGCTTCGAATCGGAAGATCGACCATTCACTTTCGTTATATCTCAATTGATCTGCTGCCGATCAAGCCACAGCACCCCCTCAACATAGGCTTTCGTAAGGGCTCTTGTTCTGTCTATTGATTTTGTTTGGAACGACACGGCGGGGCTGTGCAACATGTGAAAGGCAAAAAGTCGTGGCTGACAATTTGCATCAATTGGCACGAGGCGTGTGTGAATATTGACCGACGGAGCGCAGGAATGATCCAATGGAGCCATTTTGGAAAATAATTAGAAAAAAAAAAGGTCCCCCTTCCCTTGCGGTGGCGGAGGATGAGGAAATGATCTGTTCCATTCAGCGATCAGGACCAGAGAGCGTGAGGTGGAGTTGATGATGAATCTTTCTCACGTACCTTCCTGTCTAGTGAGACGTGGCGCAGGTGGATAGGATCAATTTTCCGCCTTCAACGACAGACAGCGAAGGAGAGTTAGGGTCCGGCATGACTTGCTGTTGCCCCACAAGCCACAGTGACTGTACCTTTCTTTTGCTTCTTCTCCGGCCGTCTCTCCCCAAGGAAGAATCCCATTGCCCGTCAACGAGGTGGCCAATAGCGGGATTATTGACCATACCAGGACGGACATCAGAGGTCCGAATCGGCGATGACAGGCATAAATTTGATGATCGACCGGGTACGGGTGCGGCGGGTGTTCCAACTTTTGTCCACGGCCCCGATTCGTAGCTGTGCCGTCTTTCGTGTGCCATCAGCGGCGTTGATCATGCCTTGGTCAACGATAGAGGCTGTTTTCCTTGACAGCCAGCGAGTGTGGTTGCATGATGCTCCTCCACGTCGGTGGGGGAGCCATGATTGGCCGAATGCGTTCAGGAACGCAGTGCACCGGGTCACGGTCGGTGACATCATGACATGCCAGGTCATGAATTCTTCTTGGCCTCAGGCATGACAGGTGCGTTCACGCTCTCAGGCCGTCAGGCGGCAAAGTTTCCGGGTGGCACCGAGAGTTGTTGGCCGTGCCTGAACGTGCAGCGGTCCGAGTGAGATGGGTATTTCTGAGGACACCCGCAGGCATTCCTTTGGGCGGCGTAAACTTGGGCGGGTACAAGTTTTGGAGTAACAACGGCAGAGATGCATTACTGTGGCAGTTCCGGCCGGCGTGCCAAGCCACTCATCATGTCAGCTTCGAGTACCCGATTAGTCAATTTCTTCGCGCCTGAGGCCTGATCGACAGGGCGCGCAGCAGTTGTGGCTTGTTGGTCATGTGGCTGGGAATGCCCAACGTTGGATGTGAACATTGACATTGCCCTGGAGGACGCAACGCCCTGAAGAACACCGGAGCCTGGCTTTCACAATTTGTCCTGTTGCAGAGTCCTCTTTTTGGGATGGTTATCGAAACGGATTGGGTGGGTTCTCGTGGCCGATGCGAGACTCCGCAAATCCGTCACTCTGCTCTTCCGTGGACTTGCTGTCGAAATGGTTTCTACATGTCTCTCCTCCCATACCGCCAGAGTTGATGGAATTTCCATCTGCATTGTTCCATCTGTAGATCAGGTATGATTTGACGAGCCCTTGACGTTGGCGGAAGGATTTGTCGGGTGGCCGTTGAACGGTATTCGACCCCTACTCCTGCCCCAGCTCGAGATATCATTCGCACTCTGCATGGCGAACCATTAGGCAGCAAATTGGTGAATCCTAGACGACCAAGGTTCACGAGTGGATGACTCCGTCCCGTCTCGATGGCGAAAAGCGAAGCTATGTGACGATCGCCGACGAGGATGTCTATTCATAGTAGAGATAGTAGAGAATAGGCCAGGTTCAGTGCACCATGGTGCGGGGGTTTGCTGGATTCCGATTCTGAGAGATCATGCCGGACTCTCCATCAGAAAAAAAAAAAAAAGAGCAATTCTGCGCTGAAATTCAGAATATTCTCAGTCCGGAGCCGAGTTGTGGGACAGCTAGATCAGGTAGGGTCAGGGCACGTCAGCGGTGGCTTGGGGCTGCAAAATGGACATACAGTAGCAGGATGGTGAGTGACCAGCACTTCGTCGGCAAAGAAGAAGATGGAAGGAGAAGGAAAAATCGAGCATTATTTCGGGCCTTGGGATTCACAGCAATGCGCATGACATGTAATCTTGAGGGGACTATTTGATCTGCAGGCGACCTTCCTCATCCATGGAGATTACAAACTGGCACGACGGCGGCCGAGGAGGGGGGTGCTGGGCGTTGTGTGAGAGTTTTGGTCAACTACAGCATGTGCTCCTGCATCGATTGCGGACGATGGGCACATGATTGATACCAAGACGAAGGTGATACATGCTTACAAAGAGTCAATTGGAGGTAAGTAGTACTGATCCATAGCCAATACCTCGGTTCACACCAGTCGAGCAGGCGAATTAGCCAGGAGATGCATGGAGGAATGCGCATTTACAATCGAGGTGTGAAGGGGATTAGAAACACCGATAATTTTGCCTTGAATTCACATGCATCGAGTGAACCCCCAAACAAGCGTTCGCATCGTAGGTACCAAGTTCTATATCCGAGTGGTACCTGAAGTCGTTAACGTACATCAGCTACCGTACAGTACAGCTGTGGTTCCGGAGGCAGATCGAATACATACAGCACTTCTCCTAGTGCTATCGGGATGGCCATGTTGGTTACGTAGTGCTATCAGCATCGATCATGGCGAGGCTCGATGAGGCGAGAGGCGTCTCCAGGCGCCAGGGTAGGACACTTGGGGCCTCGACAGGATGACTGGTGATTCTCATTGGTTGGCTTGACAGGCCGACGGATGGGTCGTCGGGCCTTTTGAGAAAATCAAAAATCGAAAAATAGGGCAGACGTGATTCGTCCTTGACAGTTGGTTCTTATCGATTGTACAGTACAGTCGCACCGAAAGCCCCAGCGATTCGGAACCGTCAAGGTGTGCCTCGTCAGAGACAGTCCATCTTGGTGCCATATACCCACCTTCGCGCACATATGTCTTTAGCCGACCGTTGGACATCCTGTACATTGAACGGCAGTCGTACTTCTGCCCCAACCGTGTCATCATTGATCCTTTTGACGCGGACCCACAGCCTGACGGCGGATCCGACATGGTGGCCATGTAATGGGATGGCCGGATTCATTATCTCTCTGCCACCACAGGGCGGGCCTTGGTGGAGGGACAGTGATGCATGAGAATGGACATTAACTTCTGCCTCAGGTTGCAATCCCAGTCCGACCGTACCTTTTGCCCACCGCATCCGCTGCCACGCCCTCACGTCGCTTAGTCATCATGGTCACCGTCAATCGTCCCTCGTGTCGTCCCCAATTCCCATTCCACCATTCCGGCACGCATCTTTGCCCTCAGGGCATCCGTACATATGGCTTGCATCATTTGCAAGCCACTTTCGTGACTTCTAGTCCGCAGGATGTGTTATTCGTCTGTCAATCAATGGATCCCTTGCTAGAGTCTTGACAAATACACTTCGTCGTTATGACATTCCACCCGACACGTCAGTGCTTTCTCGATATGAACACACGATCATTTTCTGCACCTTGACAGCGGTTCCCTACCGTCGCCGGCAGTGCGGCTTGGATCGGCCTTGATGCCCCGAGTCGCTTACAGTAGGAGAATCACTGTGGAAAGCCACAAGCACAAGGCGAGACCATCTCCCGGGAAAAATCGTCTCGAAGATGGGTGGAAATGATTCTACTCCAAGGTGGAAAAAGACAAAAATCACTCAGCAAGTAGAACACTTGTTCACAGACCAGCTGCGCGGTTCCATGATCAAACTTCTCTTCATTACCCCCTTTCCGGCGCCACCAAAACTGGAGGGTGGACCCGCTGCCGGCGGATACGTGATCGAGTCTAGTGGGAGTGTAGCAGGTCCGCTTCGACCCCATTCGCAAGTGAATTTAAATTTCACGCACATCAATTTGTATTCTTTGCTTTTTTTCCCTCGCCTCTTCGCTTTCTTTATTCTTCCATTGAGACAGAAGCACATGGCCCTCGGTCCTCTCGGCTGATCCTGTCAAGGGTGTCATCACCAAACACTGCCGAGCGTGGTGCCCCCCCCCCCCGGTTTTCCGCGTTCGATTGCCATTAGGGCTTTTTCGTCTTCGGATTTTTGGGGCTATTGTTCGGATCCCCCGTTCACTGGGTGCTGCACACTCACCTTTGCCGTGATTGGAGACCAAAGCACCTCCACGCGTTTCTGGGCCCTCTCTATGGGTTCTCGAGTAAGCCACTACTTTTAGAATAGGAAAATGAAACGCGACCTCGGGCGCTTGGCGAAAGGCGCCATCAACGCCATCTTTTCCTCCGCCTTTGACCTGGGAAAGGAAAGATCACACCGACTCTCCGGTAGCTACGCCACCACGAGGCTTCTCGTATTCGAGTAGAGGACAATTCCAATGACTAGAGCTGCCATCAAAACCACGCGGTAAACCAGTTGACAGTGTTTACTTTAAATTCTGTGGTCTCTTGCCGCGTCAAGTTTATTTTCCTCTCTCGGCCACGAGTCCCACTTTGGAAGGCTTTGACCTCCGCTTATGCATCGTATGGTGTATGATCAGACACCCCCCCTGACAGTGGCAACCTTCAAGGACAGTGCTACGGATTGGCTGCCCTGATCTAGAACGTCAGCCTCTCTCTTTGTGACCCTTGCCATCCATCGGGTTCACAGCTGGCATAAGTGTGATCTTTGCCATCCACGTCTCACTACACACATCTCCCTTGGTGCATCCTCTACAAAACGTTGAGGGATCATGGACAGCAAGGGAACCAAACGCATTCGTCTGTCAGAGTCATGCTCAGTTGTAGCTCATAGCTGCTACTATACAAGAAATCCTCAAAAGCATCAGCGGAGGTTTTTTTTATTTTTTTATATATAAAAAAATATATATCTATATATACATCTCTCTCGCTTTCTTCGGACAAATCATTGCGTGTTTTGCAAGCATGAACCGATTGACGGGTCTCCAACAATGTCGCCTCCAAATTCCCTTGTGCAAAAGCCTCCAAACTCGGCCCATCACCAGGATACCACACCGGAAGATCCGTGGGCCGCTCAAGCCACGATCCACTTTACAGCACGGCCTCTTCTCTTCACTGTCCTGCTGAACCGCCGGTACGGAGGATTTCACAGTATCAGTGTCTCCAACAAAAAGTCAATATGAGTGGAATCAGTTGAGAGGTGGAAGGTGAAACTGAAGTATTGGAGTACTTTAGAAATGGACAAGGTCTCTGGTATGCGTACGATAATCATCATCCACCAGAGCTTCCCCCTTGTTCGAGCTCCCCCTTGTGAGTGACGGCGGATTCAGTAGATGCGATCATCACGTAGACAATCAATTGCTGGAGGAGCAGCAAAAGAAAAGAAAGAACAAAAAAGACAACAGACAAATTCAGAAACGCCTACAGCGCAGCTGTACCCAAATTCAAGAGGATCGACAGATGAAGTGGCGCATAGGGCTAAAAAAGGACCGGAGGGAGAAACACAAAAACCAAAAAAAAGGAAATTGGGAAATCCGAAAAGAAGCTCGTCGCCCAAAGTGGACGAAGATCTTATTAAAGAAGCGAGGATTGTGGAGACGAAGGTACTTCGGTACAGATCTTTGGGCTCCTTTCGTACCTGGTGACAACGGGGGGGGTTTTTTTGCCTCGGAGCTTCTTTGCCTTCCTATGCTTCGTTTTTGTTCCCTGGAGGGAGAGAAAGAAAAAGACGAAGAGATCCACTTCACGTTCTCTCGCGTGCATCTACACACGCACACAGCGATACTGATTCCTCATTACCCAATGCCCATCGCTCCCCGGCCAATTCATCCACACGTCCACCTCGCCTAGGTCCCCGTCAAAGGGCACCGCATTCCTCAAACGGCAGCTTCGACCCACCTCAAGTGGTCTTCGAAGAAGTCCCCGTTCCTGACCAGCGCCAGCATCCCGTTTCGTGTGGGCTCGTTATTCGCCTCTTCGCTTGCATAACTAACTTCAAGGTCTTGCACGACCTCGACCTATGAAACCGCGCGATTTTCCTTTTCATGGCCCCAAGTCAATTGCATTGATTCAATCGGTTCACTGCGGCTCTGGCCCGTTGTCCACTTTGACGCATTCCATCCGGCCCGTCCACCTGACTGAGCTGACTCGTGGTTCCGTATAATCCCATTTTATCCGTGTCAAGCTTGGGCTTTACCTTACGGACGGTTCATTATACCGATCCCCGCTGTCAGTCACCGGCTACGTGATTGGAAGCGGTCCGTACAGCTCCCAGTTTGAAACCCTCTCGAGTGGGCTTAGTATTTCTTGAATTTCCTGTCTCGGTACCCTTTGGACCCGTTCCAAATTCGCAAGCTCCTCCAGTTTCGCCGGTGGCTCGACCTGATTAGGGCTGAAGACTTCTACTGGCCCCTCTGCTTCGAGCTGGATGGGCCTTTTCCACTTCCCTTCTAGTTGACCTTTTTTGAAGTGTTTTTCTTTTTCTCTGCCATTGCATCTCATTCGCCTGACCTAAATAGTTAAGCTTTTCTTTTTCTTTTCTCTTTTTGGTTTATTATTATCTTTTCTTTTCTTTTTGTCGGCGTGTTTTTCCAGTATCCTCATCTGTCACCCTTCGCCTCTTCTTCCTCGCCCATTCCCCATTATCCTGCAGCCTGGCCTGTTTGTGCTTTTTCTTCCCACTCGCCCTCTCGGCAGTCCCCGTTCAAGCTCTCCACAGTCGCCATCTGCAAAGAGCACGTCGCAGCAGAGCCTATCTGTGCATTCTCTCTCTCTCTCTCTCTCTCTCCATTTTCTCTCGTCTCCTGATCGAATCACCACCCTCGACTCGTCGGGCTCCAAACCGGTACGTACCTCTCTGTCCACACCTGTCCCCATCGGTCCCCATCTGTACCTACTCCACGATCCACATCATCGTCCTCTTCCTTGCCCCTGTCCGGTGCTCTCGTGCTTCTTGATCGTTGAGCCACACCCGCTCCCTCGGGTTTCTCTCCTCCAGCGGGTCTGGCTCGTCCTTCCCACTAGCCTGGCCCTCGAGCAGCCTATCAATGGTCTTATCTGGCCCTTTATTTTCCCCTGGGGAGCTCCATCCTGGGCAGTGCTTCCAGCCTTCCATCGGATTCCCCGTTTCATATTGAACGACTCCAAATAGTCTAGCGCTGCCTCTCTCGCCCCCCCGCGCGGATCTTTTTCACCCCCGTGACACACTGTGTTGGACGGGGAATCTATATTTCTCGTCAGGTTCGGGCCTTGCCGATTCTGACACGATCCTCCTAGGGTGCGCTAAATTCTTTTCGTCCCCGAACGGACTCGATTCGTTTGATTCTTGTCGCGGCCATCCCATTAGTCTCAGCGTGAGCCAGGTAAGCTATCATGTTCTTCTAGTGGAAACTACATCCCAAACTCCCTCCCTCTTTGCCCTGTCCTGTCAGCATGTGTGCATGGCAGAAATTTGTGTGGTGTCTTCCTGGGACCATGTGTCTATAGACCACCCCTAGCCCTTTCCTCCTCCCCCCCCGTCCGTCTTTGTGTGCGGACGACCAGTGCCCTACAAGGGCTAAGCGTTGGCCTCGACTCACGGTGGGCCAGCGCTCTTGGCGAGGTCGCTTCCCTTACATTAGGCGCATGGGAGGTACTTTCCACCCAACGCCAGAGATAGCCATTGATCGTTACCCAGTCCTTTGCCCACTATTCCTCTCTGCTCAGATGTGATGCTTGATCAGGCATCGGATCTAAACGTTAGTATCTTCACCGAAGCGATGTTTGGTTTTGCATGTTGTTTTTCCACTGATCAGGCCTCCTCCATGCCTGAAGGTGCCCTGAATTCCCGTGATCCATGGGGCTCCCTCTCTGGATCACGCAGCTGGACAACGTGATGGGATTTCTCTCACATGACGAGAAGGGCGAAACGTTGTTCCCCTGTGGACGTGAGCTCTGCCCTCGGGCACCTCGACGAGACTGTCCATTCACACGTATCCCGAACAAGACTTCTCGAATCCCTTCACACAGTCACCATTTGGTCTGTCGGCTTCTCTGTCGTTCAGATTACATGTTGCACACCCCGAATCCGCACTTTCGCTCTGGTTTTGATGATTCTTCCCCCTCGATGTGGTCGACACTTGTTGGCATGTCTTGATGGTCTCATGGGCTGAATGTGGGCACCCACCTGCAAACCTTATGACCTGCTGCCCTCTGCGCCCCTTTTACCCGGGATTCTCGTGCAGGGAACCCGTGGTCATCAATCTTCATATGTTTTTGTGTAAACACATCTTGGGCCCAACTCACCTTACACTTGAATTCTTATGCCAATGTCGGCTGTCTTTCATCAGACTCTCCTCGGGTCGTCTTGAAAGATGCATGTCAGGATTGATGCTCTTCGTCATTTCACTCTGTTTTGTATTCCTGGGGCACATGGCTGACCGACATATCCGCATCTGATCAGGTCTCTGCATTGCTGGGCTAGCGTGCTGGCGAGAAATTTGTGATCTGGGGATAGAGTCATTGCCTGGGGGTCCTCCGCTTTCGTGGACGGTCTAAACAGGCCCGAAGCTGCTCTTTCGGGCTCGGCGTGAGAGGTAAGTCCTGCGAAGAGCACACTTGAAAATTGATTCCTCGTGGTTCGTTTCGAGCTTACGTGGTGGTTAGAAACTCCCTTTTGCGTCCCATATATACCTCGACCGCACAAACGTCCACCAGATTAGTCCTCATGTGCAATGTATCTCCGGAAAAGACCAACACGGTCCAGAGATCAGGCGAGGAGTTGCCCCTGGGCTCGACGCCCAATGCGCAGCGAACGAACGCGATGCCTGGTGAGTACCTTCCATTCAGCACAAGTCTCACAAGCTCTTGGTATGGTGACGACGCGATATCGAGAGGAGCCTCTTATTGACGCATTGTGTTCGTCTTAGATGCATCAAGCGGAAATTGGATGCCGCGATCGGGGTACTCAAACCACTCATCCGCTTCGGCATCGGCTTTTCCAAACCCCAATCAGGCACATTACGGACCGTCTGCCCTGAGCATGAACCATATGGCCTACGCTCTCCCGACTCATCAATCGCCGACCTCGCCCTTTGAAGTTCAACAGCTCCCGCCCCAATATCCGCCGACGCACCCTCAGGTACTCCCATACCCGATGCAATCCATGGGTCATTATGCTAGCTCGAATGCTGGAGGCAACATGCCTTATGCCATGCCCTATTCGTCGGGCTATATGCCTTATCCGATGTCGCAACCAGGGCCTGCTCAACACACCACGGGCCATTACCCACAGTACGTCCCGAATCCAACAATGCAGATGGTGCCGGGACAAGTCCCTCCGTACGGCGCAGGATATTATCTTCCTGGATATGTCCCACTCTCGCGGCATGGGTCACAGTCTGAACCGGTTCAACTGCGTAATATTGCAGGCAACCAATCCCGACAGGGGAGCCTTTCGCAGCCAGTATCTGGCGCGGCGTCTGGAACTTCTCGGACGAACACTGACAAGCGAGGTACGGGGGGAGATTACGACGTGTCCAAGACCATTGTGGACGGCTCCAATCCCAAAAGACTTGCTCTGTCGGCATCTACCGCCGTTGGTACGTTAGAACTTTCTCAAATGTGGCCAGTCACAGAAAGCCCCAATCATTGCAGAAGAGGATCCGCCCATGGAAAACATTCACACTAATAGTTTCTCTTATCTTCCGTAGATTCGCAGAATCCCAATCAGCCCTTGATCCCTCCACCCGGTACTCCTCGCGGACCCCCTCGAAAGCCAAAACAATCTGGCCACGCACTCTGGGTAGGCAATTTGCCACCGGGCGCCAGCGTGGTCGACCTCAAGGATCACTTCTCTCAAGACGCAGTTGACAGTATCGAAAGTGTGTTCCTGATCTCGAAGAGCAATTGCGCGTTTGTAAATTACAAATCCGCTGCCGCATGCTCTGCTGCTCTTGCTCGCTTCCATGATTCTCGATTTCAAGGGGTGCGCCTGGTGTGTCGACTCAGGAAAGGATTCACTGCACCAGGGTCGGGGCTGAGCATCGGTGCTGCAGGCGTAGGCGCAGGGCCAAATACAGGTATCACCCGAGCTCATCCCGAGGATGTCCCCCGTTCTTCTACCAGTCTTGAGATTGCGTCCTTGCGCGAGCCTTCAACGGCTGGACCACAGATGGGTACGGCGCCTGCTCGAAGCTTGGATCGATACTTTATCGTCAAGAGTTTGACAGTGGAGGATCTGGAGTTGAGTCGATACAGCGGAATTTGGGCAACGCAGACGCATAACGAAGTCAACCTGAATCATGCTTTTGAAGTGAGTGATATTGACTCTTTAACTTTTTTTTACGATCTTCTCCTTCATTCAACGTCTTGGCCCACTTGCCGAAAGGATAAATTACTGATCCTTCCTTTTCCTCTCTAGAACACGGACAATGTCTATCTGATTTTCTCGGCTAACAAATCCGGTGAATACTTTGGTTATGCGCGGATGCAATCCTCCATCAATGACGACGAAGACCTCGCCCTGGAAATGCCGCCTCGTCCCGACCCCCATCCTGGTATGACCGATGAGTTGGAAGTCACCCTTACTGCCGCCACCGACAATGCGCCGAAAGGACGGATCATTGACGATTCGGCTCGTGGGACCATTTTTTGGGAAGTTGAATCTTCCGAGGACGAATATTATGCCGGCCAAGATGTTGAGACCGGAATCGAGGGTGCTGGAGCTGGCCTCAACCCTCCACCTGCATCTTCTCTTCCTCCATCTGGCCCACCTCCCACCAGCACCACCGCCACCGCTGCAACTACTATCACCGTGGGGCCGATGACTGGAGATGAAGAAGAAACGCAGACTTTCGGCAAGCCGTTCCGCATACAATGGTTGTCGACTGAGCGAGTTCCATTCCACCGCACGCGTGGGTTACGGAACCCTTGGAATGCAAATCGTGAGGTCAAAATTGCGCGCGATGGTACGGAGATCGAAACGACCATTGGCCGCAAACTGATTTCTCTGTTCCATTCCTCTTGAGGATTCTCTCACCCCTCTTTGTCTTGAGGATGGCATGTGCATTCAAGAATCTGTCTTTGAAGTGACAGAAAGAAGAAGACCATATGGCGGAAAGTGGTGGGCGATATGTTCTTCCTCTTTCACTTTCCTCCCTCTATTTCCTCCCGGCCCCTCCGCGGCCAAGGCTGAAGAAGTCTTTGAAAGGTCGTCGGCATACCTCATGCTATCATGAGCTGGCTAGTACTGGAACATGTGAGAAGTCAGGTTGATGTGCTTACAAAGGCGGCCGAATCTTGCAGGTCCAGGGTTTGCCACGGCGATCCGGTTTACAACCGCGCCCACAAAGTCTGAATATACCCGAAGAAGCGGCCATATCCTTAGTTTGCAGTCATGAGAC
Organism: Penicillium sp. PF2412A; assembly: GCA_023626555.1. NCBI lineage: Eukaryota > Fungi > Ascomycota > Eurotiomycetes > Eurotiales > Aspergillaceae > Penicillium > Penicillium sp. PF2412A. Next base: position 589,579 of record JAMAHA010000001.1, read on the forward strand.
GAAGAGATCTGGCATGATTTGGTCAGCTTTGTGATACATGGGGGATTGATCGTCCTGCCCGTGCCTTCATTTTCAACAACTTGGGCCCTTAGAATCCAGGCCTGGCAGACGCGGAGACGGGGGGGAGGGCTGGCAAGGAAGGAAGTGTCCTTTAGAACAGACGCGGGAATGCATCAAGACAAGTGGGCGTGGAACAAATACAATGACCCTTTGGATGACTCCCCTTTACGATCACGTCTGTCATACCGAGACGACGGGAAGAGAGAGAGAGAGAGAGAGAAAGAAAGAGAGTCTGCTGCTGCTGGCGAGGCGGGAAGGGTCTTGTAACTTCTCTCTCTCTCACATACACACACCAAAATTTAATGGGAAACGAGCAATACACGATGTATGTTTTTTTTTAATGTCTTTTTGAGCTTTTGAGCATTTGATTCATCCTGTTCCCCTTCCTCACTATGTCCATTCTATACACAAACACTTGGCCATACTGTTTCATTTCTATTTTTGTTTCGTGGTCTGTCTAGTCTCGTCATTTGGATCTGTACGCTTTTTCCTCCTGTCCTCCTCTGTCTTCGCGATGATCAGAGGATGAAGTGTGATGACCAGGGAATGTTATTTTTGGTGATGTTGGTGGGATCTTTTAATGTCTACCTCTTGGACCCTTGCCCTCTGACCTGATTTGATGTGACTTTTGAGTCGAGGCGAGAATTTTCTCCATTGATCCAGTCGTGAGGTCACTCTGCCCCTCGACTCTCATTGCAATGACCATGACACACGATAATGACAATTCTGATTTCTCCCTCCTCCTCCTCCTCCTCCTCCCCTCCCATCTCATCAGCGTTGATTTACGCTCCGTGTCTGTTTCCCTGTAGTGTACAGACAGTCTGTCTGTAAACTGTCCTCCCTCTCCCCCTCCCCAACTCTGCCCGTCCCGGTCGACCTTTTCGCAGGAGAGTGCAGTTATGATAGTGTATCGTGTTGCGTAGATAGACTGTAGACCGACCCCAGTGCACCCCCACGATCACGCCAGCTGACTGTTCTCAAACGACCTCTGTATGTGGATTTTGAGGAAAATCGAAATCACCAAGCATGACGACAACATGAACCATTTGGAAGCAGAGCCATGAGCAATTCAAGTAAACACGATCGAGCAAAGGTCAAAGTGCAGAACCTGTCCCCAGTCAGCCCACCAGGTTGATTGAGAATTGGAATAGAACCCCCTCTAAGAAAAGAAGAAAAGAAAGAAAGAAAAAAGAACAAAACAGAAACAGACATCTACTAGTTACTATCTACCCACTCCAATCAAGTTCTGTCTTTGAATCTTGAAACTAAAACCTAGTCCTTGATTCTATCACTGTTACTTACTATTACCTACAAGTAGATAGTAGATAGTATATACCGTTACTTGAGTGTGTGTGTCACTTACCCCGATCCGGAATTCATTCTAGGTTCTAGGTGTTGGGCGCTTCGAGCCTCCCGCAGTTATTACTCTGGTGGGTCAAGAGGGATTTTCTTCTCCTTTTATTTTTATTTTTTTGTGAAAAAAGAAAAAAAGAAAAAAGAAATGAAAGTGCGGGGATGGAAGAAAGACAGAGAGAGAAAGGATGCCCCATAAGAAAACAAGGTTAGTGGTGCAGAGGAGAGGAGTGGACTGTTGGATCTGTCAATAATCATGTTTGATACGTGGTAGAGAACTACTACTATAGTAAGCGTGGTACTATTGTCCTCCTTTATTTCCTATATTGCTCAATAGACCAACTGTCTTGGGCTATCTTTGGATTTGGAATTTTATCGTCGGACTTTTTGTAGAGGTAGAGTCCTGGGAGGTGATGCGTTTGAGGAAGTTCTAGCTTGTTGTTGGAAGTGGAGGGATGTTACTATGCTTGAGATGAGGATGAGTGATTGTATAGAGGGGGGTGAGGCGGTCTGGACTGTGTAGTAAAGTACTCGGTACTCGGGTGGGAATTCGTAGTGACCACCAGTCCTTGACTCCGGTATAGGTACTCTCTCATGAGATGGAAAGTACTCGTCCTGTGAGTCTTTATTTCGTTTTCTCGAGGAGACATGATGGATCTCTTCTTAGGTCAACAGTATAACCCACGTACTATGAGTTCCTCCTCTTCTCTGCCTTGGACTTGTCACACAAACTTCCAACGGTCCTCTCGTCCTGGAACGACCGCATGATTTCAAGACTTTCCGCGCTTCCCGATGGTCGGTAGGTCATCCACCATCCACCATTCACCATTCATCATTCATCATTCACGGATCCCCGGATTTTCAAAGTTTGAAATCCTGTCAAACTCTCCCGTTGGGACCGTGGGAGAGGAGGAGGTCGCACTCGCAGCCGATTGGTGATGAGGTCCGAGTCTTTGCCGTCATGCTTCCAGTCACAGGACAAGAGCTTTCTTTTCCAGGTGGGGAGAAGATAAGACAAAGATACTCGAGTAGATCATGAATGGTTGTTTTTTTCTTTTTCAACTCTTTTTTTTTTTCAAGTAGTAGAGTGCGGTGTTGTCGTCATTAGAGGGGAATGGTTCGGTGTTGTGTGACTTTTTTTTCTTCTTTTTACAATGCTGACAAGCTACCGAATCGATGTCTGTCTAGCGCGTGAGTGGTCAGGTGGAGAGCTTGCGAATTGAATAATTAACCCCAACCCACTGCTGAGTGGAATACCAGGTAGATCAGGTCGAGTTTACAGGTGTTGAGCCTGTACTGGCTTCCAAGTAATAGTAGGAGTAGGAGGAGGAGTATTTGCTCCGAGTACCGATGCGACCATCCTGGCAGTGGAGGAACTGGAGAAGGAGAGAGATGGACCATCGTGTCCTGTACACATCCCCCTCTTCTCTATCCCTTTTCCCCCGCATTCCGCATCCGGCACGACTCGGTTTCTGATGTTGATCTCCGCCCCGTTGCGATCGTCCCTTTTCTTCTCTCTTTCCTCTCTCTCTCTTTTTTTTCATTCCCTCTTTTCCCCATCCGCGTGAGTCGCATTTCCGTAATCTCCCCTTAAGAATCATAGTTCATCTCGTTCTCACCGGCAGGGCTCTGATGATGATTGTCCCAGTCCTCATCCGCCTGTCCTCAAAAAGCTTTCTCAGACTCTATTTGAGTTGTTCGATTGTGCTGCGTGGGTGGAGAGGCCAGGTGGGACGGACAAAAACCTAACCGACTGTAAGCTTCCAAGTCGGAGGAGGTACCAGGGTGACTGCAGAGCACTAGTGCGACTGAGCCCCCCCCCCCAAGTGACCTATCAAGGGACTCGTGGTGGAGGCAGACGCACGAGACTGAGAGGAGGATGCGCCAATCTCGCAGGTGTTTCAGCGCTGCTCTGGTGGGGGGGGGGATCTCCTACTGTAAGTGTACATAGACACGATCTCTGCGTTCCTACTACTCGTCACTCTGGTATACCATGTAGCACAGACTTCCATTCTCATGTCCATGACCGAGTGTCGAGGTCGAGGGGCGGTTTTGGGAATTTGATTTCTGGGATGCGGAGGAGAGAATGCTTTCAACGCGAGGATCTGTCCATGTCCAGTGTTGGGGTTCAATCGGTCCGGATTTCATCTGGCTCCTGTTCGTCTCTGTGCCCGTGACTTTGCACTGTGCGTACGTTGACTCCCTGTACCGTACTTTTGTCGTATTTTCGGACTGCAAGGACAGGGGGTACTTGTCGATGGACTTGGTACCATTTGGGGGGGAAGAAGAACTCTCCAGTTGGCTCGTGGAGGACTGCGTTTCCCGCCTTTTCCTCTTTGGGCCTTTCGGTGATGCAAACGACGCTACCCCGGATTTCTGCTGCTTGTTCTTTTTTGGGGGTCCGAGCTTTGACTTTGCAGGCCCGTCATTCGTACGGAAATCGGTCTGGATGCCTTTTTCTCTTTCTCTCTTTCTCCCCCTCTTTTTGCTATGTACGTGTGTGTGTGCGTATTTCTCTCGCTCTCCCTTGCATTCCTTACTCTGATTCGATTCTCAATTCCTTCTCTCTCGCTCCCACACAAATTTTTACCATTGATCCCCCCCCCCCTCAAATCTCTCTCTCTCGGCGTCATCTCCGTCGATCCACTCCGGTCCCAGTGTTCCACCCTTCCCATCTTGACCCAAAGCAGACAGCCGATCGTCCCCTTCCCCGGGCAGTGGGGCGCCCATCGTTGCTGCTCGGATCCGCATCGGTGCTCATCTTTTGCCAGATCGTTGGATGGGTAGTTGCAGTGTACCCATTACCCAGCGTCCCAGACAGAACCCTCTCTCCTCTCCTTGATTCTTTTGAGCGCTCTTTTTTTTGCTCTCTCTCTCTCTTCCTCTCTCTGTCTTATTCTCTCTCTCTCCTTTTCGAGATCTTCACCCTTCCACGCGCTGTTAGAACCCCAGTCATCACTGGTACCCGCTCCACCTCATCCCGCGGTCGTGCTTGGATCGACGCCGCGTCCTGATTCGTCCCTCCTCCCCTCCCCTCCGACTCATCAGCCCATCATCATCTCTCCCCTCCTTCTTTTCTCTCCTCTCCCCTCTCTTCCTGATCAATCTCTCTCTCTCTTTCTCTCTCTCTCTCTCTCCCTCTCACCTCATCCTCCGTCTGGAAATCATCCATCCGTTGTGTTCCACCCGACTCTGTTCATCCTCCGCGGATCATCTCGATCATCTCGATCATCTGATTACTCCCATTCCATTCCATCCTCACATCTCCCCCACCATCTCCACACAGACAAGATCTCCCCCCCTACATTGCACCCTGACCAGTCACGTCATCCATTGTCGTCTCGTCCCTTCACCACACATACACATACACACGCCACACCTGGATTCTTTTTCCCCTTCCAGTGCCGCGCACAATATCGACCGATCGACCAGGCTGAGACGTTGATTGCATGATAAGGGCGGCCAGTCCGTCCGACTCCCATTTGCTCAATTGATCTTTTTTTAAAAACACACCTCGAACGCTCCCACGCGACGTATTTCTTGTTCAACTTGTCCTTCTCTCTCTCTTCATTCTCCATCAATCCACCATTACCATACTACCCCCTCCTTTCCCTTTTTGAATCCTACACCCTACTCTTCATCGGTTGTGTACGTGAACCATTCCACCATGTCCGACGACCGTTCCACCTCGCCCATCTCGGTTCCCTCCTCCGAGACCCGGCCTCGTCGCGGTTCTCTCGCCGGCCTCCCCTTCTCGGACCTCTTCTCCAAGCCGTCCACCACCACATCCAGCCAGCCGACCGCCAGTAATGCGCAAGCCATCCCGCAGCGTCGGCTCTCCATCACCACTCTCGGACTGTCCGGCTCTCCCACTCAAGCATCCACCTTTGGCAGTCGATCGTTCCGTCGAGGCAGTCTCTCCAGCTCCTGGGGCTCCGTCCCTCCGAATGATGATGTTGTGGCGGAAGAACCCGAGGCGTCCTCCTCGGGTGGTGTGACGCCCGGGTCGCCCTTTTCCCGACGCATGTCTTTTGGTGCTCAGGCGCTCCGTGAGGCCCGAGCTGGAAGCATTGGCAATGGTAGATACCCACCCCCTGCCTCTAACCCTTCTTCCCTGACTGCGGGGGTCCGGCGGTCTGCATCGACGGCAGCAGTCCCAGTGGCTTCTTCTTCACTGTTCCGAAAGAATTCCCCCCCTCTTCCTCCACCTCCTCCTCCTTCTGCTGCCACCCCTGCTGCTCCTGCTGCTTCTTCCCGATCTCCTGCATCTGCAAGTCCTTCCGCTACCCTTCTGGAAGAGAGATCTAACAACACATTGCGCCGACCAGGCGAAGGCTTCAATTGGACCGAGGCACTTCGGCACCGTGCGGAACGTGCCCCTTCTCTCGGAGGTCCCTCGCTGTCCCCTCCCTACGCCAGTCAACCGTCGAGTCACCAGCGGGCTGCCTCGATTGCCGCCATGGAGCAACCCGTGCGTGAAATGCCCAAGCAACCCAAGCAGAACAAGCCCGACTTTTTCCAAGAGAAGATCCTACGTGGTGATTTCATGGATTGAGTTGGGGTGATGGGTCAAATGTGGTTTGCTGATTTCACCTTGAACGTTTGCATTGGAGGTTTTGGGGGTCCACGATCCCGGTACGTGGCATGTCACAAGCTCGACCCGATTCGGCTCGAGTCCAGGGCCGACCGCGTGACGGCGTGGATTCCTCGGCGGTGGTGATATGATATGCAGATATGATTGTGATTTATCCATGGCGTTTTGAGCATTTGGTATGGAACTGTCTTTTTGGGGATTGCCGATGCACATTATCTGCTTTTGTTTCTTGTGGGAGTTTTGTGGAACGCGGGAGTGGTGTGGGCCTCAAATTGCCATATGACGGCCTTTTGCATTTGGGAAATTTACTCGGGACGGGGATCTTGGGGGTGGACCTGTGGGAACACTGCTGGAAACATGTTCTTTTTTTTTTCTCTCTTATCTCCTTCCTCCATTGTCCTTGCCGATGGATGTGTCTGGTGTTGTCTATGGTGGTGATCTTCAATTCGTTGTCTATTCTTTTTTTTGCTATACTTGGATCCCGGGGACAGGAGTCTCGCTCTCTCTCTCTCATATCCCGGTGATGTGGTGGGACCTGTTTTTGTGCACACGAAATTGCATACCAAATTGACTGAAAGAATTGAACATATCAAGACGCTCTATCTCTGCTCCTCGCCAGAATGGATGGACGAGTCTGGAAAGGGGACGACGGTCGGAACAACTTGGACCTCGTTCCCATGTAGACCCTTCATTCTCACCCTTTTCTGTGTGCTCAAACCAAGTCGATTATTATCATCAATCCCCCCGCGGCCCTTGTAAGAAACACGACACCTCTTTGGAACCGGAGAATCCCTCTTTTTCTGTTCCATGATTGGCTCGGACAGAGTAAGAGCACGCGTAATATGATGACGTCAAAGACACCGCCGTCTTTTCTCCCCCACACAAGGACACACTCATGGTCGATCCCTTCCCAAAGACCCCAGAGATTGACGAATCAAACCATCGATCCCGTAAAGCAATACATATAAATAGATACAAAGATACAAAGATACAAAGACATGAAGATCAGGCCCTGCAATTACTTGCGGCGAGCTGGCGTTATAGACTCGACTCGCGGGTAATTGCCAAGGCCTAGCTGTTATATAGCCTGCATATCGCCCTTTTTGCGAGGAGTCAGACTAATTGAAATCATCCAACTATCCATGCAACTGTACAACCAATGGAAATCACAAAAAGGTCTGAATTGTTATCAAACTCCTGGATCTGCTAATTTGGGTAGAGGCAAGCTAACTAATATGAAATGATCGGCATTCTACAGTAGTACAGTGAAGAATTATCGAATGAGTCTTTGAGAATGCGTGTTAGTAAACTTGCTTACTGGAGATCGAATGAGTTTGATTCTTTGGCGGATAGGTGCTTGGGGAAAAGAAGTAATGAGTATATAGGTATTGGCAATTAATGGGGAAAATTCCATTGGAAGACATTATCTTCAAAACGTTGGTTATTCAAGTTGATCACGCATCTGTAATTATTCGTTTCGGTCTCCCGTCTCCGTCTCTTCTATGTGTTCTCTCTCTCACTCAAAATGCCATTCTCTTGCCAATCTCACTCTGCCAATTCCTCGATTTTTCAAACCCATTCGACGCGGTCTGATAATCCAACATGGCCTGATACACCTCTTCCTGACTGTTCAACACAAATGGCCCATACTGCACCACCTTTTGATCCAACGGCTGTCCGGCCACCAACAGGAACCGCGACTCCTGCGCCTCATTCGCAGGCACAGACGCCTCGACCGTATCCCCTTCCTGCGCAAAGACAACATTGTGAAACTCCTCCACGATCTTGGTCTGACCCCCCTCCACTCGATCCGCATCCCCATCTCCAAACACCGTCCGCCCACTCAACGTGTACGCAAACGCATTCCACCCCCGCGGCAGAATCTGTCGAACCTGCCCCCCCGGACGAATCGTCACATCCAACAACCACACCGGCGTATACGCCAGATCCCGCACCGAGTCCACCCCATGCGACTGGCCCGAAATCACCTTGATCGTCACGCGGTCCTCGTCCGTCTTGACGACGGGGATCTCCGTCGCCCGGAGATCCCGATACCGCGGTTCACACATCTTCAATTCCCGCGGCAGATCCACCCACAATTGCATGCCCACGTTGGGTGATCCGTCCTCGTTCTCGTGCGGCATCTCCGCGTGCATGATGCCCTTGCCGGCGGTCATGAATTGCAGATCGCCCGGTCCGATGGTGCCGCGGTTTCCGGCGAAATCTTCATGGTCGACGCCGCCGGAGAGGAGGTAGGTGATGGTTTCTTGGCCGCGGTGCGGGTGATCGGGGAATCCGGCGCCCTTGCCGATGGTGAAGTGGTCGAGCATCAGGAAGGGGGAGAAGTTGCGCAGTTTGGGAGTGCCGATGGATCGGCGCACGCGGGCGCCGGCGCCTTCGGCTTGTTCGATGGCATGGAAGATCTGACGGATGGCGCGCGGGGTGGACATGTCGGTGAGAGTTGGGATGATGGGTGAAGGAGGGAGATAGGAAGGATGCGAGGAGGGTTCCGTGGTCAGGTTGGTGGTCGTGGTGGTGATGTTCAAGATCTTGCGCACCAGAGGGTGTTGTTGTAGAGGATGGATCAGGTCCTTGAGAGTGATGGGCAGGAAATTTTCAAGGTAGATTGAACTGGTAGGATGGTAAGAGGCGAAGAGGATGGCGGAGATGCAAATGAAAAATGGGACAAGGAGTTTCATGGGCACGATGGCGGGGCCTGTTATTTTATATGGGGACAAAGAGGGAGACAAGTGCACGGAAGAGAATCAGGAGGATGGACTCGAATGTTCGAGTGGGTAACACGTTGGTGTCGATTTGTCAAATGGTAAGAATACAATGCGTAGAAATCAAAAGGCCCGAAAAAAGGAAGTTTTAAATGGAAGCGTAAGAAGACCTTGCTAGGAACAACCCAAAAGAGATACGAGTCATGTCAGCGGTTAGTCACCCGTTGATAATAATACATCTGCGACCCCCTTGGAAGCTCAATCTTTCCTGCAGCCGACAACAAGGAGCGCTCAAAGCTGACTGTCGATTGTCAAGCTGGAAACCATGCATTTCGGCGTCGGAGGGGCTCCATCGGCAGGTCCTTTTCGATGATGCGAGATGCTTTGCAAGACATCAGTCAGCGGGGGCCGGATGAACTGCCTTAGGCGGAAAAGGTGTGACTGCCGAACTTGGGAACCAATCACGGGTCTTGTTGCAGCGGAACGACGCAAGTGGGATTCTGACTAAAGACCCTGTCAGCGAAATAAGAGTGTATGCCTTGTGGCCTGATCTGCAAGGCGCATAATTGGTTTGGTATGTCCGCGGTTGCAGTGCCAATGATGAAGGGAGGTGGTTACCTAACAGTACTTGCGTTGAGATGAAGCCTGCGTTCGCGGGTTGGACCTCGGTATGGGATATGGGTCATTCTGTAACATGAAGGGTGACGATAGGCAAGGTGATTCACATCATTCCTCAAGGAACTTCCTCGACTTGCTTCTTCCGTAATATGCTTCACAGATCTACTCAAGTCCAACCGATCGATCGGCAATCCACCTCACCAGGACCGAACACAGTCAAGGCAATACATCACAGAACACTCTGAATCCAAGGGTTTCAAATTAGGTTCTGCATAGGGATGAGAAGTATATGCATGATGATCCCCTCACAAATACGCCTCAAGCGACAGGCTTTCTCTGAAACATGAGACTGTAACTCAATGCTAAACCTCCATGGTCTTCGGGTCTAATGGCGAGCCTCTCTCATCCGTATCCTCCTCTCCAGTCGGGTCTTACTAGTGATGAGCAAACAGAGCATCACTTCCACATTGTGTGGCCGGTAGTGCCCCCCGAGTGCCTGGTGCCCGTCTGCAGTCTGCACTCTGCACGGGCTGGACATGAGCCAACGAGCCGTGCCTATCGCTATCAGATAAGGCCACGGAGCAGCTCCCGCAATCCACTTCCTCCGCTTGGAAGCTGTTCTCCATCCTCGAAACGACTTGGTCTCTGCTTTCCAACCACACGTCAGTCCAGCACGAGAGTCGATTATTTCAAAATCTACGAGATTCTGAGGAGTTGGTGAAGCACGAGACACTCAGCCGACGCATACCACCAACACCTGTGCACGCACACTCGTATAAACATCGAATCGCATTCCCCACTGGCCGTCGAGCCACCAACAGTCATATCGATACACTCCACATATACATCTTCTCCTACTTGGCACAACGCCTGCACTGGCCCAACTCGCAGGCCTGATCACACAGGATGGGTCGGTCGCGATGGAATCTTACTCCATGGCTCATTCTGAGCTGCTCCATCGCACCTGTCTGGGCGGCCAAGAAGCCCTTCAATATCAATGATGATTTGCTGGCATATCCGCAGGTTCGTTACTGCTATCGCATACCCGATTACCTGCGCTCTTCCAGTGTTCTGTTGAGCGTCTCAGTGTCCTTGGCTTTTCTTATCAACGAGCTCACACACCGAGTACCTTTTACAGTATCAACTGCTCTTCCCCGATGAATACATCCTAGAAGCACAAGCCGACGAACTCCTCCATGCCCAAACCACGTCCGAGTCGCCTGAGACGCCCAACCGTCCGCGCAAGGACCCTCAAATCTACACCGACAATGGCCATCACGACCAATCTCATTCGCCCCATCAGGGAGAAGGGCCGTCTCCAGCATTTACATATGAAGAGATGGTCATGGGTCATCGGCGTCTCCTCTGCCAGATTCCACGGGTGCCCGCCGACGAATCCAACGTCACGGCGGGTCGCACCTCGCAAGAGACCGATGAAAAGAATGAACTCGCTCGCGCTACCGATCGAGGGCTGGAACTGCTCAAGGAACTCGAGGGAAAGTGCATGTACTATTTCTCCGGGTGGTGGTCGTATTCGTTCTGCTATCGAAACCAAATCAAGCAGTTCCATGCTCGACCCGCTGGGGGCGGTGTGCCCAGCTATCCTCCCGTGGAAGATCCGAGCACTCACTCGTTCATCCTGGGTCGTTTCCAAGACGACACTGCTAAGGACAAGGAGAACCAACAGGCCTCCACGGACGTGGCGGAGTTGCGTACCAAGGGCGGCTCGAGGTACTTGGTGCAGCACCTGCGTGGCGGGACGAAATGTGACCTGACGGGTCGTGATCGCAAGATCGAGGTCCAATTCCACTGTCACCCGCAGTCCACGGATCAGATTGGGTGGATCAAAGAGCTGACCACCTGTTCGTATTTGATGGTGATCTATACGCCGCGCCTGTGCGACGATGTGGCTTTCCTCCCGCCGCAGCAAGACGAAGTGCACCCCATTGAGTGTCGCGAGATTCTCCACCCCGAACAAGTCTCTGAGTGGGAGGCCGGCAAGCAGTGGTACGCGACGCATCAATTGGCCGATGCCGCCGCCGCTCATGACGAAGTGCAGACGGTTGGTGGCATCGTGGTTGGTGGACAGCAACTGGTGGGCATGGAAGGGAAAAAAATTGAAAAGGGGCGAGTGGCTTCCTTTGACGAGGAGACGGTGGAAGTAATTCTCAAGCGGGAGAATGGCGAAATTCAACGCCCCTCGAAACAAGTGATCAAGAAATACAACCTTGACCCCGACTCGATTGAGGATATGAAGAAGCGACTGGAAACCCTGGCCGAGGGCAAAGATTGGACTTTGGAAGTGGTCGAGAGCAACGGCATGCTCAAGTTTCAGGGAGCCATTGCCAATGATGATGATGAGGAGGAGGAGGATGAGGACGAAGAATACGGGGAGAGGCCGGCACCGTTGAAGACTGGCCAGTCCGGTTCCTCTCGATCCGGAAAATCCTCAAAACCGCCGCAATATGGCGATGAACATCCCGATGCTGTCATTTTGGGAGATACGGCCGACGAAGGAATTTTTGAGGAAGCAGCCAAGCGTGGTCGATCCTCATCGGGGACTGCCAAGGACTCCAAGTCCAAAGGAAAGTCGCAGCAGCAAGTTCCCCCGACGGAGGAAGGGAACGATGACGATGGCGTTGGCAGTGAAGAGACCTTTAAAGATGAGCTATAGCCAGTGAGCCCACTGACTCGGGGGATTTTTTTTTTTTAAAATCCAGCAGACTGTGGCTCGCAAATGTAAATAGGATTCGGACGCATCTTCCCGCGAGAGTGCTAAGATATTAAACTTTCAAGTTTCTAGGGTTCGAAAGGTAGACCCTCGACCTGATCACCTCGAGTCCAGTCATCCTCGATGCGCGTACAATCAAAGACTTGATCCTGGACCCCCGTTTGCTAAGTCTCCCCTTGTGACAGTCGGAAAGGTCTCTTTTTATTTTTCTTAGTTTCGCAGTATTTGGTTAGCTTCCTGCCTGAAGACGTCAGACAGCCCCAGTCGACCGGGATGCGTGTGGGGGTTGTCCTTGAGCCCGTCGCAGACGCACGAAGACAAGACGCACAATCACTATTCCTGAAGAGAAGAGTCTGTGATTTCAAATCTGCCTGCCAGACATCTAGAAAATAACAAGCATTCAGAACAAACGAGTTGTTCTCAAGTACAACCATGAAACAGCGGAGCCATTGTTCCCAGCATCGTCACCGTCGCCAGTTGCCGACCCAGTACCGCTACTCCCGCTGCGGTGCGTCTGACCACGGACGAGGCGGTACCTCTACAGCATACGTCAGGAACGTGACGGGCGCGCGACACCGACGAGACTCGCTCGATCCAGTCCGGCCCACCTTTTCCACCTCCGTGACCTCCCTGATCTCAAGTCCCTCATCTCCAGCCACGACAACACCGAATCCTTCCTACCACCCACCCTGAATACTTTCTCTCCCCTCCCCCTCCCCCCCCCCCGTCTTCAGCCTCGGTCAATTACTCCACGTGTGGTTTATCTTCCCAGAACTGGAGCCCTATCGTCCTGCCGGCCCTACCCTTTAATCGCCCCTCCTCCCTATCCCGCACCATCTGGAACCACCTCCGAGGTGCTGCCAAGGCTGACTGGAACTGAAACCCACCCCCCAAACCCTCGACCACCGCCAGCGTCAACTCAAACGGGCTCTCTCTCCTCGTCTCCGTAAGGTCATTCAGACAATAGGACGTCGCTTCTTCCAACCAATCCAATTCTGCACGAGCTCCCGAATCGACCGTGGTCGTCGCTGGCTGAGCGCTCGGGAATCTGTCCCCTGAAGGAGTGACACCGAAAGGACCACGACACGTGAGAGCTTTTGTAATTTCATCATGGGTTTCCTCGGTGTGTACACGGCGGTGTACGACTATCAACCTCAAGGAGAGGGTGAATTGGAAATCAAAGAAGGTGACCTGCTCTGTGTTCTGGAGAAGAACAGTGAGGACGATTGGTGGAAAGCAAAGAAGAAGGCGGAACGTGATGATGACGATGAACCGGAAGGGTTGATCCCGAACAACTATATTGAGGAAGTAAGTCATTCCGGGAGCATTGAGCAATGTGGATGCACTGCGAGCAGAGACATGTGTATACCAATCTCACCGAGTCCACATCCTTTGAGAGACCGTCGATGTGGTGATTTCTGACTTTCTCCGGTGGACCAACAGGCGCAACCTATCCACCGCGCCAAGGCGCTCTTCGACTACACGCGACAAACGGACGAAGAAGTGTCCTTCTCAGAAGACGCGGATATCTTGGTCTACGATACTTCAGATCCCGACTGGACTTTGGTCGGCGTCCACTCGGACTATGGGTTTGCGCCGGCGAATTACATTGAGATCGTCGGGGATGCCTCGGCCGCGCCTCTTTCGCCTGCCGCCGACGAGGAACCGGCGGCACCATCGCTGCCAGTGCGGCCACCGCAACCCCAGGCCGCCGAAGACGACGACGAGCCTCCCTCGCCATCTCCCATTGACAGCGTCCAGAATCCTGCCGCCGCGGCCATTGCCAACATCATCCATCAGCAACACGCGCCGCCTCCTGCGCAACCCGAGTACACGCGCGATGAGCCTTCACCCCCGCGGCTTCCATCCCGGCCCCCGCCTGAACAGGAGGAATATCGTACAGAGTCTCCTCCACCCCCTTCTCTTCCTCGTCGGCCACCGTCAGAAGTGCCCACGCCAACCTTCTCCCACCATGACTCCGAGCCAGCGTCTCCCCCCGCTCACTCCAACCCGCCCCCGCCTCCTATGGGGGGTCACAGTCGGCCATATGTCAAGGAGTCGCCTCCTTACAGCCGAGGCGGAGAAATTACTCCCCGGTCGCCATCGGGTTACCACATCTATAACATTAATGAGATGGTCGAAGTGATGGGCAAGCGCAAGAAGATGCCAACCACCTTGGGCATCAATATGGCCACCGGAATCATCTTCATTAGCCCGGAGGGAGATGACCGTCAGCAGGAATGGACCGCCGATAAACTCACTCACTACTCGATCGAGGGCAAGCACGTCTTTGTTGACCTGATTCGGCCCAGTAAGAACATTGACTTCCATGCGGGAGCCAAGGATACGGCCCAGGAGATTGTCGCAGCGCTGGGAGAGATTGCCGGAGCCTATCGCGCCGAGGGTCTCCGCGAAGTTCTCGCCGCAAGTGAGGGTGGTGCTGGCCAGAAGAAGGGTCAAATTCTGTACGATTTCATGGCACAGGGCGACGACGAAGTCACGGTGGCTGTCGGGGATGAAGTCGCGATTCTGGATGACACCAAAGCCGAGGAGTGGTGGATGGTGCGTCGCTTGAAGAATGGACGTGAGGGAGTTGTCCCCAGCAGCTACGTGGAGATTATCGGGTTCATGCCCAGTCAGCCGTCTCCCGCAATTGAATCGGCCAAGTCAACCGTGGAGCGCAACCGTTCCGAGGAGGCTCGTTTGGCCAAGGCGGCAGTGGGAAGGCCCCGGACTGATTCACTGGAGAGTCCCGAGGTAAGATCATGACCATCACACAGCTACGAAAGGAAAATACGTGTTGCCCGATGACTGACGAAAATGGCTCTTGACAGCGAAGCAAACGGGACAGTAAGCGGGATAGCAAGCGGGACAGTAAGACGTCCAAATCTAGTACGTTATTTTGACCTCGCACCCACCGTCAAGGAGTGAGCTCCACAACTAACACACTTCGTTCAGAACCGGATCCAAGCAAAGTCAGAAAGTGGACAGACCGAACCAAGGCATTCACGGTCGAAGCCGAGTTCATCGGTCTCTTGGATGGCAAAATCCAGCTTCACAAGGTCAACGGCATCAAAATCGCCGTTCCGGTGGCCAAAATGTCCGTGGAGGATCTGGAATACGTCGAGAAGGTTGCCGGAGTGTCACTGGACGAAGACAAGCCTCTTTCAAGCATCCGAGCTCGCGCATCCGACGACGCGAAACGCGGTCCGGCCGGCGCCTCTGTACAGGGTCCCGAGTACGACTGGTTTGACTTTTTCCTCAAAGCGGGTGTTGGCCCACACCAGTGCGAGCGATACGCGCAAAACTTCCTCAAGGACTCCATGGATGAGTCTGTTCTGCCTGATATCACCCCCGAGACGTTGCGAACTTTGGGCTTGAAGGAAGGCGATATTCTTCGTGTGATGCGCCACCTCGACAACACCCTCGGCCGCACCGGCTCCAAGTCCAAACTGCGAAACGTCAGTTTCGGAGGCGAGGAGGTTATCAGCAACGGAGAGGAAGGTGGACTCTTTGCTGGACCGGGTGGCATGTTGCGCAACAACACTCGCAAGGGTAGACCAACGCCTGCGGTGCAGGCCGCGGACGTGGTTGATCCCAAGGCATTCGAGCAAGCCGACGGCTCTCAGCCCAAGAAGACTGAGGAGAGAACCGCAACACCGCCGACGCCGGCAGCTCCGACAGCTACAGCGTCTGCCGAGAAGCCCGTTGCTCGAGGGTTCGAGGACGATGCTTGGGAGGTGAAGAAACCCCAGGGATCTGCCGCGGCACCTCCACCCAAGACCTCTGCTTCGCCTCCCCCGGTCCAGTCTCCCATCCAGAAGCAGATCACCGGTGCCATGGCGGATCTGTCAATTCTCCAGGCTCCGCTTCAGCCCACTCCAGCGTCACCCGCGCAACCCACCCCTTCTATCTCAAGCATCCCAGCTCTGCAGCCACAGCAGACTGCCGTCCAGAGTCCACCGGTGCAACAGCCGCAGCAAACAGGCGCCACCCCGAATTTCTTCAACCAGATTGCTCAAATTGGCCAACACCAGCAGCAACAACAGTTACAGCAGCAGCAGCAGCAGCAGCTTCAAGCCCAGCCTTTCAGTCCACAGCAGACCGGGTTTCAAACGCAGGCCCGACCACGCCCAGTGGCCCCGCAGGCTATGGCTCAGAATTCGTTGCTCCCTCCGCCTCCGCCACGTCCCTTGTCGGCTCCCCAGAATTTCACTCCGCAGCAAACATCATTCAGTCCTCCTCCATTGCAGCCTCAATTGACCGGGATCCCTCAGCCCGGTGCTCCTTCCATGGGTCAACCCATGAACGGTGTGAATCAGCCAGGCATGCAACCCCCGCTTCAGATGCAGCCGCAAATCACCGGTTTCATGGGCCACAACCAATATCAGAATGGCATGATGGTTCCTCAGCCGACCGGATTTACACCCCAATCGCAGTTCGGCATTCAGCAGCAACAACAGAACCAACTTCCTTACGCCAACGGCCAGCCTGGCTTCCCAAACATGGCCCCGCAGCCCACTGGTATGGCCCCCCAACCCACTGGCTTTGGTGGATATGTTCCCCCGCTGCAACCCATGGCCACGGGTATCAACGCCATATTGCCTCCAGCTCTGCAGCCTCAACCGACTGGGGCCAGCCGCTTCGGAAATGCCTCGTACTCGGTCCATAACCCCCCGCCCGTACCACCGATTCCTTCGCAGCCCACTGCCACTCCTCTGATGCCGCAGAAGACGGGGCCGCCTCCATCAATTCGATTCGGAGTTAAGCCCGAAGGCCCTAAGAAACTCGCTCCTCAGCCGACAGGAATGCGAGCCAATCTGGCTCAAGCTAGTAAGTGTAGCTCTCCAAAGGGGGGAGGAGGGATGAAGGCTGTCAGAGGATCTGTGAAGCTAATCTATTCTTTTTCTTGTTTGTATTAGCGCCCAACAACCCCTTCGGTTTCTAGAAGGAATTCGGTTTATTGGAAATCTCACGTGTGCGACTCTGGTCTGACTGATTTTGCATATATAATTTCTTCTTTCTCACTTTTCTTTGGTCCTCTTCGACCTCTTTTTCCTGTCTGTTGTCGCATCTTCCCCCTTTGCTCTTTCTCTCTCCTCCCCTTTCTCTCTGTGTCTCTGTGTCCTGATCTTGGCGAATGGTGAAATCCCCCTGTTTGTCTCTCACCGACGTGATTTTTATGTTGTCATGCTGCGAACTCTGTACTCACGGGGGAATTGGAAAGTTTCATTTACATACCTTCAGCTTGTCCTTGTCTTCCAAGGTGTTTCGTTTCCACTTGATGTCGCCAATCCTCTTTCTTCTCCCTTTCCCTTTTTTCCCCCCATTTCTCCCACTCGTGGACAATGACATTCGTACATACCATAATATCACGCCGCACCACGCCATGACTCGTCTCTGAGAATCAAGTCTGGTCTTGTTTTACGGTATTCTCGGTAGTCTGTAAGTTGGTGGGAGGCAACCGCCTTTGACTTTACTAGATTGTGAAGTGGAAACTCATTTTCTAGTACACTTGGAAGTAGATGGCATCTTTACCATCCTTGGAGTGTTACGCCGTGTAGTATTGATGGACGACAGGTACTATACTTGTGCATTGCTCAGCCTTGATTGGTCCAAGCCCTACGCGGTTCTCCAACCCGACGTACGCCAGCAACGCATCGTGTGTCAAGTGCCCCGCGTACGACTTGACCGTTTACAGTCGACTCGATGTATAATAATACTTACTTTCACGGGACCTGTACATTATGAGTATTTGGGTTTATCCCAGGATCTGTGTGTAGAGGATGATTGTACATACTTTGAGTCTCGTGTGACTTTGTGACTTTGTATTGGCGTGGCACTCAAATAGTCTAGGTCCAGTCGAGGCTCTGTAATTACTACTACTACTACTACTACCGTCATCCGTATACTCTAGTCGTGTGCCTTGCTACTCGCCTGCGTGATGTTAAATATCCAGAGTACCACGATTTGGGATAAAGTTTAGTTTCCATTAGAACGGTCCTGTGATTTTCAAACATACAAGATTTGACCTTATCACAAACGAGATCAACATTATACTGAGCAATTCGGAGTATACCTGTTTCTTTGGATTCCATTCCCATTTCAATTCCCTTCAAAATTTTACAACACCCTCCAACAACAAAAAATACAAAAGTACATCCAAGTCTCCAGTTAAGCACCTACTAGTGGAGGAGACCAGGGCCAATCCACTCCATTCCCCACCATCGTGTCGGGTCCAGTCTCACGGATCCGTCCGGAAAGTCCGGATAGAACGACCTGATCAGATGCGAGTTCGTTAGATTCTATATGTAATAGATAGTACTTTAGTCGTCGCATGGGATGTCTTAGCGGGCGCATACCGATCTAATGTACATAAATTGAAGATCGAAGACCCGGGTGCAGGACACGCGGTTAATATCTACCGATGGACAGGGAGGGCTTTTTTTGAAAAAAAAAAAAAAAAAAAAAAAAACCGCTTATTTTTGTACCTTGTCGCGGGGTCGCTGTGACTTGGGGGGGTAAGGTGGATGTGGAATAGATGGAATGGTTACTATCTATCGCAGTGGATAGGTATTTGTTAACATGTTGGTGTTTATATGCAGGAGCCTTGACATGTTATGATTTGTATAGATTAGTTTTGATGGATTTAGTCCCCTGCTGCTGGAGGGGTATCCGACCGGGCTCTCCTGCAGGTGCTGGTGATCATTGAATTATAGCCATGTGGGGATGGATGGAGGAATCACAATATATACTAAGGCACTACATGGATACCAGTAGGTTGGAGTAGGTTTGGTCCAAGCCCGGACAAAATGTGTGGTCATGTTTCGGAATTCTATGGAAGTGGTGTTTACGATGGATCGTCGTGATGATCTGTCTCATAGCTTAGGTAAAAAGGGCAGGGGGGGGGTTTTTGAGTAGGAATTGTCTATGTTTGATTGTTTGATTCTATAGAGACTTGCAACTAGGTAACTGCCTGTGTCTGCTATAGTCCCGGATTTGCTCGGGTAAATTGGAGGCTTGGATATTGATGAGGTTCTTAGGTCTTGGGTACCTGGTGAGCGGTAACAGTATACACTTTAGGTACTACAGTAGATAGGGAAGAATTAGTCGGGACCAAGTACACGGTCTACTGTAGTAGACGCCGATCCGCAACGTTACTCCGAGGGGACAGTGGACTCTCGTCGCGCGAGAAACCGGCACCGGACGGAAAGAAATCGAGTGCAATCATGATCGATGCAGCGGTTCCGTCCCATTCATGAAAAGATTTTCGCTTCAAGTGGATACGATACATCCTATTCGCGGCTTTCCTGTACAGTACTGTGTCTCTTTTTCTCTCCTTTTTTTTTCACCTTTATTTCTGTCCAAAAAAAAAGACCCATCCGTTCTGTCCATCGTCTCTCCCTTCGCCCCCAAAAGTTGATGGCGGTATTTCCCAAAAAGATCATCTTCATCGGGGAAGGAGAGAGGCATGGACTCTGTGGATCAATTGCAGCATGATCTACACTGCTGCACAGCACAAAAAAAAAATACAGGTCGTCCGCATAAAAGGATGCATTATGCGACCATGCGTGTCCGAAATAAGCTTTTCGGAAACGCGAGCTCACATGATGACATCGTCGTGGACTCAGACTCTCGTCAGTTGCGGGTGTGGCGGTGATACGCCAGCCCTGCAGAGAGTTCCGACCGGGGTAAAAAAGACTGTAGCACTTTGGTCGACGCTACGGTCGTAGCGCGATGTACACACATCATGTACATTGCTTCTTTTGACATTGTCAGTTTGTACATTTGCACAGGACTCTCTCCTATTAAGAAGTCTTCGCTCATTTTATAAGAGTGGTCATGAAGTAAGATGGCTTAACGTTGGATCAATTGTTCAAGAACTGTTCAGAGCTGCGAGCGCTCATGGAGCTATGGATCACGGGACAGCTACAAGAAAGAAAAGAAAGAATGATAGCCTGTTGTGCATATTCGGGAGAAAGCTTTTTTCACTTCGCGATGCTATTGTGCTCATCGTTTCTTCCATGGAGCACGCGACACCACTCCTCAGGTCCAGGAGCCCTCTGTACTTCCTGGACGAATTCTTGTTTTCTTGCCAAGTTCGCCGACTGGCTATCGTCCGGTGGAGAAGTAAAGGCTCCACCTCGACTTGGCATCCGTCTCTGAGTTTCGTCTTGCGCTCCTGACTGGATGGTTCACCCTTGATCCGCGATGCATCCCTGAATAATCGTGCATCCCAATTTCTGAGCTTCTTCAACAAGGCATCCGTCGGAGTGGTGTGTGTGTGAGAGAGAGAGAGAGAGAGGAGGTCGCGACAGTTGACCAGAACCAGTCATCCCAGGCCTGGGCAGGTCCTCATCTGATCAACAACCTTTGGCTTTCCACACAGCTTTGGATGATCATTCCTCGTTCCCTTAACCCAATTCGGCGCTTGAAGCAGCACCACCTCCGAGATGCACTGTAAATCGGTTCTCGGTTCACTCCGGGCTCCGCTGACTCTTCATCGCGACGGAACCACTTCTCCGGACGGCACCATCTCAGTCCATCCGGTTAGCCTCTCTCTCCCTCCCTTTCTCTCTCACACACACACCTATTGGGAACCCCCCGTAAACCGGATTGATGCCATCCACTCGAAGCCAGGGAGTGACCCAGTGGGTGGACCGTGCTCACAGCCATAGCTCTTTCCTCCCCCATAGACTTCATAGGCCAGGGAGCCTTGCCGGACGTGACGACGGAGAGCTGAATCCACCACGAGAGAACAGCCGATCATGATTCACGGAAACCGGTCCCCCCCCTCTCCCATTTCCCAGGTTCGGTACTTATGCCTGATTCCCTGGTCTGAGACAGCAAGAGGTCTGAAGAGGTCAGCAGAAAGGGAAGGAGAAGGGGACCGCTGGACCGGACCACGTTCCAGATCTGCCAATCTCTGGCAATCATGATCTCTACTGGCCAGTGACGGCTCCTCACTGCTCTGATGCTCCATCTCCCATGCAATCCGACTACTGCTAGCCCTATCTCATAACCGGCGGACCCATCCAGCGTCGCCCATCTCCTCGGCCCTGTTCCCGAGACTTGGCACGCCAGCACCAGACTTATCCTTACAGTGACGCATGTGTCCCCATTCTTCGTCCCCTCTGTCGTTTTCTTTTTGATTGATTCCGAGAGTGGAATCGGATTGATTTCTTCCCTGGTATTCACTCTCCTCTCGTCTCCTCTCTTTCCCTTCCTCCCTCGCAACAGTTACATTCGTGGGCGAGAGTGTATCTAGTTCTCTATTGCTGTTGGAGTCCTCCCTCCCGATTGATCTGCGCCTCGTCCTCGTCCATCTCCCATCAGAAAAAAAAATGGGCGCCGGCGCGATCCTCGAACCTTTGACGGTGATTGTCCTTCTCTTCGGCGGTACCTGGATCAACCGTGCCACCAAGATCTCTTCGGCTCCTCAGATCTATGTCCGCCGCCAGTCCGCGGAATATCGTCGGACGGACTCGTCAGAGTCGCTCGAGTCGGGGCAACAAAGCCCATCGCCCAAGGATGGACTCTTGACAACGCGCGCGTGCTCTCCGCACTCGGTCACGAACGACAACCAGTGGCACACGAGACAGCTGCGAATCCTCGGCCATTGCTGGTCCATTTGGTCTCCCAACTCGGAGGTGTTTTCGGAGCGTTTGTTGAGTCGTCTCTTACGGAGGCTTCCTTTCTTGGTTGAATGTTGGTACTGGGCGCTGGTTTACTGGGTAAGTCAAGTTGCGATTGAAGATGCTTTGTTCTGGGGAGAAGGGAAGGAGATGAGGAAAAATGAAACCAAGTAAAAAAAACAAAAACAAAATGAGAACACCGAGAACCTCTTTCTGACTTGCCTGTTGATTCAACTGGACAGACATATCAACTTGGTCGTGCTTTCACTGCACTCACCCTCAAAGATGATACTGTGGACGTCGCGCGCCGACATGCCCTCAGTGTGATTGACGTCGAGAAGAGTCTGGGCATCTTCTGGGAGCTGGACATTCAACGCTTTTTTCTGTGCCATCCCACGGTCATGATGTGGATTAACTGGATCTATTCCTTTATTCATATCCCCGGAACCATCGCCTTCCTTGTCTGGCTCTACTACTATACCACCACTCGCAACCGCATCGATGAAGCCCAACCCGGCAAGCCTCGCGGAGCCGCGAGCGGATCCCCCGCGGGACCCTTGCTCTACCAGGCGCGGAGACGGACCATGGCTGTATGCAATCTGCTGGCCTTTGTGGTGTTCACCCTGTGGCCCTGCATGCCCCCGCGCCTGTTGAGCGATCCCAGCGTTGAAGGTCCCGAGGGCGAGCTCAGCCGCAGTTATGGATTCGTCGACACGGTTCATGGAGAGAATGGCGCCGGGAGCGTCTGGACGCAGAATCGGTTCTGCAATCAATATGGTGAGTCACCTTAGGCGCGCCTTTGACCACGCTTGAAAATCGTCCTCATGGCTGACCGGATGCTCCTTTGCCCGCTAGCGGCCATGCCTTCCTTACATTTTGGATACGCGCTCATGATTGGAACCACGATCATGACTATTCCCCTCCCCTCGCAGCACCGTAGACCCCTTCGCGTTCGGCTGGGCTGTGGACCGGGTCTGCGTCTTCCCTCATGGCGACGCATGCTCTGTTTGACGCTGGGTTTTCTATACCCATTTACCATCTTGGTCGCTATCGTGGCAACTGCCAACCATTTCATTCTGGATGCCGCCGCAGGTGCCCTGGTCTGTGCCTTGGGGTGGAATTTCAACGGAATTCTTCTCAACCTGCTTCCCTTTGAGGACTACTTCCTCTGGCTGGTGCGAATCCACAAGCCAGAGCCGGCATTCATCAGTCATTATACCAAAACCGTTGATGACTGGGATTCGGACGATGCCGAGATTCGTCAGGTCGTGCTGCCTCGGTGATAGACGTGCGCTTTACTGCCTTTGCCGGCTCCCTCTTCCTCGCCGCACTTGCTTCCTTCTGCCCATTGCCGATTCATCTTCTTTTTAGTTTCGCTTTCTTTCTTTCTTTTTTTTTTTTTTTTGGCTTTCTCTCTCGTCCTCATGAGTCTTTTTAAATACCCCCGGCAGAGCCTTGGCCGTCTAATGTCTGATGCATCCACTGCCCTGAATTTCTCTTACCCTTTCCGCTGGTTCCTATGAGACGATGACACCGCGAGCGGTTTCCTCCCAGTCAAGACTGCGATTTGGGTCGCTGTGAGGAAGTACATAATCTATTTTATCACTCTGACTGGCCTGGAGGATCCGTCGAGATAAGAGCACATTCATAATACATATATTCTTACTCATTTGACTCGTTTCCTTTTTTTTTGATTTTTTTTTGTTGCTTAAGCAAGTATCTTTAAGGACTCAAATGTAATTGAATCCTTGTTTGTCCTGGAGGGGTAGGGCCAGATTGTGGTTGTCGTGTCCCAAGATTGTGAGGTATGGAGGTGGGCGAATGGAGCTGTTTTGTCCAACGTTTACTTCACGAGATGGGAAGTGCCATGCACGTGCGTGAATCGGCAGTGACGTTGGAGCCACGGAAACCATTGCCTCGAACGTTGCTGTACGTGCCCTTTTGAATCTTGACTCCTCACACCATCCCTTATACCGCATTGAACCCGATCGATCGGCCCTGTCGGATTAACTCGCGTGTATTTCTTACCCCGAGAAGCATCAGCAAAAGCCGTTTGCGCGCGGCTCCTCTCATCTTGTGTAGCTTAGAGATACCCCCTCCAGGTACGTCGAAAACTCGAACGGAGGCCAACGAGCTCGAAGCTAACATGGAAGAAACCAGAGACGTTAACAAAGAAGCTTCGGTGTAGCTGTCCCCTATCGAGGCTTGCGCCCGACTCCGAATTACGCGTGCTGTCGACCCGCTCCAACGAAAGTTGGGAAGTGTCCGCCGAGGCAGTCAACGCGTGGTTTATTGCCAGCACTGGCCTGAAAGTTCCCCTGGTGTAGCTCGCACACATTTCAGACCGAGGCTCTACTTTCTGTGCTCGAATCGTCAAATTCGAGTGTGCAGGTGAACGGATACGATTGCTGGCTCCATCGCCGTACTTCACAGCAGAGCCGCCCCGTATCGCTGCCTCGTGCAACAGTACAACCGAAAGCGGCTGGCGATCTCGCGCAGGCGCAAAACAACCACCAGGGAGCAAACCTTTGTTTTTTTTCTTTGGTTCGACTTCTCGTGCTTTTTGACGAGTCGACACCTGTATTGGAAAAGGCTCTATACGCGCTTCTTGTCAATTGAACCCCACCTCGAGAGCTGAAGCTGTGGTGAAGCTACTGTTTGCACGTTGTGGCGTCATTGCTCGGCCGCCGCAACCCCCCCCCGTTTCCTGAGGACCCCCAACGCGTCCTTCCCGCGAGCCGACCTGCGCGATTCTTTACCTTCTCCACATCTCTCTCACCCACCTTCCCCTACCACCCCAATTCCTCACAACCCACGACATCACCTATCTCCTCAATTCGCGACCTTCATCCTTTGCGACCACCCGGGTTACTTCCATCATGGCCGACGAGACCCCTGTCGCTGCCCCCGCTGAGGCTGTCGACCAGCCCGAGCGCGAGACGGCCGCGGGCGCCGACAAGCCTGCCGACCAGGAGACGGAGAACGTGAACACCACCGAAGACAAGCCCACCGGTAAGCTTCATGTCTCTTCTCTCTGCGCATCGCCTCTATTCAAAGGGAATCCAAAGCCTCCTCGCGTGAAGATGTGGTGCTCACCGGCCACGGTCAACTGCCCTGCGCTTTTTGTGCGACCGCAATCCAGCTAACCTCACTGGCCACGGCCTCGCCCCGTCCCTAGACTCTACAAACGATAGCGATGAGAAGCAGCCAGCTGAGAACGGCGGTGACGAGCCCAAGCAGTCTGATGATGTCGATGACGCCAAGGATGAGTCTGGCGCCGCCGCCGGTGATGATGATGGCGATGCCGCCGAGACCACTGCGCCAGAGGCAAACGGTACTCCGGCCTCAGCCAAGAAGTCTTCCAAGGATCGTCGCCGCTCCAGTGGTGTCGCTGAGAGGTCCAAGCTCAGCAAGCGCAAGTCGATGCCCAAGATCACTCAGCTCAACGTGAAGCCTGGCGAATACTACCTCGCGCGCCTGCGTAGCTATGCGCCCTGGCCGTCCATCATCTGTGACGAAGACATGCTTCCACCCAGTCTGGTCGAGACTCGCCCCGTCACGGCGGCGCAGCCTGACGGCACATACCGTGCTGACTATGCGGATGATGGCAAGCGGGCCCACGAGCGAACCTTCCCCGTCATGTTCCTCCAGAGCAACGAATTGTAAGTCTAACACCCTTTCAACAACGTCTTTCTCCCCAAACAGCCGGGGTTGTCCATACAATGGACCGCTAACAACTTGCCCGTCGGAATTTGCTACAGTGCGTGGATTCCCAACACTCAACTCACCCCCATCACGCCGGACGAGTGCAAGGATGTTTCCGAGAAGAACAAGTCCAAGGGCTTGATTGCGGCTTACAAGGTCGCCGCCGAGGGTCATGATCTGGATTACTTCAAGCAGATGCTCGCAGACCACGAGGCCGCTATCCAGCAGGAGATCGAGGAGGAAGAGGCCGCAGAGGCCGCCAAAGCGGCCGCCAAGGCTGAAAAGGAGGCTGCAAAGGAGGCCGCCAAGGCGGAGAAGGAAGCCGCGAAGAAGGCCACCAAGAACAAGCGCAAGAGCAAGGGTGCCGAGACCGACGTGGAGATGGAGGATGCGGAAGACTCGAAGAAGTCAAAGGCTTCTTCCAAGAAGCGCAAGAACGAGACCGATGCCGAGGCTGAAAAGGTGAGTTTTTTTTCCCTTTGGAGAGACGGCTGTCACCACCACGAGAGGAAAACCCGGCCACTGATCAGATGCACAGCCCGCGAAGACCCCCAAGACCAACACCAAGCTCAAGTTGACCACCCCCAAGGCCCCTGCAGAGGAGAAGAAAGCTCCTGCCAGCAAGGCCAAAAAGGCCAGCACCAAGAAGAGCAAAGCCGCCGTCGAGGAAGATTCTACCCCCGAGGCCAAGGAGCCCGAGAAGCAGGTCGACCCGGAGGAGTTGCGGAAGAAGAAGGAGAAGGAAGGTATGTACATGGAACTCCACTGGGTTCTCAAAAATTTTGCGAAACACCTATCTTTTGTAATGGATCGCCGGCTAATTTCAACCTTTAGTTCTCTTCCTTCGCCACAAGTTGCAAAAGGGCTTCATTTCTCGTGAAATGCCTCCCAAGGAGGACGAGATGGCCACCATGGCCACCTACTTTGACAAGCTCGAAAAACACACCGATTTGGAGGTGTCTATCATTCGTGCCACCAAGATCAACAAGGTCCTCAAGATGATTGTCAAGCTCGACACCATTCCCCGCGACGAGGAGTTCCAATTCCGTCACCGTGCTTTGGGGATCTTGACCAGCTGGAAGAGCGTTCTGGAAGCTGATGCCCCTGCGCCGTCGGACAAGGAAGCCAAGCCCTCCACGAACGGTGCCTCCAAGGAGGAGGGAGCCGCCGAGACCCCCAAGGCGGAGACTGAGGAGGAGAAAGAGGCCGAGAGCAAGGCTACTGGGGAGGATACCCCGATGCCCGATGCCGATGCGGACAAGGCCGAGCCTCAAGAAGCCGAGCAAGACGAGGAGGACAAGGAAGACAAGGAATCAGAGCAGCCCGCCGAGGACAAGGCCGAGGTGAAGGGCGAGGAGCCCAGTGAAGAAAAATCGGAGGACAAGGCTGACGAGAAGGACGAGGAAAAGACCGAAGAGGCTGCGGAGTAGGCGTACATTTGCTGAAAAATTCCAATCCTCACCTCCAGCAATTTTTTCTTCTCCCTCCTCCTCCCTCCCCTTTTACTTTCTCCCATTTTCTGTGTCTTCCTCTCTATCTTGACACTCTCTGGATTCCACCACTCGCTCGAGTCTCATGTCATGCTCGTGTTTGTTTCTTCTCAAATTTGATGCAGCTGTTCAATTACCTCGCCTTTTTTTTCACCAAGGAGACCGAGATCGGAACCTCGTTTATAGTGCTCTTGTTCAATGTTGATGTTAATATTTTTTTGATATCTCTTCCTTTTTTTTTTTATTCTTCTACTTCTTCCTCTTCCATTTTCCTTCCACCTCCCACGGTATCCTTAAGAAACTCCTTCTTTCTCCGTCTCTCGCTCTAGTCGTCTTCGGACAAGAGACCTAGTCTGCTTGCGTCTATTTGCTCCAGTCACTATTCTTGTTATCTTTAGTTTTGTTTCCCTTGTCTTTCTCGCTTTTTTCTTTTCTCACCCCATCTCTGCCTATCGCTCCCTCCCCTGGACCGTACCGTGAGTTTCAAAATCTGACCTACTCGCCAAAACGTGTTCCGTTATTGGCTTGATTTAGGGGTTGATTGTGTTTGCAAACCTTACTCCCCCCCCCCCCCCCCCACTGGTTCTCCTGTTTCTGTGAGGTGCTCAAGTACATAAGTTTTGAGTAGGTACATAGTCAAATAGTATGGTTCATAAGGTTGTCCGTGGGCAAGTTTAAAAAGGAAGATCAAGTATTGTAGAGTGTTGAAAGCCTGGCGATTCGCCAAAGATGGGTGGTGGTAGTGGTGGACAAGTATTGTATTTATAGCATTTCATTTCTTTTGGGAACGATTTGGGATTTGATATCTGCGTAGAAGATAATTCTTTTTGGAGATACATACTGTCTTTCCATTGGACTTGGTTGAAGGACGTATAGTAAGGTATAGGTTCATCGCAAACGAGGAAGCGAAAGAAAAGAAAAGAAAAAAAAAAATTCCCAACGCCTTTCTAAATGCAATGATTCATGCGAGTACAGGTTTCCTCCACCTCCCACCTCCCACCTATCCCCTCGAGTATAAAATGACACAAAATAACAAAAGAGTGACAAGGTAAGAAGGGGGGGGGGGAGGCGGGTTTAAACCAAAAGGGACCACAAAAAAGAAGAAGAAAAGGGATCCAAAAGGCCGGGAAGTATGTACAAAATAATGCAGTGGGCATGGTATGTAGGTAGTTTTTTTTTTCTTCACTCCGCCTTGATCAAGCTTTCATCAATAGCAACCATCACCAAAGCACAAATGTCATCCACTTTACCGCCGCGATAATAGTCTCCGGGGTAATAGCGCTGGGCTTCCTTGGCAAAGGGCCCATCCCGTCGAAAGTCCATACTGGCCACCTTGGCCTCGCCGGCGATGGAGGCGGCAAGCAGAGACTGTAATGTGTAGACGGACTCGAGGGCCTGTTGATTCTTGTCGGTGGACTTGGGGGGAGGGAATGCAGTGGCCAGACCACCCGGGACCGTCAGACGGGCAATCTCATCTGAGATCTTCACTCCCGAATCCTCAGTCGCTGTCCAGGCGCCGGTCATTACCATCCGAGTGGTGACGATCTTTAAGATATCCTGATTGTTCAGGTTATCAAAGACACCGTCAGTCGCCAGGATGAGCACATCACCATGTTGCATCTGGACATTGGTCACGGCCGCATCCTGGGGGGTATCTTCCAGGAAAGATCCGCCAAAGACCGACGCCTGGGCACGCATTTTGGGAGGAATCACACTGAGTTGATAAGGCGTATTGAAGCCATGGGTTTGCGGGACGGAGTAATGATGCACGGCCGCAAGACGAAGCAGGACGGAGCCTGAATCGCCCAGGTTGGCCAACTCCACTCGACCATCAGGAAGAGCCACCCCGACGGAGGCAGTGCTGCCTCCCGCCTTGATTGTGGGATCTTTCACAATTTGGTCATATCCCGCTTGCAACAGCTGCTTGGGACGCAATTTCTCCGCGGGCGAATCCCACGCCAACGCCGACTGAGCCATATAGCCACATAGTCCGTGAGAAAAGTCCGCCGGATCTACTCGGGACTCCGTCCAACCGCCCACTCCATCCGCGATGGCAAAGGCCACAGCACCGTCTGTGTCCGGCTGGCCCGACGTTTCGGCACCCACGCGGCTGACGAAGAAGGCATCTTCACCGCTGTCTGGACGATTGCGCCGGCGAACACCAGGATCTGGGTCTCGAGAGACTCCGATCACGTCGGAGACCGCGGGATCAAAGTGGTAGGCATTTTTGAGGGGGTGAAAGCGCCGACCCTTGCCGGAGGAGGAGACGGCGACCTTGTATGAGATTCGGTTGAAGGAAGACGAGGACTTGGATTGATGGCGTGAGGAGGAATGAAAGGATCGGCGAGATGTGGTATAGAGATCGTTTTGACGAGGTTTTTGTGTGAAGCATTGCAGGTTGCGTGCAAAGAGGGAGAATTGTAAAGCATCACAGCTCGAGGGAGAGATTCCAGGGCGCAACAAACTCGAGACTTGAAGGCTGCGGGCAGTGGAACTGCAGACCCTTGCGGGCACGCTGGACGAGATCATGGCCAGAGACGGAAGGTCACAACCCTTCCACAAACAAGCACTCACAAGAGCATTGCAAAAAAGGAGAGAGAAGAGTAGAAAAGTGGAGGAAGACCAAACCAAAGGTCTTCTTGAGGTGGAGGTTGAAATATTTGTTGAACTTGCCCCAGCGCTGCTGGTCGAAGCGGATAGGAAACGCATGCTTATCGCTTTTTTGACCGCCTGGCGTCATTCGTCGTCTTGTCTGGTTGAAAGTGAAGATAACCAAAGAGAAAAGAAAAATCGAAAATAATATCAAATTTAGAGGATATTGGATCGGGCAAATCTTGATGGTTGATGAGAGCTTACTGTTTTCCCTCTTTCCTCCAGACTAGCTTTAGTTCTAAAATTACCTGCTTCTTTCCCCGCTTCGTCAGATTTTAGCTGCAATCCCCTGGTGCATATGCAGAGAGTGTGGGCTGCTGTTTCGAAACTTTTGCCGCGCCATCTGGACCTTATCAATTCTGCCGCCCGCAACGTCCACCTCTCCAAAAAAACCCGCTTTTCAAGCTCAGCTTGTAGCTCTTCTGGACACACAGAAAGTGTTGTGATTTGACTCAACTCACTCGAGGGGACGCCACTTTTTCTCCCTGCCAAGATGATGCATCCTGCGCGACAAGCGTACGTTGAGGAGGCTGCCGAGGTAAGCATCTTCCTGAATACATGAATGCCGGCCGGTCTTTGCGCATTAGTCGCCTTAGATGGGTGAAGGCTGGACACTCTGCGGCCAATGACCACTGCGCGTGGATATGATTGATGTTTCCACGGATCTATACTGATATTTGTTGTTTCCCCCTCCTCAGGAGATGGATACGGGCATTGATCTGGCCAACGTCCGTAAGCGGCTTCTTTCCTCCCCAGCCGTACACCCTTCTCCCCCTGCTAACCATGCGACCACACAGCTCTGGACACAGACTATGATATGCCCGCAGCTGCGGCGGGCATTCCGTCGGAACGGGCCTCCGCGATTCATGCCCAATTCGAGCGGAAACGACGCGCCGCTGCCATGGTGGTGCCAACAGACGATACCCGCGTGCGCCTACGACTACGAGAGCTCGGCGAACCCATCACACTCTTTGGCGAAGGCGCGGTAGACCGACGGGATCGTCTACGAGAATTGCTGACGGATCTATCGGACCGGCAAGGCGAGGGAGATGTCGAAATGGAAGAGGCGGAGGAGGAAGAGGCGGAGCAACAGGAGGAATTCTACACCGAAGGATCCGACGCGCTGCTAGAAGCACGAAAGGCAATGGCTCGGTTTTCATTACCGCGGGCCAAGGCTCGCGTGGCACGCCTGAAGGAAGAGTCTACAATTCCGCTGCGGACGCACGTGAAGCACCGGAAAGCCGTCAAGGAGAAACTCGGGAATTTCGATCTTTACGGGTCCCAGATTGCGGGTGATCGGCCGGTCAGCATTTGCCGATTTGCTCCTGATGGACAGACGATCGCCGCTGGAAACTGGTCCGGCGGCATCAAAATGCTATCTGTGCCCAATTTGGAAGAGAAGGCCGACTTGAAGGGTCATACTGATCGTGTAGGTGGCCTGGCTTGGTTCCCCGGGGCGACATTGCCGGAATCTGGGGTCTCTCCGTCTAGTGTGAACCTCGTCTCTGGTGGTGGTGAGGGAAACCTCAATCTTTGGGCCCTTGACTCGGATAGGCCTCTTGCCACTCTGACCGGACATTCGGGTCGAGTGTGTCGCACCGAGTTTCACCCATCAGGCCGCTACGTGGCATCTGCGTCCTACGATACAACGTGGCGTCTGTGGGACGTGGAGACGACGACGGAGCTGCTCTTACAGGAAGGTCACTCCCGGGAAGTCTACGCGGTTGCGTTCAACAGCGATGGGTCACTGCTTGCCAGTGGCGGCTTGGACAGTATTGGCCGCATCTGGGACCTGCGAACAGGCCGCACCGTGATGATCATGGAAGGGCATGTTCGTGAAATTTTTGGCCTGGATTGGGGCGTTGATGGATACCGTGTACTCTCCGGGTCGGGCGATGGTTGGGTCAAATGCTGGGATCTGCGTCAAGTACGGAACATTGGTGGCATTGGAGCGCACAAGAGTGTCGTGTCGGACCTTCGCTGGTACAAAGGTCTTGAGTCGGCCTCTTTCCTGCCCACGACCGAGGCCTCCGATGGACAGATGGATGTCGATGGGGCTACGGCGACGCCGAACGCCGCAGGAGTGGAGCCCAAGAAATCAGGGACCTTCTTCGTGTCCAGTGGGTTTGATAGGAGCGTCAATGTCTTCAGTGCTGATGACTGGTCGCTGGTGAAATCTTTGAGTGGACACTCGGGGAACGTTCTCAGCACGGATATCAGTGGTGACGCCCAATGGATAGCCAGCTGTGGTCACGATCGCACCGTGAAGTTGTGGGGTATTGAGTGATTCATGGCGAAGGAGACTCTCTGAGCAATAAATGCCATTCTTCATGACACCCAAACAGACATGCCAGCAACCTTATTTATTTCTCCCCCAAATCCAACCGCTTTGTAAATTAATTTAGCGTATAGATCACATTATCAGTGCCTTGAATTTTGACTGGAATCGTCGTATACGGCTTGAATTTTGAGTCCCAATAATCCCCAGCTGATATTCGCGAGGAATCGATCGCGCTTCCCATCGAGAATATCCACATACACACTTAGTTCAGTCCAACCAGGCCGCATTCTCACCGCCATGTGCAAGAGATGCAGAAGTAGCCGACAGGCGTAACGATGAAGCATATCGTCATCACCTCAAGCGCGGATAAGCGCGGAGCCGCCCGAAACTTGCCCCGATCTGGTTCTTCCGAGGGGGGATCTCCGTCCGCTTTTTGGGCCCGATGACGCTTGGCCTCGCCGACTAAATTCTACCAACAACACTCACACATTCCAACATGGTACTCCACGCTCCAAGTTTAGCGCGAAGCTTGCATCGCGCTC
Source organism: Penicillium sp. PF2412A (assembly GCA_023626555.1). Lineage (NCBI taxonomy): Eukaryota > Fungi > Ascomycota > Eurotiomycetes > Eurotiales > Aspergillaceae > Penicillium > Penicillium sp. PF2412A. The sequence goes on from JAMAHA010000001.1 coordinate 621,963, forward strand.
CCAGAGCAGCGAAACTCACAACGTCGACACCAAGGCAGTTGCCAGTCTCGTCGTGTCGCAATGCTTCAACTCTCAGCCCGCCCTGCACCGCAGCAGGGGTCTTTCAAAAGCACTCCCAGACCTTGACGGCAAAGCGCATCCATGCATCTTCAGGGGCGATAATGCGACGAGCAGCTTCAACCAAATCCACCACCTCAGAAACCAACTCCTCCTCCCTCGTCGGAGCCCCCGACACAACCAATCACTATACCATCTTTCCCCAAACCCTTCCCGCCGGACCTCCTCCGCACTCGCCGTTCGAAATCTCCGTGAGCGACCTGCGGCGCGAGTTCTTGCAACTACAGGGCGCCGTCCACCCGGACAAGTACCCCTCTGGTGCGGAAAAGCAACGCGCCGAGGCGCTCTCTGCCCGAATCAACGAGGCTTATCGGACTCTGTCGGATCCGCTCCAGCGCGCGCAATACCTTCTTCGCGAGTGGCACGGGATCGACGTCACGGCGGAGGATGCATCGACCAAGCATGCTCTGGACGCGGAGACGCTGATGGAGGTGATGGAGGTGCAGGAGACGATTGAGGAAGTGGGTGCGTCACCCGAGGCGGAGGTTGAGATTGAGGCGTTGAAGGATGAGAATGAGGATCGTATTGCCGGGTGCGTGAAAGCGCTGACGGAGGCATTCGATCGTGGTGATGTGGAGGGGGCGAGGGTCGAGTGTGTCAAGTTGAGGTTTTGGTATAGTGTTGGAGAGGGGTTGAGGGAATGGGAGCCTGGGAGCACGGAGATTCGATTGGTGCATGGGCAATAGAAGGAGATGGTGAGGCCAGGCTGGTGGTTGATGGCGAGTGGATGAAGCGCTTTCGGCGATGTCCCTTGTTTGGATCTTGCCAGACTCGGGATCTTGTGGCTGAAGCTCAGTCTGTCCAAACGGGTGGTTTTCGGCTGGGGATTGCTCTCTTTGCGACGGCCTGTCATTTGAGCCTACTGGAACTGTATTATAGATTTACGATCATCATGAGGAGGCGCATGCATCGCGGTAGATCTTCATGATAGAGATTGCGAATTTTTCCGACGACTTTGCTCGATTTGTACATGAGAAAGAAAGAACCCTCAGCCTACATCTTGCGGCTTAGAATTGAAACGGGTTTGATACCTGTTCAAAAATATGAACATTTGTTGAGCAGCTATAGGCACGTGAAAGTTTTCAAATCATTAAAGACCATTTACCATAGGTGGTTTAGGATCTTTTTCACTTACTGACCTGAATCTCGTGTCTAAAAGAAAAAAAAAAAGAAAAAGCACGATCAAGAGGCCCACGACTGATTCGAATTCTAGGTAATTTCCATAAAACTGAAGAAGAGGCGAGCAAAATCGCTACCATATATTCTGCACGTAAATTATAAGACTTGAAAGACCTTTCCCACCCTTGCACACCACAATGTCTATCCTCTTGCACAAAGACAAGGTAGACACGCGCACTGGTCTTCCAAGTTGAAGCATTCTACGAAGCCACTGCTATCAGAAGCTGTAGCAGCCGAGTTGTGGTCAACAGCCCTCCAGTCAAATACTCTTTTTTTCCATCCTCACTAAATTGATCGTCCACTCAGGAAAGCACTCATTCCCTGGAAAAAAAATTCATCGAATCAAGACGTACTTGTCTTATCGGACTGTTCTTGAAGGATGGCGCATTATCCAGTTAGAAAAGTGAAGCTACCCCCGCCAAAAAAACTACACACACATCTTCACTTTCAGGAACCCAACTTCCAGGGCGTCCAAGGCGACACCATCCACCCTGCCTTATCATCATATGGCATGGACCAGCCTCGTGGATGGACACAGGGGCTAGGAGCGTATTGGCTACGATGTGTATGACCGAGGGCCCGCATTTGAGAGGCGTGGAGTAGGCGATTGGGCACGAACAAGCACAAAGGAAAGGAAAGGCAAGGCTTGGCGTGGTCGATTTGCGGGCATGAACGCCTAAACTAAACCTGGACTAAAACGAAAGAGTAATCAATGAGAACTGGTTACGGGGTTTTGCTTTGCTATTTTTTCCCACCCTTCATTAAAGCAAAATCGGGGGGAAAAAGAAAGAGGAAATCATTTACGAGTCCTTTCCTTTTTTTTTGCGTAGGAGCTGTAGTTATATTCGAAATCTTAAAATAAGGACCGCGGTATTCAACTAGGAGATCTATGGAAATGATCGGACCTTCATAGGTAGATTCATCTCATAAGCTGTCGATGAACCTACGAGCGAAATTTGACATTGCGACCAAGGATTCAAATGCGAAACTAGTATTATGCATCGAGCTGTTCCGTATTGGCTCTCAGTAGTTCATGTACCTGACTCATTTCGGAAAGTCACCCGACTCGATCTGTCGGTCAGTGAGTGAGGCGTCGGTGTGGATATCATCGTACCAAGTGGTCCACCCATCATCACAGCACACGTAGCCTACGAGATCAGCTAAACTGCCTCGTTTATCTTGACCGTATGGAGTCTATGCGAATGAGCGACCAGGCGCGATTCAAGCGGGCTCATCTTGTACCAGACCGACTGATTGCCCCGTTAAGGAAGCATCACTGCGCCTGACCTGTGGCAGTTCGTTTTCCCCGTGAGTATTAAATAGGCGTATGCTTTTGCGATGAGCCCAGCACCGAGGATGAAGTGGAGAGCGTGCAATATCAATTTCTCTCCTGGAATTAGTATCATTGTGAAAGTCCAGTGAATACTCGCCGACGAGTCTCTTGAACGAGCTACAGTTCTCATGGAGTTCCGTGATTTTAGCAGGTATGCAATACGTCTCCCTTCTATCTGGCAGTCAGAAGCCCACTGGCAAAGTGCATCCAGGTAGTATTTTGCGGAAGAGGTACTGATCCGCACAAATGCATGATTCCAACCACATAGCATCATCCACTCTCCCTCCTTTACATTTCTCGTTGGACCGAAACACACCAAATTGACCATTCAGTCCGGCCTCGCCCAACATGTTTCGAAACCACTACACAACTTGATGAACAATGGACACACGAGAGAGTCCAAGCACCGGATCGCCGTTCTCGAAGAGGAAGATGTTGAGACTTTTGTCGCCTTTTGCGAATACGCATACACGGGGGATTACAAAGTCCCTGCGCTGCCGGTGGGATGCGCAGTTAGCACAAAAACACCGGCATCAGCGCCAACGCGTCAAAATCAAGTTCGACCGGCTCTGAGCGAGAGTGGGAGAAACTCGGCGCTTTCTTGGCGAGGTACCTACCGTTCGGACTCGTTTTCTTCGGTGCTTCCACCTCCGGTGCCTTCGCCGCCGCCAGAGAGCCTCGTCGAAGGGCAGGAGGGAATGCAGGAGAACGCAGTTCATACTGTACCAGAAGAGTCTGCGCCGAGGGAAGCGCACGAAGATAGTCCTCAAAGTGAATCGCCTGGTGTCGTGGAAGAAGAAGCGGTAGCGGCGGCACAGAGTGAGCTTCCTGTTCCGACCCCGGAGAAAGAAGCTGCGAAATCTTCTGAGAACAGTGAAGAAGCAAAGTCTGAGCAGGCCACTGAGCCATCTGAGACGTCGGCTCCCGGTGAGAAGAACAACGAGCCAGCAACAACGGAGGCGGAGGAGCATGCTGCACCCGAGGAACCATCACCTGCAAACCTAGCTCTCACCGAGCCAGCAAATCCATCCGAAGTGAAGAAATCGAAAAAATCCAAGAGCAAAAAGGCGAAAAACAAGCTGTCAAGTCAACCACCCGAGACAGAGCCGCCAGCGAGCCTGACTCCGCCGTCTACGCCACCTCCTCCAGAAGCTGAACTGATAATTCAGGAGAGAACTGCACCCGCCGAGATTGAAGAGCAACCAGCCGTCGATGAATTGCAATGTCCACCTTCAGATGAACAGAGAGAGGAAGGTGGAGATTCGCCGTGTGAGAAACACGCCGAGTCTCCCATTCCAGCCGTGCAGCCGCCGTCTGTACCTGCTGCAGATGTGCCGAAATCGCCAGAGTCAACAAAGTCGTTTGCCGAAGATGAAATTCCACCAACTTCAAATTCCAAGCCTTCAACTCCCTCTCCATCTCGGTCGCCAACACCATCAACCGCGCAGCGGGAGACCATCTCTCCCAGACCCATGCTGGACATGTCGTTTGCACAGCAACGGTTTGATACATCCCCCCGACCTGCGGGGCTCAATCTCTGGGAGGAGTTCACAGCCCTGCAATATGAAGACGACGTGGTATCTGTCTCAACGCCTCGGTTCGATAGATATCCAAGTCCCCAGACTCTGCAGGGAGCCAATCCGCCTTATCTCACCTTTCACGCCAAACTTTACGTCTTCGCCACGCGATATCTTATTCCCGCTCTCGCTCAGCTCTGTCTCCGCAAACTCCATACCGATCTGGTCCACCTACCCTTGAACACCAAGGAGATGTACAAAGAGTCAGAATCTGCCCGGGGGGAGAAAGTCAATATGCCCGACGCACAGGGCGTGGTGCTGGATCTCCTGCACTACGCATATACCAGAACCGCTCGACTGGAGCCAATCACTCCGACATCCGCGACACAGCTGCGAGAGAACGAATTGCGGCGTCTCGTCGTGCACTATGCAGCTTGTCGGGTAAAGCAACTGGCCAGCTGGCATGCAGTGGACGACAGTGGGATGGCTACCCCGATAGTGGCGGGGTACACGGCTGGAGTCAAGGGATCGAAGCCGATGAGCATGAAGGCCTTGCTGGATCAGACGCCCGAACTGGCCAGTGATCTTGTGTATCGCATGATGTGAGACTGAGCCCTGGAGCTGGGGAGGGAATCTTTTGAGGAAAGTGACGAGAAGGGTGAATACTGATTCCGATCTAGGTTCCCGTAGCACGTGCTACACTGGGAAATGTGGCTGTCCCACTGTTCTGTGCTCGCGACAAGCCTCTTTTTGCTTCTGACCGAAGTCATCCAATAACGGGGACTGGACTGGGGCTGGGGCTGTTTTAATTTGACAATCTTGTGGAGTTTTGCGTCTTTTTCTTTTCTTTTTGTCATTTTTTCTCTTGGTTTTCTTTCTGCATTTTCAGATCGGTCTAGTAGTATGTATTCAGGTGTATTAGGATGTGTGGAAGCCTTTTCACACACTGTGGACATTCAACGTTCAATTTGTCAAAACATGTCCTTTCAGAGATGTCTACAGAAATTTTCAGATGATTTACTCGACTATGATTTCGAGTCGGCCTCGTCGAGAATTCAGCGTTCTTTCCTCGTCCGAGAAATGGTCCCTGAAATGATGTCAAAGCAATTTCTAGTAGTGGTACCGTGCCGTTGCATAAGTGTCGTAAGTTTACCATCACTGAAACTGTTGTTCACTTTATTTATAGTACAAGATCGAACAAGTCACAATCTCTCTAGGAGTTGAACCATTGCGCCGCCTACATTACCTTATCCACAAGCCCGATGCATCCATTATGCAGATTCATTCACCATTTCCCTGGCATCCGCACTGGGCCCGAGTCAGTGCCACTGCCCCCGTTCCCCATCCCAGTCAAGCACGTACCATCAGTCCTGTCCCATCCAGTCCAGTCTCGTCTGGTCCGGTCTGGTCGGTTGCACAGTCAATTGGGCATGAAGATAGAGAGATCGACTCCTCTCTTCGGCCTTTTCGGACCGAATCGGGCCAAGTCGCAGACACCGCGACCGCAAAATGCGTCTCGATGACGGGCTCTCCAAAATTGAGACTCGGCGCAAACAGGGAGCCTTGCGCGGCGATCATCCATCCTTGCTTGGCATTGAGCAGTCTTGACGTGGACGATGCAGGGCTGGGCCCCCTGATAACTCTAATGTGAAACTCGATTCTATCATGATAAATTTGGGTAGTACAAGGGTTGGCGATCTTGGCGTCGAGGCTGTGAAGATAAGCTGCTCGCTTGGCGGGAATCTCAGGGGCTACAAGCATGGATATGATGATGCGGCAATCTGGGTGGGGGGTTGGGGGAATATGGTAGATGGATCGCATTGATAGCGTGAATTGGGTGATTATGGAATTCTGATCTGAATATTGTCTACAGATCCAATGACGAAGATGGTGATACTCAACGGCTGTGAGAGATGATCGGTTCTTGGAAGGAAAAAAAAAAAAAGAAAGAAAGATTTGGGCACTCCGTTCGTCCAGGAGCTCCCCTTTTGCCGATTCACAGCCCCCCCCAAAGCTTGGCAGCGGGCCGACTGTCGATCATCGGCTCTTGGCGAAGTTCTTTCGGAACTCTCGAGGCTCCCTTTTGGGTTGTTTTTTGTTTTTCCTTCCACTCGGCCCGATAAGAGGATATCCCGTCAAGGTAGACCGGAGTTGTTTCGATTCAACGGGCTGGAAACATGTTGATGTGTGCGTCGGACATGCGATGATTCCCACCGAGTTTAAAAAGAAAAGGCACGATTCATTCTACACATAATCTTCTAATCCACTGAGAGTTTACATGGAGTCTGATCCAATTCGCATCGAAATCAAATATGATTTTTCATAGTGCCACGCAACAACAACCTGAATCAAGTTCTTGGCAGCCCTGATGAACGCTTTTCCGGCTCAAGATCCAGATTGCACAGCATAAAGTCTCATCTGCCAAGAGCCAAGGACTATCTGCTGTATCTCCAGAGTCCGCCTGGTGTTCCTCCATCTCTCCCCTGCTCTCTGATGGTCGCAACGATGGTCGCAACCTCCCAATTAGGTTTCAAGGATAAAACCCGTGTGTTCTCGACCCAACCTGGTACGAACCCTCACTATGTCACCGGCTCCACTTTTGGAACTATTTGTTTCCTGAATCCATGCGTCGCAAAAACTTCAAACATGGAGCAGCGTTGCATTGCAATGCCACGCCTCCTCCCCCCTCCCTTCTTCTCTGGTGGTAGTTGACAGCGCGCCCGAGCCCTAAGATCTTCAAGATGGTCGTCTCCTCCTCCACTGGTCCCTTGTGAAAATCTCTAGTCCTTTGGGCATTGGGCTCGGCACTGATAAGCTACTGAGATCTGGTAGGTCCATCACTCGAAAGGGGTGCATATTCTGACGAATACTGTGGATCTCCTCTCAGGCAGCATGTTCACTACTCATTGTAAGATGAGGGCCCTTTCTGACAGAATGGCAGTGAAACTGCCCCAGGCAGGAGAATTCGCTTCTGATGTGAGCTCTTGGCGGAAGATCAGTTCATGAGGATCTACACCGCCATCGAAGGTTGACGATACTTGCGTGGCGAAGTCGTGAAGGAGGGGGGCGATGAGGTAGCTAGTTGGTCCAGTATCAAACGGGATTGTAGCTTGCAGAGAACGTCGTTGTGAATGCCGGAAAAGCATACAAATACACCATGTTCATACCATGACCTCGAATCTTGATGTACCTTTTGGTTTATTCAACAACCGTTAAGCCGTTTCTTTTCTCCTCTAGATTCCCAATCTTTACATTTTCTTGGGTCTTCTTTCAACGAATCAATATTGGATTTTGATAGACACTCTTTACCCTCCAATTGCATACAAAAATTTCCTTTTTTTTTTTTTCGGTCAATCTGCTCACGGACGACCTCTCCTTTCCTCTTCAATCTGGATTCCAGAAAACATGTTTCCTCCACAGCATCCAGGCTTGCTTGTTCCAGACAACTACGAGCTCCCACAACGCTCCGCTCATTCATCTCACTCAGAAACCACCATCGCACCACACCATGAGGAAAAACCATACCACTACAAAGATGTCTCCTTTACCCAGCGTCTTCGTCACTTCACATGGGCCTGGTATACCCTCACCATGAGCACAGGCGGTATCGCACTCCTCATCGCCAATCAACCCAACACTTTTCCCGGTCTCCAACAGATCGGTCTCGCCGTCTACTTCATCAACCTCGCCCTATTTGCACTCGTAACCTCCCTCATGGTAGCCCGATTCATCATCCATCGCAACTTTGTCGACTCACTCGCCCACGAGCGTGAAGGCCTCTTCTTCCCAACCTTCTGGCTCTCCATCGCAACCATGATCACCGGTCTCGAGAAATACTTTGGCGAAGATCCCGCCCATTCCTTCTCCATCACCATGGCGGTCCTCTTCTGGACCTACTGCGCCTGCACCTTCGCCGTGGCCGTCCTCCAATACTCCTATGTTTTCACCTCCATCAGCTACCGACTTCAAACCATGATGCCCTCCTGGGTTCTACCCGCATTCCCCATCATGCTTAGCGGGACCATCGCCTCCGTCATCGCCGCCCGCCAGCCCCCAGACGCATGCATCCCCATCGTCGTGGCCGGCATCACCTTCCAAGGTCTCGGCTTCTGCATCAGTTTCATGATGTACTCGCATTACATCGGCCGATTGATGGAATCCGGCCTTCCGAATCGCGAGCACCGTCCAGGCATGTTCATCTGCGTGGGTCCGCCCGCATTCACGGCACTCGCGCTCATCGGCATGGCACGCGGATTACCCGATTCATTCGGCGTGATGGGTCGACCGGACAATGCGTCTGATAGACAGGTGCTGGAGACTTTGGCCCTGGCGGCGGGCGCGTTTCTCTGGGCCCTGAGTTTGTGGTTCTTTTGTATTGCGCTGATCGCCGTGGTGCGGGCTCCGCCTACCGCGTTCCATTTGAGTTGGTGGGCGATGGTCTTTCCTAACACTGGCTTTACACTGGCGACGATCACCCTGGCCAATGCGTTTGAAAGCAAGGCGATCAAGGGCGTGGGATCGGCCATGTCCATATGTATCGTGGCCATGTGGCTGTTTGTCCTTGTGAACCATGTGTTGGCGGTGATTCGGTGCGATATTGTGTTTCCTGGCAAGGATGAGGACGTGAGTGAATAGACTTGTGAGACTGGGTTTGGGGAGAAAGTATTCTCGACACTTTTTGATTTGCATTTTCGTTTCTTTTTCTTCTTTTTCTTGCTTTTTCGGTGGGGGTTGATTCTTGATCCATCTGCGTCTTTGCGGCTTCATGTGCAGTTTTTGTTCTCGGCTTCTCTCGAGACTTTTGTCCGGCTTGACTGTTCATACTCGCTTGGTTTGTATGTGGGGATTCCTTCATTTTCTGGCGTTTGGAAGCGGATTCTTTTTTTTTTTTGTTGTGGGATTTAGCGATCGCATGTTTGGGTGGTGTCTCTTTGGCGCTGGGTTGCCTTCGTTAGCCTCATCTTCATTTTCAAAGAGTATAGAGATAGACTGTTTCACATGATTTCAAAACAGATCTGATTCAATGTCAGTTTTTTGCTTGACCACGAGATATTAATCATTCATGTCGCGAGTATCTGTCTCAAGAGAATGTGTATCTGATGAGCAATTACTGGACACTGCTGAGGACTGGGCTGTAGAGTGATCGAGACAGAGGAGAAAGTTTGAAGAGACACCGTCCTTTTCCACCGCGGGAAGAAACGTCCCCATTCAAACCGAATTACATCTTTTCAGAGTAAGGTCTCAAACCGAACTCTGAAAGGGGGCAGGAGTAAACAAAACAGAAATAAAGAAAAAAAAAACACATGACATTCGATTACGATCCACCAAGCCCCAAGTCATGCATGATCAATGAATCTTCTACTTCAAGAGTTCCTCTTGGCTTCGTTCTTGACAATCAACGCCGTCAAGAACTACTAGGCCCCAGCACCGCGTCGAGGTGGGAACTCATCGCTGGAGTAAATCGCGAAATAAATGGTCAAAAGATAAATGGCAAAAAGGCAAATAAATGGCTGCAAGATAGATGGCAAAGTGAGAGGAAAAAAAAGGCAGAGAATGAGTGAAAGGATGGTCAAGAAATGGCAGATGGTAAATGGCAACGTATGAACAAGAGGACTCTGTGGCTACAACCGCAACAAGACCGGCCGGTGCTGGGACCAGCAGGGCAAGTGGGGAGTCGGTGAGAGTTGGGGTGGAGGTATGTGCGGAACGAAATGTACAAGGATGGTGTAAGTGGGAGAAGATGGTAAGAAGATGGGATATGTACGGAGTGGAATGTCCAAGAATGGGTAAGTGAGAGTAGATGGTGGCAAGATGAGATATGTTGAGGGTTAAATGTGCAACGGTGTGTATGAGACAGAAGATGGCGAGATGGAAGAATATGTGGCAGAGGAAATGTACAAAGATGAGAGATGGTAGAAATGTACGAGGATGAGGAAGTGGCAGAAGATGACGAGATGGGGGATGTGTACGAGAAATGAAATAAATAAAGATGAAGAAGGGTGAAAGGTGTCAGGGTATGGCATGGACAAGATGACATGAGATAAGGAAGAGATGATGTTGTGTGATGGAAAAATGAAGATTGAAGGAAGAAGTGAGAGGGAAAATCAGGGGTTTAAATACCCTCGACGTGCGCAGGCTCTCTGAACTCTAGGAAGCAAACATTTCGGTGTTATCATAATATTGATATTTTGGTCGGTCTACGTTGATATGTTGACACGACATCGTGTCAACATTGCCTGCCAATACGCCATACGCGCGATGTTGCCGCGCTACGGAGGTTTGACAAACAACTTAATTTCCAGCCGCTTCAGGAACCAACAAGAATTGTCAAGCAGAGACCTATGGCGAAAGAAAAAGAAACCAAATGAAAGAAAGAAAAAAGTTGAAAGTAAAAGAATCAAAAAGAAAGTCAAGGGAAAACAGTAAAAAGTGAGTTGCTCTTGGCTTGATCCCTTTTCAGGGACTACTAGGCTCCAGCACCACAACAAGGTGGAAACTCATCGCTGGAGGAAAATGCAAAATAAATGTTGAAGACCAGGCAAAAGGTAAATTTTTAAAAAAGGGAATCTGCCCGTGTCCATGTCGGAGTCTGTAGGGTAGAGTGGTTGGAAAAGATATCAGTAGCGTATAAAGCTCATCAAAGGAGGCAACGAGGATGAATCCACGTAAGTAGCAAGAGATGACAGCAGATCTCAGTACTGCGCGAATTGCAGAAGGGGATTTAGAAGAATAAGTCGACAGGAGAATCTAGAGCTCATCAAATGGAGCTTACAGGGATGGATCCCCGTAAGTAATAAGAGATGACACCAGATTTCAATACTGCATGAGTCGCGGAAAATAATATGAAAGATGATTTCGAGTTGCAAAGACAGGATATCTGGAATGTAGAAATGGACGACTAAACTGCGTGGGCTAAAAAGGCATGAGAAGCGATTGTACGTAATACGAGTGAAGAGGCATGTTGAAGAAGTTGAAAACGGATCGAGGACTACGGGAGGGTGGTTTGAATGGCACGAAACTCTTTACTGGGTCTTGATGTAGGTCTTGGTGTAGTTTTTACGTGATAGGGTTGGCTGTAATGGAGGCTGGGTGGCAAAATCCCGAGTCGTACTAATTTGGCTGACACTAGCGAAGGAGTCGTGAGCTAATCGAGAGCATGTGTTTTTATGTTTAATGAAAAATTGCCTTTCATGTCCCCAGAATCACTTGGGAATCTTGAGTCTTGGTGAAGTCAAATCCTGGATGTTGCCTGGAACGTGATTCGTCGTTGCTAAAGAATGATCTGTCTTCCCAACCGCTCAAAACCACACCTTGATAGTGTTAGAGGTCGGGGCTCGGAACTTGTCGAAAACGATTATCACCAAGTTGTTGCAGGAGTTGAAACAAAGAAACATTATTTATGTATCTGAAATATTGTCGAATTGAAATCTTCAAGTTTCTCTGGAGATCTGGTCGCAGTTTGTACATCTGTAATTCGAGTCGTTGGAGTGTTGAGTCAAGAAAGTATACTTCAGCGCCATGTGGACCCAATCGCGCAAATGCGGGCTGTTCCGATCCAGACGCGGCTGAGCGCAGGCGCGACAGCCGCTTATCTGATCTGATCTCGAGGGTGGACCACCCCATCCATATGGTCGGGCCATACCTTGTTATCAGCTTCTTCTGTCGACTGAAATGATGGCTACCGTCCTCATCTTGAAACTTTGGAGCACTGTATGTATTTTAGCTGTACTATCACAACTCCGTATGGCGGCGTATTCACGCACATACAACGGTCTAGGGTTATTACGGCACATCCGAACAACTATCAACCTCTACCGCTTATATATACAGGGTCAGGGTCAGGGTCAGGGCGACACCCCCAATCACAGATACTTCTAGTTTTTTATGGCTTTCCAGTCGATTAAGATCCATCATCCACTTGGGGTGAGGGCTCTGCGATAATAATTCACTGTGTTAGTTCCCTTGAGAAGATATTATCATGGAGAAATCGAGGAGTGAATCATACAGGCGCAACGATGAGATCTCAAGAACACACTGAACCGCGGAAACACCAACAGCTGGCAATGCATATGATACCAGCCCTGGATCGCATATTAAATTGAGCTTGACGGACATATAGTATCTCCTGCTCTGTGTCTCTTGCTGCATCATTCTGCCAAAGGATTTCAGAGTGACTTCGAAATTGAAGCACCAAAAGATAATCAGTCTGATAGTCCAGCTACTTAACCATCGAAGCTGGCTATTCAACCACCCTTGCTTTATTCTCTCCGCCCGCTCACCTCTTTCTTACGCTCAGCAACACTCGTCCGTATACATCCTCTTCTCATTTGTAACAACTTGTTCATCTCTATCTTGAACAGCTGGGAGCAGCTGCAGCATTTGCACTGAGCCTGGAAGGAAGGCACCTGATTTGTCTACGAGGTCCATCCTCGCATCGTGGTCAAGATCCCGAGAGCTGAATGTGGTGACTTTGGGGGGGGGGGGGGGGGGAGAGAGAGAGAGAGAGAGAGCAATTTCGCAATAAACTCAAGATCGATGAGATATTTTCTCAATATCAGCCTTGTCCTTATATAGTCTAGCGTTGACTCTACGCAGACAAGGGAATTTTTATGGAGTACGTGCGAGGTACGACTCTAATGAGCGTTCGACGATTGCGTTCACTGACAGACTCATTAGATGTAAGACTCTTCTCAAAAATAGATCATCATACTTTTGACCAGAAACAGTCGTGGTTGCTGGCAAACAAAGTGGATGGAACCACTTTCTCTATGAAACGAATGGATTAATGACTTTACTCAAGCTTTTTCCCTTCTAGAATAGCTTGCTCTCGCATATGGCGACCTTCATCCCGAGAAACGGTTGCTCGATCTTAATCAATTAAAATTTTCGGATTTTGGTGATATGGCCTTCCATGGACAAAGACTTGGCAGTAAAGAGCAGGATCGCAAGTGACGTGAGTCTTCCGGTGACCCAGATCCGCGAACCAAACAATTTGCCCTAGGATCGGTTTACTACCTTATACCTAGGCTACGGCCTTCAGGCTTACAGTGGTCGAATTATGACCGAAGATCCTTAAGAGCACAGATGTGAAATTGCAGAAAGACTGCAAAACATGGAATTTCCAAAATTAGATCGTGATTTATTAATTGACGGCGCTGTCACCAAGTACTGTGGAAATAAATATGCTAGGTACGCTGGAGGGTGAGTCAGGCATTCATCAGACCCGAAAGTAACCGATTCAAGACGATATTAGTTTAGAGATTGCTCAAAGACAGACTCATATGTACTCGAATAAGGCGTGGAGACTCTGCACAATCCCCTGAACAGGAGGACGAGCCTAGCTAAGAACTATTGTGTTTTCAGGAAAAAAGGTAATATCTTGCTGCATTCCTCGAAATTCTGTAGACTGCGACAAATCCAGAGCGTACGACTTTGCTGGCATGTCTCCCGTTGGGGGAAAAAAGGTAAGCATGCAGGTTCAAGAGACGGCAAGCTCTGCATGGAACCCAAGGCCAAGCAGGCATTTGCGCCTTGCAATGCTGATACTGAGCTTAATATTGACGACTAAGTTGCAGCTCGCGACCGCGACAACTTGAATTTCGAAAACTTTGATCATCATATTCAATATTTTCTATGTACACCAAACACCACCACAGTCAACAGATTAGCAATGCAGATGCGGGAAAAGAGACAAGATAACGCCGGGTATCATGACGGTCCGGTGATGGACCAAGATAATGCAAAGACTTTTTTTTCCCTCGAAGACGCTGTCACCTTTGGCAGAAAGGTGCAAGATCTCAGGCAAAGTTCAACGGAGACCAGACGCAACAAGTGACCGGAAAGGCCTTTTTTTTTGAAAGAGATTAAGCGACTTTCCGGCCGATGTTACCGATTCCACGGCCCACAACACTCACGATCACATCACCATTCTCATTCTCTCCAGTTGCGTCACGGATACCCCAGCCTGGAGCGCCAAATTTGGCCAAATCACGAGCCAGTTGGATAGTGTTGGGATCAGCGATAACCTCGCGTCCTACTTGCAAGCGACCCACATCTTCAGACCCCATCGTCATCAGAGTCAACATGGTAGTGACTGCCGCCGGGGGCACACAGCCACCCTTGGAAATGGTCTCCAACAGCTGGAACGCGCACTTCCTACCAATATCCTCGGGAGCCTCACCACCAGAGGGCAGAGAAGCCACATCAGCCGAGTAAAGACAGCCAGTGGAAGACTCAGCGACAAGAGACAGACCAAAGCCGAGTCCAATCTTCTTCTTCGCATTGGGGTTGTTCTTGTCTGGCGCAGGAACGAGAGGGGCCGAAGCGACATCAGAGAAGATATACGTATCGGGACTGAGTGGGTTGAGAATTCCACGAGCAGACTCGATCATACGGGCGTTGTTGGAGCCGGACACACCGACCGAGTACGCAACACCACGCACGCGCTTGATGCGTCCCGCATTCATAAGGTGCAGGGTCTTGGGAAGACGTATCTGGTGGCCAAACGTGAATTGCACTTCACCACCACCCCCGCGACCATTGGGTCCAGGGTTTGACCTCTTCAGAATGCGCAGCTCGACGTTGTTGAACATGCCGAATTGATTGTAGAGAGGAAGAATCGCGGTGCGGACGCTATCGACGGACATGTCTCCCGTGGGTGTAGCAGAAGTGATCACACCAGGCCCGGTGAAAAGAACCTTCAGCGGCGATTTGGAGAACGGCGCGAGCAGGCACAGAGGAATCAAAAAGTAACTCAACCCGCGACTGCAGTTTGAGGGAAGTTCGTGATGAATAACACCGCCACTGGCGCCGACACCAGTAGCACTGCCCGTGATCAAACCGGGCTTATAGACCAGGATCGTACCGGTGTACGAAATTTCCATCTCAGAGCCATTGGTGACAGCTTCGAGCAACCGGAGGAAAGAAATCTCATGCGGTGCCAAGCCAGGGTTTGTAGGCGACGATGAGCGGATTTGTGAGATGTGTACTGTGCGACCGGTCAAGGTTGAGAGAACCAGTCGGTAGACCAGATTATGATGCGTGGTGAACCGCAAGGGGGGTTGGGATGTCGTGGCCATCTTGTGCGCTTTACTGTCGTTTCTCTCTTCTTGAGCAGTCTCCGCATGAAGCTCTGCCAGATCGAAAAATGAAAAATTGGCGGCTAGAGGTTGATCCGATCCGGGACGTCGGGATAACTCCGAGCGGTCTGGACCTTATCTCCGCGGGGGGGGGAAAGATCAACTGGCGTCACCGTTTTGATTATCTTGTGGCGCGTTAATCTGATCCGCTGATCTTTCATCCTGACATCCGACCAGCTCAAAGAAAATTATATTTTCTTTCGTCTTTCACCACGAGCAATAATTTCGGACTTGATATATTTGCAACTCCCATTTCTCATTAGTACAAGTCACACATGATGCTTCCTCCAGCCCTCAACATTCCAAAATGGTACGATTCCTTGTTAACTGACAACCCCCCGCATCACCCACCTCTCGTCACCCCTCAATTGTCTTGTGCAGCTGCAGTCCTCAATCCCTAGGCGATGGCTGTCCGGGAAATATTCTCAAATTCAACTATTAATCGGAGTCACTAAAATTTATGAATCTAGGCTCGAAAAAAACTCCCATCTCCTCCAACCCCCTGTTAACAACTACTGCGTCTACCATCCATCTACCCCCGCGACGGCCGGCTACACAGTCATGATTGTCGGCGGTCCCAACGCACGAACAGACTACCACATCAACACAACGCCTGAATTTTTCTACCAATACCGAGGATCGATGCTGCTCAAGACAGTAGACACCTCCACGACGCCGCCCACCTTCCACGACATCCCTGTCCACGAGGGATCCATCTTCTTGCTCCCTGCAAACACGCCTCATTGTCCCGTACGATTCAAAGATACAGTCGGTGTCGTGATGGAGCAACCTCGACCGGAGAATGCCGTAGATATCATGCGGTGGTACTGCAGGAATTGCCAGGAGATTGTGTGGGAGAAACGATTTGTATGTACAGATCTGGGCACTCAGGTCAAGCAGGTCGTGGAGGAATTCGCGGCAGATGAGGAGAAGAGGAGATGCCAGAACTGTGGACAAGTTGCTGCGGTGAAGTTTGCGGAAGGGGAGCTGGTTCAACCGCCTGCGCAGCCTGAGTGATGGATATGGATGCCGCATTTTGCTTTTGGGCCCAAGTTGGAGCCCTTAACCCCCTGGAAGACTTTGCTTGCTGCAAAGTGGTTTAATCAAGTTCATTTTTACTATTCTTAGCTGGTGGAGGGGTCAGTGGCATGCAGTAGGGAGATTAGTCTGAGACTGCGATTGTATTATCACACGGGTAGGGTAAAGGACATGTGTTAGGCTTCGGAGTGGATTCCGGGAGTATTGAACTTGTATAATAGAATGATCCTTTGAGTCTATAGCTTTCTGAAAACGTCACAGCAACAAGTTCAAAAGTGAGATGCTTCCAGATCGGATGAGTCTGGGTGAAAGTGACGCTGAAGAACTCGACACATCTTGTGGCATATACAAGCCCCAACATGGATGTCCACGACACATACGAAAGTCAAGATGAGTCATCCATGGAGAACATGACGGGATGAAGATGCAGATGAAGATTGACCTCGAAAAGCCAATCAAGAATATTTGGAGTGATTAGGCCATTGAAAATTGTACAGACTCGCTTGGATGATAGTTGCATGAAGAATGGAGAGAATAATACACAGATGGAATCGCAAATGGACACCCGTGCGCGAGTGAGACGTGACCATAACCACCACCATAATCGAGCATCTCCACCCTGGCACTGGCTCTTGATGAAGTGCAACATGAAGAGAGACTGATCAGAAGGACCCGGAAAGGATAGAGGATGGCTGCTTCCAAGTGCGAATCCCTGATGAATAATGTAGGGGAAAACCGAAGTAACTTCACATAGAGATGACGCGTCTTGATAAACCTCGGAATAACCGACGAATTATCACGAAGGCCAGCCCTACTCGTCAAAAGGACAATCAATGCTCTCATGGCCGTCTCGCTCGCAGAGAGCACACCATTTGGACTCGTCAACGATCCCCGAAGACTTACCGGCAACAGGCGCCATCGACGAGCCGAGGCCCCCGATGCCCTTCAAGCCCTCGAGCACCACATCCCGGCCAGTCTTTTGAGAGGGAGTACTGGTTGCAGCAAGGCTCTCTGCGGATGCGGCATGGTGCAGAGTGGTCTTGTTATCCACTGACAGGGCTGCAGGTTGCTCCACAGGCGCGGCAGACGGGCTCTCGTCCTTTTGAGCACCCGCGTTACCAGCACCAAACATGCTCGTACAGTTCAGGATGTCGTGTCCGCCAGTCTCACAGATCTCACACCATAAAGCGTCGTCGTCGGATGATCGCTCTGATTCAGGCATAGGTGCGAGTCGTGACTGAGACGAATTAGAATAGGCCCGATGATGTTGTCGCTGCTCACTGGGTGAAAGATCATGCCAGTCGTTTGGTACCACTGTTCGGTCCGAGAGCCGGTGCGGGTGGTTTACGGCAGTGGCCAACTGCACGCTGTTCGAGGAGTTGGACAGTTTGTGGTGAGGTTTCGGCGCGATTGTTGCCGTCGAGTCACGGTTATGGTCTTCAGCTGAGCTCAGACGCATTTCCTGTAACTGTTGCTCGAGCTCCTCAATGCGAGTGTCCTTGGTGTGCGCAGTCACCTCAACCTCCTTCAACCGTTGCTCCAATTGCGAGATCTGTTCGGCCTGTTGTTTTTGAGTTTCCGAGGACTCGTCGTCATTGGAGCCGTTGCCATTGGGATTGCCTCGACTCAATGAATGGATGATCGCCTTCAGACCCCGGATTTCATCGTCCTTTTGTTCAAGCTCGTGCGAGACGCGCGGGCTTTCACTTGCCACCTGCGCATTGCGCAGAGCGGTCGCCGATTGCTCTTTTTCCTTCTTCAACTCGAGTTTTGTCCGTTCGACCTCTCCGCGGAGGAACTCCACCTCGGCTCTAGCTTCGGCCTCGCCTCGTCGGGCATCCTCCAACCCCTCTTCCAGTTCCGACACCAGCTCCTCAAGCTGTTTGAGCTGTTCGGCCACGATCTCCACATCTTCGCCGCGATTCTGCAGCTCATTGTTTTGTTGCATGAGCTCATCCAGGCGTTGTTCATATACTCGTTCGGTCTCGGATGCGGCAATTTCAAGGGTATCCAGCGTGCTCCGGAAATCTGCTCGGTGGCCATCGAATTCGGCGGTCAACTGCGCAATACGTTCATTCCTCTCCCGAAGCTGCGCCCGAATGTTCAAAGCATCTTCTCCCTCTAATTCCTCCATGGTCCGTTGGAATTCACTGAGCGTCTTCGATTGCTCATCCAGCTGCCGGTCCCGATCCAACAATTGCCTCTCCAGACTCTTTATCTGATCTCTCAATTCTTGTAGTTCAGCCGAGGCATGTTGGCTGAGGTCCGATGGTCGGCCGTATGATGACATATTGTCGTCCTCCACACTGATTCTCGACGCTGGTCGATCGGACAGGCGAGACGGCGCCTTGATCGGACTGCGGGGGTAGCCATTCATATTAGAGGCTCGCGAAGCTGCGGACGGCGTCCGGAGACCCCCCAAGCTAAGTTTTGGTGGCGAGACAGCTGTTCGGGGGGATTCAGGACGAGGCAGAGACGGCCGTCGAATCCGAGGACGAGACATGGCTGGACTCGGGCCGACCGATTTGCTGAAGCTCGGCGGAGCGCGCCCCGGAGTAGTTGGAGGTGCAAAGGTGCTTGCTGATGCGGATGGATTCCGTCGAGTCACGTATTTGGAGTTGTTCATAGGGACGAAGATTCCCGACCCCGGGATCGAGGTTGCAAAGTACTTGCGACCTTCCACATCGCCGCTATTCTTCCCTCGTCGCGCATGTTCAGGGCCCAGTTCAATGCCCGCAAACCGACCAGGTTTACCCGCCACCGTTCCGAGATACTTGACGGTGCCGTACATGCCTCCGGGCACGTTGACGGTGTCGCCCACCTTGATGTCGTCCATGGCCGCCATAATCTATTTTTTTGTTCGGGCTCCCACCGAATAGCACACTCGTTGCCTCGGAGCGTCACGGTCTACTGCTGAACCGCTGTCAAAAAGATGTCACGGCCGATGGGAAGGCAAATGAGAGGGGGGTGGGGAGGAGAGAGAGAGAGCGAGAGAGAGAGATTGGAGTAGGCGACGAGGAGGTGGACACAGTCTCGAAAAGAAAGGCCGGTGGAGAGGTTGTTCAGGAGGAGACGAGATGATTCCAACGAAATGGAAGCAGAATCAATGCCATCGGGTCAGGAAAGCATGGACGCCCAACGACCTGCAATGGCAGGAAATCAAATTTCTGGAACGACAGCGCCCGAACGAAAGACGTGCGCAGTTACTGTAGCAGTGTATCCACGCGACACGATGGGCAATAATTTCAAGGTGGGTGGAAAGGGGCGGCGGGACAACAAATCAGCGTAAACAAACCCCCGGCAGCTGGGCGGAGATGTGGGCGATGACGGTGTGTACCAACGAGTGACAATGCAGCACGGGCACAGAACAAGAGGGTGAGAAGTACCCAACAGTACTCAGATGACATCTGGTCTTCGAGCTTGGTGATGTACATATACTCGTCTACGAGGAGTTGTATACTAGTAATAGTTCGTAGTCGGCCTCTGTCTGTACTCAAATTGACTTCAGAGTTCCAACACCCCCGATTTGGTTATCCTCATTCACTGGACCGTTCCATGGATACGAGAAAGATCTTTCCAAGCTTTTGAATGGACCAAAAAACCCCCCAAGAGCCATCAATGCAACGAGTGGACACTCTGACACCCTTCCCGCTCCACCCCCGAAAGGCGCCCGAATCTCTTCCTCGTTCATCACTTGGTTACATTCAGCTTCCCTCGTGAACCACCTACTCCCTGGTCAGATACCAAGCAGTCGCCTATTCAATCATTCGAATTGACTGCAGCTTTCTCCTTGCCGAACACATCTAGCTGCACGCCTCTCCACTTTCGGATCGCGCACTGTCTCACTGCCCTTGGGCGCTAGTCGCAGCATCCCAACGCAGCAACGGCTCGTTACAGTCTGTTTCCCTATTGCGCTCAAAGCTTGTTGTCAATCAGAAGTTCGAGAAGAACTTTACTTGGAAAATGGCGCAGTACTTCTTCGATCTACTGTACAACTTTACAGATTGCATGTGCTGCTTTCCGAGTACGCCGCAACTGAAGATCAACAACCGTAGCTTCAAGCTACTGCGTCTCCTGGGTGAGGTAAGGACAACGGGCCCGTCGCCATGGAGGCACATCCGACCTGGAAGAGACCTGACATGAAAGTCGCTCTCTCAGACAATTTTAGTCACAAAGCTAATTTTCTTCATTTGTTTTTTCCCCTCGAACAGGGCGGTTTCTCCTACGTCTATCTCGTGCAAGACAAGACAACCTCGGAGCTATTCGCGCTCAAAAAGATCCGCTGTCCGTTCGGCCAAGAATCCGTGTCGCAGGCGCTCAAAGAAGTTGAAGCCTACAGTCTATTCACCTCACAAAAAAATATCATTCACGCAATCGACCACTGCGTCTCGACGGAATCAGGATCCAAATTCCGGTCGGATGGCGGCGAACCCGGATCGAAGACGGTCTACATCCTCCTGCCGTACTATCAGCGCGGGAATCTGCAAGATGCGATCAATGCCAACCTCGTCAATCACACTCGATTCCCGGAGAAGCGGTTGATGGCGCTGATGCTCGGGGTCGCCCGAGCGCTCAAGGCGATGCATCAGTACCGGGTTCAGAGCGGGTCCGCCTCGACCCGGAAGGCCAAGGCGGTTCGACGAGAAGGCGAAGAGGCGGATAATGAAAGGACCATGCAGATGAAGCCCAAGCGACGGGCGGGCCGCAGCGCAGACGAGGAGGACGATGAGAACGAGCCATTGATGGATGATGAAGTGACGCAGAGTCAAGAGGGTGTACAGGAGGGTGGTCTGCGCCCCTACGCGCATCGTGATATTAAGCCTGGTTTGTACCCTCTTACCTAGTACTCGGCTCTTTTTTTTCCTCTTATGTTGGAAGTTGCTGCTGACCGGTGGTCTCATAAACAGGCAATATCATGATAGACGACGACGGCCAGAATCCTATTCTTATGGATTTGGGCTCTCTTGCGCCGAGTCCCATTGCCATCACCTCTCGGTCATTGGCCTTGGCCGTACAAGATACCGCTGCCGAGCACAGCACAATGCCCTATCGCGCCCCGGAATTGTTCGACGTCAAGACCGGCTCGATCATCGACACCAAAGTTGACATCTGGTCCCTCGGCTGCACACTGTACGCATGCTTAGTCGGCAAGAGCCCCTTTGAGGCTCGTAGCGATGAAACTGGCGGCAGTCTGAGCATGTGTGTGCTCGGTGGGGATTGGCGCTTCCCAGATGAAAAGTCAGGCGCAACGAAAGGGAAGGCCAAGGTCGGTGGCGAGGCGGAGACTTCGTCCGGTAGCAGTGAGCAGGTGATCAGTGAACCGGTGAAGGAGGTTGTGCGCAAATGTCTGCAAGTCGAGCCAGCGGACCGGCCGGATATTGATGAATTGATTCAGATGATGACGGATGTCATCAACGAGTTGCCAGACGATGATGGCCTTGCTTAGGGCAAGGTCGTACTGCGAGTTTTCTCATCTCACTTTGCTCCCGTGGCATCTCAACAGGACCATTGCAATCTAACTTTTTATGTCTTCTCGTTTGTGCTTTCTTTCTTTGACAGCCGACAGGCTCGGTTTGGTTTTCCTCATGTGTGCAATCATGCTGGTGGCGATTTGTACAGTACAGTCCTGAGCGCGAATAATCTCTGAATACCGATAATATTTGCAGTTGTGCTTTACGGTCGAATATCCCAGCTTGAATCTCAAGTCTTCCCTTATTTCTACCCCTCATCAAAAACACTTTTTTCGATCAGCTTGCAGGAAGGTTAGCACCGCCCATCCGCGACAGCTGGACGCTTTTTGGGGACTTTCTCATCATGACGAAACATTCGCCATCCCCAAATCATTGTTTATAATCGTTCACATCAGACCCAGCGCCAACGCTCAAGTCAAAAACTCTCACTACAAACTCGTATCTTGCAGATTACCACAATGAGTCAACAATACCACGCCGACACCAAGGGAACCGATATAATTGAATGGTTCCCGGAAAGAGTCCAAAATAAGACCTGTAAACCCTCAATTCCTCTTCTCCTCCTATCCCACGTCTCCACCATTCACATGTAACACATCTTGTCTTACTCCTCCAGTCTGATCAAACCCCACGCAGTCATCCTCGCAGGCTTCACTCACGACAATCTCGCCGCAACAACAGCCGACACTCTCGCCCACGCTCACGCCGCCTGCATCATTTTGACCGGCAATGGTCCCCAATCGGACATCCAGCCTTCGATCGACACCCTTAATCGCAAGCACCCCCAGACCAAAATTCTTTACATTCGCGCCGATCCAGGCCGTCTATCCAGCATGACCCAGGCCGCACGCACGATCAAAGGCCTGACTATCCCGATCGACGGTCTTGTCTGCTATCCCACCGTTATGACGGCCGAGTGGGAGAAGACCGCCGATGGAATCGAGTCGCATTTTCAGAAAATTACCTGGCGTATTTTGTGTTCGTGAATTCCTTGTTGGAGGCGCTGTCGGTGGGAGCGAGGGTGGTGGTGTTGACGACGAGCGTGCGGAGGGAAGCGCCGGCGCCGCGGTGGGAAGATATTAATTTCGCGGTATGTGACTTGTTGTTTCTTCTTCTGAAGAAGAAGAAGAAGAAGAAGACGAAGACGGTTGAATTCCCCCGAGTCGATTGGAAAGGGTAGACGACGAATCCTCCTTGTGAAATGAGGGATAATGCGGGTTGGAGGATCAATTCCTCGCAATTTTTGGGGGTGCCTATGAATCTGACTCGTGCCTTTACGCAGAACGGAGAAAGATATCATGCCCTGGATGGTTACTCACGGTCAATGTTTGCGAATATTCAATACGTCAAATCTCTCGCCCAGATCTGCACCGATGAATCGATTGCGGTGTTTTCTGCAAACCCCGGGAGTCAGTGCCATGACCTTCTCTCTCTTTTGTTTCCCCCTCGTTCTTCCAAGCTTTTCAAGAGCCGTCCTTCTGAGGTTCAAGTTGAAAATAACACCGCCACAGACACCAAACACAACATTCAGACATACGTCTCCCCTGAGGAAGTCGGATCTTGGCTTCAGCGAAAGAAAAATGGTATGTTGGAACCCAGTTCATAGGTGATATTTTCAAGAGGAGGAAAGAGACCAGGCGCTCTTGCTAGGTACCTATCGGTTTTGACTAACCAGCGTCATCATCATGTTCCTCTAGCCGGAGAAGATCTCCCCATCCTACTCCAGCAAGCTCCCAAGTCTCAAGCCCAAGCGAGTGCGACTATTCTTCGAGGTCTCCTCGACCCTCTACTTGCAGGTGAAACTCTCCTCTGTAGCTGTTTCCGCCCCCCTCCCCCCTCCAAAAAACGGGACACAGTAACCCAAGACCAAGGGAAATATTCTGCTAATTATGCCCTGCGTATCAGACCAATCTGGCGCATTACTAGATAACTGCGAGGCAATCACTCTCCCCAACCTTGATTTCCCCCAAGGTGAAAGAAGTGCAAAGACGCTGTGGAAACAGAGTGAGGTGTTTATTGAGGCGGCAGGTTTAAGTGAGACTGTTTAGACTTGTGGGTATCTTTGAAGGCGAAGTAGGCCGAGTCTGGTTCAGCTACGTAATTGCAGAAAAAACGTCCGTTTGAGAACAGTTTTGATCTTGTGATTGGTGTGATTCTCGAATCCTGAAATCTTACATTTGCCGCGAGTACTGTGATTGGTAGTTGAAGTGTGCTTTATGTTGTTGGTAAAACTTGCCTGAAAGATAAGCAGTGCTCACCTTGTTTGAAGGGGGGGTTGTCCCGTCTTTTGATATAGTTATCTGTAAAATATACATGCTTTCTATCGTTCCAGGCGTGAGATGTAGACGGATCAATGGTGGACCTCCTTCCAAAACGAGGATAGACAAACAGCTCCAGTTACCTACCTACTGTATCTAACCGCAGATGCAGGGGGTCATTAGAAATTACGATAAGAAGCTGTGATTCGGTTGTTTCCAGCGCGCTGCACGTGGGGGAAACATTGTGGAATGTCTCCACGGATCATGGGGTTGCAAGACGGAACACCTTTACTTGATACCAACTAGTACGACCTTCTTGAGTCGGGTACTTGCTGCAAGAGCTGAACTCATCGGTGGTTTCTCTCAGACTAATTCCGCCCTGTTAAAAAAGGGTCACTTCAAAAGAAGCCACTGGCTCCTTTCAGGCTGTCGAGTACAATCCTGTCATGTCGCAAAGATTTTAAAAATCTCAGGTTTGAAATCGCCACTGAAATCTCACATTTCTTTTTTCTTTTTTCGGATCGATATGGCACATTAAATTAAAAAAAGATAAAATTTCCCTATCTTAAGAGGGAAAACCTCCAATCTCAAAAACTGTAGAGGCAAGCATCTCGGATTCCTGAATCAGCTCCGGCCGGAAAGAATTCCGCCAGAGGGGGAAATGGACGATAAGCATTCAACTACCGGACCTCCAAGAAACCGACAACCCCCTCCCGTACAGCCTCGGCGCGGGGAAATGGACAGGGGAGATCAATGTAGCTCACTGGCTGAGTCTTCGTCTGGTTAGTGTCACTGTCGAGTCAAATCAGGATGGATCACGCGCCAATGGCAAGGGTTTGCATTCGGCACATCCGCTAACCCCTTTCTATGCCGTGGACTGCGCTTATCTTTTGTTGACACTCGCTGACAGGGCAGGTCATGTAGCATGCTT
Organism: Penicillium sp. PF2412A; assembly: GCA_023626555.1. Classification (NCBI taxonomy): domain Eukaryota; kingdom Fungi; phylum Ascomycota; class Eurotiomycetes; order Eurotiales; family Aspergillaceae; genus Penicillium; species Penicillium sp. PF2412A. The sequence continues at coordinate 646,945 of JAMAHA010000001.1, forward strand.
TGTCGTGTAGTGTCATGGAGGAGTGCGCTGATCGTATCCGGTGGTATAATAGGTACTGGTGAAGGAAGCGGATGGTTTTCATTTCGACTGGAACATTGTCGAATCGGATCATTTCGATATCAAGGTATATTAAACACCATTGACTTGGTTTTTTTCTGTTCTTGATGGATGACAGTCGAGATAGAACGAAAATCATTTACGTCGGAACAGGGTTGAGATGGAAAGATTTCAGCTCACCAGTTCCCACTCGCTCCAAAAGACAAACCTGGCCTAGAAATGTTCTTAACTGGTCTTCCTCTTGTTGAACTGTATGATCAATCATTATTGTATAGCTTCACAGCAGCAGTGATCCCCTCACGGCGTTCCTAGGTATGCCTCTGTCGATCTACATCACTTATCTCGTTACCCCTCACGGGCCATTGCCACCAGTAAGCAAGCAAATCTACACGCCCGAGAAGAATACTGGCCAGTGACCTCCGTCGATAACTCAGTACTCAGCTTGCATTCCTGGAAGTATCTGACAGTCTTTTCCGGAACCATGCCGGCGGGACTGCGCCCGTCATTCTGGAGTGTAATCCGGACCTGCTGTACTTCCCCCATCGTTGGCCCCCCGCTTTGATAACAATCTGATGCTTACCCGCTGCTGTCGAGGACGATCGAATGAATATGTGGCTATTGCCTTGCCCCAATTTTATTACCTATCAACGCATATCTCAGTGATCCAACCTCTCTTCTCTTGGAATTGCTATCAATTGTCTTACTTTTTTGACCTGTTGGGATCAAACACCCGCAGTTCATCCCGTTCCCTGGCCAGGAGGTCCATCTTCCCCGTGTCTATCCCTTCCGTACGTCTTCATCGACCAGCAGCCCAGGACAATCTTCAGCATCGTTAAGTTTTCCAATAAACAGTCAATCATCCCGTCTGTACCTAGTTCAACATACACACCTCTTCTTCTTCCGCAGTCTCATCGACTATGAGTTCAGATATTGATACCTCCATCATCCCCGGAACCGTTACGCTCGTTGATGTCAACCATGTTCTCCTGCACACCCGCCACCTGGACCACGGCGATCGCGACATTGTTCTCATTCCCACCCCGTCGCAAGACCCTGATGACCCGTTGAACTGGAGTCCCAAGAGAAAGCTGCTGTCGACCGTCTGCGTAAGCATGTAAGTCTACCCCTTCACTCCTCCTCCTCCAAGCTGCCATTCAGTCAATGCTCTGTTCGTTTCATTTCCAACTCGACCGACCAGAAACTTGCCCGAATTGAAAAGTCCATATATCACAGTCCTGTCCTCTCTTTGCATAAATTGCTAAAAAAAAAAACAAATCTTCCCATATGGATACTTTCCGTTGATCTAATATCCCTTGATTCTTCGATTAGATACACCCTGTTTGCAGGAATCTCCGCCTCCGTGGTATATTCTGTCCTCACGCCCTTGTCAAAGGAGACTGGATTGGAAGTGAGTACGTTGAATGAAGGAACGGGGTATATGTTTTTCGCAGCAGGATGGGGTCTATTATTCTGGCAGCCATTTGCCATGTCATTTGGGAAGAGATTGACGTATTTGCTTTCGTTGGCGGGACTTTTGGTAAGTTTTTTTTTTCTTTCTTTCCTTTCTCTCCGTGTTCATCTCTATTGTCAAGGGCATTTTCATACATATTTTTCCACGGTGACGTCGTCACTGGTGCGAATAGTGGCTAATCTTTTCCCCTTTGCTCTGTCTTTTCTTTCTCGGCAGGCAACTTCAATGTGGGGGTAAGTCCTGAACTATACAATTCTACCGTGTTTGATCTTTTTTTTCTCTTTTTTTGAAAATTCGCCTGGAGCTCACCATGACGATTCGACACTGCTAGTCCTTATGCCAGCACCAACGCGCAATGGATCGCCCGAAGTAACATCATGGGATTCTTTCTTGCCCCCATTGAAGCCCTTCCCGAAGTCAGCGTGACGGACGTGGTAAGACCAATTGAATCCATCCTCCAACCAAAAACTACCAGCCTTTCTCTTCCACCGTACGCAAATCCGATGCAACTCACTAACCATCTCTTGATTCCCTCTTCTCTCTCGCGAAGAGAGAGAGAGAGGAGGGGGGAAGAGTTGGAATCAAATAGTACTTTACCCACGAACGCGGCTCATACATGGGCCTCTACGCCTTCTTCCTGGCCGGCAGCAACTTCTTTGCCCCCGTCATCTGCGGCTTTATCGCCGAGCATCAAGGCTGGCGGTGGGTCTTTTACTGGCCGAGTATCTTTCTCGCCTGTGCAATCATCTTCCTGTTCTTTTCAATGGAAGAGACAAACTACGTGCGTCAACATGTTGAGAGTACCGCGCTTCATGCTGGTGCCACCGACCCCGCTGGCGTGGAGAAATCGGCAGACGATAGCGTTCCTCCGAAATCTCATGGACTTTCAGATGCGGAAAAGGGACTGCCGGTGTTGAATGAGTCGCTCTCGTCGTCGGGTGTTAGCGCTGGAGATCACGCGGAAGGAGAGGTGTTTACGAAAAAGACTTATCTGCAGAAACTCTCGCTGTGGGGGCCCAGGCAGAGCCAGAATACCATGTTGCGACGGGTTTGGCAGACTTTGTATTTTCTGTCGTGGCCGGTGATTTTTTTTGCTGGGTATGTTTGATTCTCTCCCTTTCTCTTTTTTTTTCTTTTTCTTTTTTTGGTTCTAGCTCACTCCCTCCATGGATGTTGGAATTGAACCTACCTTGTACAAAGATGGTTGGGCCGGGGGCTTGATGACCGATGAGGAGAGAAGCAGATACTGATGTGAGGATTGTCTAGTTTCTCTTATGGGTCGTACCTTGTTCTCTTCAACATTCTCAACGGCACTGCTTCGATTATTCTTGGCTCCGCGCCGTATAACTTTAGGTACGAACTCTTTCTCTTCCTCCCCCCTCTCTCTTGTCTTGAGTTTGTCTCGAGTCGCTCCCCGTTGCAACTTTTAGAAAGCAACGTTCAACTGACGAGACAATTGGGATCAGTTCCTCCATGGTCGGCGTGAGTTACATTGCCTGCTGTCTCGGCGTGACCATCGGGTATGTTTACACACCTCGAGTCGTCCTCCCTGCCTCCTAAAACTATGAGAGCAATACATCTCTTCGATTACGTATGGCGAACATATGACAAACAAAGATTTTCCTACAAACTTCTTCTGCTAATCACTTTTACCCCCTCCCCTGGGGTCCAACAGCTCCCTCTTCACCGGCCGCTTCAGCGACTGGCTCACTGTCAAACTCGCCCGTCGCAACAACGGCATCATGGAAGCCGAGCACCGTCTCTGGCCCTATCTCGCCTGCCTGGTGCTCGTCCCGGGATCTCTGCTGCTGTGGGGCGTGGGTGCCGCCCACGAGATCCACTGGTTCGGACTGATCGTGGCCATGGCGATGCTCGCCTGCACCAATACCTGCGGCGTCACCCTGAGCGTCAATTATCTTGTCGATAGTTATGGGGAAGTAAGCGGGATCGCCATGGCCAGTGTGATTCTGGTGCGAAATACCATGTCTTTTGTGATTGGATATGGGTGAGTTTTCTTTCCTTTCTTCCTTTCTTTTTTTTTCTGGTTTTCCTTTTTGGCCCCCTGAGTTCGACACGAGAATATGCCAAATGCTCACATTTCTCGGCTGATGTGTGTTTGATAGAATTACCCCATGGATCCAGAATATGGGATATCAGAATTGTTTCATCTCGGCGGCCTTTGTAGGTATGGCTTGCGCGTCCGTGTTTTTGGTGATGATTCGCTATGGCAAGTCGTGCCGCATCCGCAGCCGGGAGAAATATTGGCAGATTGTGCGGGAGAATCGGGAAAAGGGAATGCATTGATGGACAGAATGGTGCTCTTACCATGTTTTGAATTTACTGGTGGCTTTTGTGTGTGTGTGTGTGTGTTTTTTTTTCTTTTTTCATCTCGAGTGGGGAGGGGCAGAGCGAATGATGATGATTTGGGGATGTGTTGATGGATTAGGTTAGTTTCTATGGAATTGAATAGTTGTTTTTCCTTGAAGCTGTCATGCGGATCTTAGTAGGTAGATGCAGGGGCCCTGTTGATGTTGCATGTTTGCATATTGATGGTTTTTGTTTTACATTTGTTAGTTCCCCCCCCCCCCCCCCCCACCACCATCGCTTGGATTCTGAATCATCCGCCAATCTTGCCGTGAACTGAAAAAGACCTCGACATTCAAACAGGCAGGTGGGGTGATTTCAAATAACCTGACGTGGGGCAAACCAGAAGATGAAGTTGAAGATAAAGTACGAAGGAGAGGGGAAGAGCCAGTCACGCGGGGCCAAAAGTGGTAAAAAGAAAAAAAAAAAAAAAGAAAAAGAACCGGACAATTTGGTTCACCCGAAGATCCGGCAGAGTCCTGGCGATCGTCGTACAAGAGAGATGAACTCGGTCTATTTAACGACACATGAACTTGAGACAAGACCGAGTCTAGCTGTGTTGGATCATGAAGTCATATACAGCCGGGTGAAAGCAGACTGTCTGATGACACCTTTTGTCTTCTGATCGTTCAGAGTCACCATCAGATCTGGAATCTCTTCATGAGCAACCTCGTTGCCAAGATGTGTGTGTCTCTCTCTCTCTCTCTTTCCCCAGGCTGAACTCCACCCCCACGATGCATCGCGTTTTTAGCCGGCGGTTAAAACGAGCTCTCTCTTTCTCTCTCCTCCCCCACCGAGACAAGACACACGCGTCAGAGCCATTGGGGACAATTGAGGGGGCTAGTGAGGGAAATTAGGATTGGAGACATGCACAGAGGCCGCTTAAATTGCGGCCAGTGTCCCCCTCCCCTTTGGATCTCAATCAAGTTGTTTTGTGTTTCTCGTTTGCAAATTCCAGTCCATTCATCAAGATTGTCAAATCCTTGCATCTTGAGAAGAGGAAACCAAAAAAAAACTATTTTATTCTCTCTCTCTCTCTCTTGTGCGACCTATTGCTATAGATCTGCCCACCACCTTCGTGTCTGTATTCTCTGTAGGATTCGAATCCTCATTCTGTCCACCTTCTTCATCCACCCCTGTTCGACACCCCAATCACCATGTCTTCTTCTACTTCCTCGGCGCCTCGCCCTGATCCCAAACCCCTCGTCACTCATCTCTACACAGCCGACCCCTCCGCCCACGTCTTCAACAACAAAATCTACATCTACCCGTCCCACGACCGCGAGACCGACATCGCCTTCAACGACAATGGCGACCAATACGACATGACCGACTACCACGTCTTCTCCATGGACGCCATCGACGGCCCCGTCACCGACTCGGGCGTCGTCCTCTCCGCCGCCGACGTCCCCTGGGTCTCCAAGCAGATGTGGGCGCCCGACGCCGCCACCAAAAATGGCAAATACTACCTCTTCTTCCCTGCACGCGATCACGAGGGCATCTTCCGCATCGGCGTGGCTGTTTCGGACTCGCCCATGGGTCCCTTTGCTCCGGAAAAGAGCTACATCCCCGGCAGTTACAGTATCGATCCAGCCGTGTTTGTCGACACGGATGACTCGGCCTACTTGTACTTTGGTGGGATCTGGGGTGGACAGCTGCAGTGCTGGGAACGCGCCGATGACTCGGCCTCGGCCTCGGCCTCGGCTGATCCGCAGATGAACGGGCTGGTCTTCAACAAGTCCAAGTCGGGTCCGCAGGAGCCCTCCGGGGCTGGTGTACCGGCCTTGTGTCCGCGCGTGGGTCAATTGTCGGACGATATGCTCACGTTTGTGTCGCCGCCGCGGGAGTTGCAGATTCTGGCGCCGGAGACGGGGGAGCCGCTGGCGGCGGATGATCATGAGCGACGCTTCTTCGAGGCTGCCTGGATGCACAAGTACAAGGGCAAGTATTACTTTTCTTATTCGACGGGTGATTCGCACTACTTGGTGTATGCGACGGGTGACTCGCCCTGGGGACCGTTCACGTACCAGGGTCGCATCTTGGAGCCCGTCTTGGGCTGGACGACGCATCACTCGATTGTCGAGTTCCAGGGCAAGTGGTACTTGTTCTATCATGACTGTGAGTTGTCCAAGGGGGTGGACCATTTGCGCTCGGTCAAGGTGCGGGAGATTGTGTATGATGAGGAGGATAAGATTCATCTGGCATAGACGATGATTGATGTTTCTTTTTCTTCCCCCATCTTTGCAAATGGGTATATAGACATATGACGGCAATGAAAATTCTCTCGATCTTTTGACCGACACTCCTTTTGTGATGAATACCTTTGAGATATAGTCAACCCTCGTGACTTGAAAAGACGGATCGTGATTCTGATCTGCAGAGGGAATGATTCAAGGCTCCATGCTGCAGCCCTGACCAATCCAAAAGTATTAGCGCAGGAGGTACCTGCATATTGATGCTATGCATGCCATCTGCATCTTCGCCCAAGGAACCAGAGTCCTACGGCCCTGAACATACTATCAAATCCGTCACGATGAGCGAATGAAATTGATTTTGAAAGAAAAAAAAAAGGAGATGACAGATATAGAGATAGAAACAGAGGAACTTTGCAAGACATCTATCTCACATACTACATTAATATATCCCTTGGCAACGAGCACGACCGTAATTAGCTCTGTCGTAAACTCTATACATTATCCACTTTACATAAACACTCCTATCGATCTATACAACAGTTGATGTTGCACATTGATTTCAAAATTGAGATATCCCTCTCGTTCCAGAACCACTATTCAAGCTTTCTCCCAAAAATGCCCTCGCCTCGGTCTCTAGCTCTTGTTTCCAGTGCCACCTTCACCTATTCTCGAACTAGTATATACATGAGCACATCCTCCTCTTTCACTATCCTCCTCTCCCTCCTCTTCCATCTCTCATTCATTCTTCTTCTCACTCAGCCTTACCCAATCTACTCTCCCTCCCCCCCCCCTATCCCCATCCCTCATCTCCTCCAAAACCTCAAGAATCCACCGACCCAATTCACCTTCACCCTCCATCTCACCCTCCACCTCCCAAAGACCCCGATCTACCCGAATCTTTCTTTCTCCCTCTCCCTCTCCCACCCTTCCATAATCCACCCCAAACACCCCAATAAACCCCGCAAACCTCCCCCTCTTCTCTTCAATCCCGACCCACTCCTCATCCGGCGCCCCCAGCCACGCGCGCATCGGACACGGATATAAATATGTCTCTGGCACAGCCGGATAGACCTGGTGGTAGTACCGTGCCAGACGGTCGAGTTGGGCCGAGGTGAGGAGGGAAAGGGCGAGTCTAGTAGGGGGGAATTCGGGATGGGGGTGGCCGGTGAGGATGTGGATGAGGGGGGTGAGGGGGGTGGAGAGGCAGGTGAGGGTTTGGATGAGGGGTGGGAAGGGGGATTGAGATGGGTGAAGTGGTGCATGATGAGGAGGAGGAGTAGAAGGAGGAGGAGGTAGCAGTAGGAGGTTGTTTGTAGAGGGGGAAGAAGGGTTGAGGTCGAGGTTGAGGTTGGGATTAGGGTGTATATATGTAGGTGGGTGGAGGGGGAGAGGGAGGATAAAATAGATTGTAGGGTATGGAGATGGAAGTGGATGATGATGAGAGGGTGTTAGAGATTGGATGGATTTGGAGAGACTGGTTGAGAGTGTCATGTTGGTGTTGGTTGGGTTGAGTTGGAAGATTAGAGAAGGAGAAAATGGTTTGAGGTGCGTCGACACTTGGATTTCTGTTGACGAGGTTGATGGGTTTGTTTAAAGATGGTACCCAATTTTGAAGTGGTGAGGACTCACGAATTAACTGAGAAAGAGAGAGTAAGAGTGGGATGTAGTAGTTCTATCGAGGAAGCGAAATAGGTGAGAAGGAGAGAAGAGTTAGTATAAGTAGATCTTCGAGAGAATTCCTAGAGAACTACTACAGTAACCGAGTATGACAATGTCCATCCAGGATTGATTGGTATATGGTTGTCTCTGTCCTGGAGCCGAGTATAAAAACAGAAAACAATGCGCACACTACGAACAAAGCTCAAAGGGCGAGAACAATGCATCCATCGGGCTCTTGTTCTTTTCTATTTTTTTTTGTTTTTTCCTCGAGTATCAAGGACAAAGAGGCTGTGTCCAGAAGAAAGAAAGAAAGAACAAGAAAAGAAAGGAGTATTTGTGTTCATCCCTTTGTTGCTCTCCAAATGGGACTCGTGGCTCAATTTCCATCGTGGCTCTTCTGACTCTGTAATGAATGCAAATTTCATGTCCAAATGATACATTGTCTATCCATCATGACATATTCAACAGCCACTGTCTTCCACCATGTTCATCGTCATCACCACCTCTCTCACAGGGCCAGTTTCCCCATTTCAGCACTCAAATCAGGCTCATCCGCAACAGGCGGCAGTCCAACATACTTGTTGATAAAGTTCAACACTGTCCGATGCCACATCAGCGAGTTCTCCGGGTTCAACACCCAGTGATTCTCATCCGGGAACGTCAAAAAGGCACTTTCCACTCCGCGCATCTGCAGCACATTGAACGCAGCCAGACCCTCGGCAATGGTCAGACGATAGTCCAGCTCGTTGTGGATGATCAGCTGAGGTGTGGCCCAGTTCTCGGTGAACCGGGAGGGATCCCACTGGGCCCAGTTCTCCGGGACCTTCCAAATTGGTCCCTTGAGATCGTGCAGAGGGAAATACTGCTCTTCACTGGCCAGCTGCGAAGTCATACTGAAGACCCCATCGTGGGTGACGAGCGCCTTGAATTTGCGACCCAGATCATGGCCCTGGATCCAGTTCATCATGTATCCACCGTAGGAGGCACCGAGTGCGACGGCACGGGTGGTATCCACGTAATGGAGATTATGTTCAATGTATTCAAAGCCCTTGACAAGATCCTCGTAAGGGCGACCACCCCATTGTCCACGAATTCGGTCCGTAAAGTCCTGCCCGTATCCAGTACTACCGGTCGGGTTCGGAGTGATCACCACATACCCCTGCTCGGCAAAGACGGCCGGGTTCCAGCGGGTGCTCCACTGGTCATTCCACGCGCCTTGGGGACCACCGTGGATCAAATAGGCGAGTGGGTATCGCTCCCCGGGCTTGAAGTGCGACGGCTTGACCACCCAGGCATGAACTTTGTGGCCTTCGGCTCCGGTGAACCAAATCTCATCGACTTGCGAAGGAGAGAGACCACATTGAGAGCCCCCGCGGCAGTTTGACGAGACGAGCTGGGCTTTCTCGGGGTGGGCAGGGTCGACGATGGACCACACGCTGTTGTCAACCAGGTTTGAGCTGGAGATGAAGAGCTTGGACGAGTTCGCAGCAGCGGGGACCACGTCATTGACATGACCGCTAAAGGTCAGCTTCTTCAACGCTTTAGGTGTGGCCCGCTGTACACCGTCCAGAGGGAGTTGGTACAACACACCCCGACCAACTTCCTCTACCTGAACCAGCAATGATTTACCGTCCTGAGCAAAAGAAAGCGCAGAAGGGCTCAGAGGCCATCCGCCCTTTCCATCGTCGGTCTTGAAGATTTCAAGCATCTCGCCATTCCACGGGTTGGGCACATAGAGAATTCGGTTCTTGTCCGACTCATACCCATCCGTCTGCATAGCCAGGAGAGCAATAGAGCCGCCATCCGGAGACAACACAGGTGAGGACATGGCGCCCTGCAGACCGCTCACCTTGCAAGGCTTCACCTCCGAGGCACTCATGCTGGTCCACGAGAACATGGGCGCATAATAGCATGCGCAGGCCGTGTGGGTGGCCGGGTTCAAATTGGGGTCTTTGGCAACAAATACAATTGCAGAGGGGCTGATGTCAAAATCGCCCGTTCCGCCAAAGGGAGGGATGGGTGATTCGACCGAGCCGAGACCCGATACCGAAATGAGATTGGTGAGGCCAGAGACACTGTACTTGCCCGATTGTCGACGGGCAGGATTCACGGGTGCCTTCTCCAGCAGACCATACCAGATGGCATTCTTCTGAGGGTCCACGTACGAGTCCCAGTGGCGCACGAACAAAGACGTATAAAGTCGGCCCGTAGTGTGGGATTTTTTCGCATCATGCGGGTTGAACAGTGACCCATCCGGATTGGCCTTGCCTGAGACGGCAAACCCGATCTTGCCAGGCTCGATCACGGTGACCTTCAAATCCGACACGGGACCGGGAACTGTACCGGCGGTATAGGTCTTGTCGGCCTCACACGCGTTTCCGACGATGAAGCTGGTGTTACCATTTGACTTGGCCTTGAGCCAGACAAGCTCATCACCATCACCTAGCCACTGCGGGTTGCTAGCACCGGGATCATTAGTGACCAAGGCAGACCGTCCAGATTCGATCTCCAGAACGCGGATCTCGTTGGTCTTGGAATGTGACTCGAACGAGTAAGAAGTCTGGGTGTAGAGTGCGAGTGTCCCAGCAGCGTTGGGGACGGCGGACGACCGCCGGGGGGCGCCGAGGAGGACCCTGCAGAGTGGAATTAGCCCTGCCTCCATCGCGGACGTCGATGCTGCAAGATCATGGCTTGGGTGCGTGTGTACAGATCACACCCGCTCTCGAAACACAAACTTACTCTGGAGTGAACTTCATTGGACGAATGGTCATATCAATTGGCTGAAAACACGGAGAAACTGGCACAAAGGGCGGTGTTCCTGAGCCAATACGCAAGGGTTGGTAATCCTCTTGAGAGCGAGCCGAAAGTAAACGGTAATGGAAGACGAGTATGTGAATAGCTGTGACTGCGGGGACTTCTCACAGCAATCACTCTATTTACTTGAGATCAGAGCCGCTGGTAGTGCACAGGAGTCGAAGACGAGAAAAGTCAATGTCGATGTCCAGGGGAAAACTGTTGGAGTTGGAGACGCTGGGGAATGCAACGTGACTCGGACCTTGATGCGGGGTATCTCCGCTGCTTATCGTCCAGCTCCACCCTTGGCGAGATGATAAGCTTCAATGATTCCACTTTGCTCTCGCACAGGATCATTCAAAGACACCTCGGGGATCTGTCGACGAGGATAATTCGGTATACATGCTCTGGGTGATCGAGTTAATGGATTTTTTCGTTGCGTAAAAGAGGGGACAACGCCCAAATCTGGCATTGAGATCGGTATCTACGGGTACCATCACACGGACACATAAATTGGTTCACAAGGTTCCCATCCCGTTATGGACGCCCTTTGGTGCCGGATGGGCGACCTTAGCCCCAGGAACCTCACAATCAATCTCGTAGGTAAGTTTGGTAGTAGATCGGAAGGCGTTAATGTTACGGGCATTGCAGTCAAATTCAATGAGCGATACCAGGTAACCCACCTCCAAGGGAAGTAGTTGCTATATTCAGTTAGAAGGCTACAGTCCCGAATACTGAAATGCATGTGTGCAAGCAAGTAAAACACCTTTTGTATCCTGATTGTAACATCAACGTGACTAGTAGTACAAATAAACATTGGAAATAAAATCGTTATCTACTCTTCATCCTCGTCTTCCTCACTCTCATCCTCATCCATACCCTCGGCAGCATTCACAGTAAATGTCGGAGCTTGATCCACACCGACGTAGCTGTCACTCATCAAGTAGAGTGTCAACTCATGCTCACCAGGGGTAGGCACCACATACTCAAGCCGCAAATCAAGTTTGCGACCAATTGTGACACGCTTGATGGCCAGCAAGCTCTTGGTCTTTTCCTCGCCAACCACCAACCACCAGTTCTCCATCTTTTGGTTGGGATAGAACGGCGCATGCACAGTGGTGTCGACCTCTTCATCTTCTTCAACCTCTCGCTGCACCTTGATCTTGAGGTAGGCGGGCTCACCAGAGGTGACGTTCTCAGGGTCTTCAACCTCAAAGTCAAGATCGATACTGGGGTATTTCTCATTGGTGAAAGCGGCAGCTTGCGCCAGTTGCTTGTTGTTGAGACCCAGACGCTTGACCAAACTGGCGTAGTCCTTGTTCTCCGAGGGGTCCATGGCCTCCATGAATTCGAAAATATCATTGATCCTGGAAATGATGGAGTTAGTGAGAAGTTTTGCATTTTCTGCATGGAGTGGTACGTACCCGTATTCCTTTGCCACCCCAATGACTTCAGGTGAAAAGTGAGGAATCTGCTTGAGAGGACTATCACGATCCCACATGGCTTGCACAACCATTTGCGACAGCTCCATGGCATTCATGGCGTTCAGGTGTCCCTCGGAAGAAAGGACGTCCACGCAGGCACTGAGAAGGTTGAGCACCTTGCGAACGATGTCTTCCTGGTCCTTGGCAAGATCGATGGGAAGTTGCATCCGGGAGAAGTGAGCTTGGAGGAGAACAAAGGCCTTGAAATGTGGTGAATCAAAGGAAGGCTCCGACATCTTCACAGGAATTCGGTCATACACGCGGCGAAGGATATGGTCCTCGTGGCGGCGCATCTGAATTGACTCGAATTCGGTTGCCGACGTGACAATCTCCAGGATACCCTTGAGCTTCGTGCGGGCCGACAGAGACAAGAGGAATGTTTGCATGGTGATGAACGAAATGTTGTAATAGGCGCTGATCATGGCGGCGTTGAGCGGGGAGACACTGTCGTCCTCCTCGTCAAGATCAATGATCTTCGCTTCGGACAACTCCTTCAAGGTAGTCTCCACCAACTCAGACAAGAAAGTACTGAGCCCCTCGTGACTCACGTCACTGAGACCGTAGAAACTGGGGTTTGCAAGAAGACGACGGTAGAAGTAAGAGTATGTCATCCAGTCGACGGCATCCTGCGTGGAGGTGATGGTGCGAGTGCTAGCCTCAGTCACAAAGGCATCATGCAGGTACACTTGGAGATGACTCTCCACAGGCAGAGCCTCGTTCAGGAACTTTTTGTAGTACTCCCGCTTGACAGCTGGTACCATGAGTACGCCACGTCCCATCTTGTCCACACCGGGGCGAGAAGCCTTGCCGAACATCTGCAGAATCTCGCTGATCGGGTAATCGATGTAGCGATGCTCACGGCCTTCAAAGAATTGGGTGTTCATCACAATGACCAGATGGGCGGTCAGGTTCAGCTCCCAGCACACATCGCGTGAAGCGAGAAGGACCTGGATGGCACCGATAGTGAAAAGATGAGAGACAATTCGCTTGTCGGTCTGAGACAATGCCTCATGGTAGTAGCCAATGCCGTGGCTCAATGACGTCGCCAGGGTCTGTTCCTGAACACGTGAAAGCAAAGGCGCTAGCTCCTCGACATCGGCATTCAAGAATCGGTCCTCATTGTCGTCCATAGCACAGGCGGCGAGAAGATCCATCGCCGTCGAGCGAGCTTGCTTACGACTGGGAACAAAGACCAGCGCAGGCTTGTCTGGAGACAACTGCAGGATAGATTGGTAGGCGGGTCGGGCCATGGCGAGCATGAGGGAGGGGAAATGAGGAATATTGTAGGACTGGATATGCAACTCCAGGGGCACAGGGCGTGCGTGGGGACTGAAGTTGTAAATGGTGTGTTTATTGGCACCGATCCATTCACCAAGGTCACGAGCGTTGGAAAGCGGCACACTCAACCCGACAATCCGCATTTCGTTCTCAGTCTGCAGAGACATGTAGTGCATGCGAGACACGACCATCTCGTAAATGTAACCCCCAAAGCCACCAAGCATGTGCAGTTCGTCGGCGATGAACAGCTGCACCGTTTGAACGTTCTTGCGCCTCTGCCACTGACGAGAAAGTACATCCCACTGGACGGGAGTGGCGAGGACCAGGTCAGCTTGTTCCAAGAGCTTCAGGTCTGCTGTGGTTTCACCAGTCAGTTTGACAATGGTTTTGCCCCCAGCAATGCCACCAAGCCGCTTCTCCCAATCAGCCAATCGCTGGTCGACGAGCTCCTGGAATGGCGCTACATAAACTGCACGGCCCTCCTTTTCAGTGGCCCAATGGCGTAGCAAAGCCAGTTCGGCACAGACAGTCTTTCCGCTTCCAGTAGGTGCGCCAATGAACACATTTTCATCAGTGTCGAAGACCGACTTGAAGACCTGGGTCTGAATTTTGTTGAAGTGCTCCCAGTCAGGATAAAGCTTCTGGAACTCGTCTCGCTTCAGCGCCTTGACTGGAGCACGCTGCATATCCAAGAGGGGGGTGTGGGGAGGGAAACGCTCAGGAAGAATGAGCTTTTGGAAGGAGACGGCGATCTTTGTTTCGGAGTGCATCCATCGGTCTGAAACCAACGAAATGAAGTAGTTGGGGGGCATAGGTTCGGTGATAGGGACCGTGAACTCAACCATGTGCTCATTCATCTCAGAAATGGCAAACTCCCGGCGGAGAAGGAAACGGTCATGGTAAAGAATATCCTCGCCATCACAATCCTCCACCAGAATCCAGAACTCTTGCGCAGCTCCGTGGACAGAATCATCCCAGACGAAGTTGGGGGTGATGGTCAACTCAACACGCAGCATGGAGCGGGTGATGGGCTGCACTTGGGCTTGAACATCAAGCCGGGGGAATTTGGAAACCAGATCGCAGACAACACGACCAGCTTTGGGCATGCCAAGGAGCTCACCCATCCGGGGAGGGTCCAGATCGAAGTAGCTGGGCCAGGGTACGTCAATCCGCTCGGCCTTTTGGAGAATATCTCTTGGGCAACCATGGAATTGTCGGAGCGGAGACATCGTAGGCCACATACGCTTCTCTGCCATCTTGCAAAGATCGAGAGCAGTCTTGGCCACCGATGCCCATCCTTTTTTCAAGCAAATCTCGAAAATCGCACGGATAATACGCCCAGCCGATTGAGTGACGTAGACCATGTCAGCCATCAAAGCAAGACCATCAAGCTTCAGTCGTGAGATGTAGGCCTGGAGAAGGACATTGATCTTGGCATGGGGTTCATCAATTGTTTCCTTGACAGGCACAGGCACTCGACCCAAAAGTTTTCCAAGCTCTAGCTTCTCATCCTGACGAACGGGAATGTATTTGAACTCGTCGCTGAGGGCGAAGATTCGGAAAAGCTCGATCGTCGTGATGGAAGGCTGGAGGTGTTGCGCGTACGTGAGCATCGAGTTGTGGCCAATGTAGTAGTGGGACGAAATGCGGCCGAGTTCAGTTGACTGCAAGCGACCAGTCTTCTTTTCATACTTGACAAGCCCAGCCCGTTCAAGCACGGCCGCTGCAGAGTGGATCAAGTCAACGCGCTTCTGTTCCAAAGCATCGTCGTTCTCGTAATCCGCTCCAACGCTGTACAAGCCGGGAGAGCGAAGCATCCGCACGTAGAGATAGGTGTAGCCGAGCCATTCAACACCTTCATCACGAGTCCGGACATTGCCCAGCACAATTTCGGCGTTCAAATTATCTGCGAGCTTGCTCATGAGTTGCGACTCGATGGGCAACTGCTGATTCATGAGCGAGAGGTAGTACTGAATCTCAGACTGTGAAGTGATGATGATACCCTCGCCGAAAGTATCATACTGAGGTCGACCGGCACGTCCGAGCATTTGGAGAACATCTTGAGGACTCAGCTCGACCCAGCTACCCTTCTCTGGTGAATAGACCTGCGTGCCCTTGATAATGACAGTATGCGCGGGCAGGTTGACACCCCAAGCCAGAGTGGCAGTGCAGACGAGGACTTGAATGCTGCCGTCAGCGAAGAGGGCCTGGACAGAGTCACGGTCCGCAAGACTGAGACCAGCATGGTGAATACCAAGACCATAAGGGAGAAGATCCTTCAAAGATGCGTCGTCAACGGACTCAGCTTCCTCCGAAAGAATGGCCCGGCTTGCAGCATCACTGCGCAGAATCTGTCCGATAGTCTCCATTTCAATGGCCTTGTCTCTGATGTACTTCGCCGTCTTGGCAGTTTCCTTGCGAGAATGGACGAAAATCAGCATCTGATTCCGCTTCTGCCCGACCTGCTCCATGACCTTGTTGTAACAAATATCGTTCATAGTCTTAAGCTGCTTGATGGCCTTCTTGTCTGTCACACCGATGAATTCCTGCTTCAACGGACAAGGACGGTATGAGCCATCAAAATGGAAGACACCTGTCTCAGGATCAGCGCGAAGGAAGCTTGCGACATCCCGGTAGTTTGGCAGAGTAGCACTGAGACCAACAATGCGAACCGGGTCACCTGTTTGCTCCACCCGACGGATAGTACGGCTGACGATGCTTTCCAAGACAGGGCCACGATCATCGTGGAGAAGATGAATTTCATCAATCACGATGAGGCGCACGAGATTGGTGTAGCTGGTTTCTGATGCTTTTCGGGTGATAACATCATATTTTTCAGGCGTAGTGACGATGACCTGAGTGTCGGCAATCTGCTGCTTGGTGAGTTGACGGTCACCTGTCAGCTCTGAAACCCGGATGCCGTAGGGCTCAAGACGCTTGCCAAGGTTTCCAACTTGTTCCTGGACCAGTGCTTTCAATGGAGAAATGTAAATGATCTTGAAATCATCCAGCATGATTTCGCCAGTCTCAGGGTTGCGGTTCTTGCCGATCTCTCGAAGAATAGTGAGCATAGCGACATTGGTCTTTCCGGAACCAGTGGGAGCGCAGACGAGCAGATTGCCGTCGTCGTGGAACGCGGAAGGATAGCACTTCGTCTGGACTCTGTTCAACTCCTTTGAGCTACCGAAGCCCACACGGGCCCAGTCCGGCAGTTCTGTGGTAGGGATGTTTTTCTCGCCGGGTTGCTTTTTCGCCTGAGGGGGAGGAACATGGATCTCTTCATAACCCTTGAACGTCCGCTTTGTGGAACCTTGCGGCAACTTGACGTTGGGGTTCGTCATAAGGTGGTTGCCTTGGTGGAAGACAAGGTTGTCAAGGTTGATCAGGCGCTTAGGCTGCAAACCACCAACGAGGCCGTTTTCGCCAACTTGCTTTTGTTCCGCAGCTTCTGGCGCTGTGGGCACGTCAACGTCCATCAGGTCAAGCTTGATCTTCTCAGGGCGATGAGAAAGGTCTTCAGTGGTCTTGCCACGAATCTCATCCAAGATCGCACGATGACCAGCCTCGACCATTTGGCTTTCCACCAGGTTTTTAGCATCTGCATCCTCAGCGACCTGCCTCCATCTGGTAACCCAGACGACCTTGGTCCGGTTTGAGACCAGCTTCGCAACGAGTTCGGGGTGATCGTAATCGAACAGCTCCATGAGATCGTTTTCAACGTCGCGAAGAGGCTTTTCCGACCCATCGTCTGCCTGCCCACCGAGAATATCAAGCGCCTCTTTCGTCTTTTCTTGTTGAATGTGGGCGTCTGGATACAAGGCACCGATCTGGCGTTGGAGCCAGTATGCGTCGATCTCACGGGCGGATACGGTCATTCCGGACTTGTCCTTGGACTTGTCGCCACGGTCCAAACCACCGTCGATAATCATTTCGTCCTCGGCGTCCGGCTCCTCTGCAGCACCTTCGTATGCATCGACTCGGTCCTCTTCCTCCGCTTCTTCCTCTTCGTCAGAGTCTTCATCCCGGATCTCGTCCACAGTGCCCATGCGATCCTCATCCTCGTCTTCTTCATCAAAGACTACAGCAACACCTTGACGTTCATCAAGCTCGCCTTCTTCATCCAAGCCACCGTCTACCTCGTCGTCGTCATCTTGAGCATCGTAGTCGGTGATTTTTTTGCCCAAGTTAACAAGCTCATTAAACTCTTTAGGATTCATTGAGGTACCCAAAAGATCATCGATTTCTTTCTTTTTATCAAAGTCTTTCATATCCTCGTCCTTCAGCAGTTCCAAGACAGCATCGGCAGCACTCCGCACGACTTCGTGGGGCACATCTCCGAGATTCGTCCCAGTTATCGTGAGAATAAGGTCGTATGTGGCTCGCGTGGCTGGCGTTCGGGGACGGTACTTCAGACCTTCGATCAGAGCGTCTGCTGCCGATAAGATGCCCTGTCCTCGTTGTTGCGCTGGTTGACCGCGCTGGCGTTTCCTCTGTTCCCGCAGAAGCACGTCTTCGCCTTCGTGAATGGCGCCTCGCTCGAGGTCGGTGGTGGGCTTCTTCTTCGACTTTGGCACGTTTTCGCGCGCCACTCGCCCACCCATTTCGCGAATCCCAATCCGGCCAGCGAGTGATTCTGGGTCACCTGTAGGTTCGTCATTGACGCGACTGATGAAACGACGATCCGCCTGGAGAACCAGGTTGGACATCGCCGAGTACTTATATTGCGAGATATTTTGGTCCGCCATTTTGGTTGTGTAGGGGAAGAATGTCTTCCCAGAACGCGATTAGTTTAATGAGTGTTCGAGAATGAGTAAAATGAGCGAGTCGCGACTGCGATGGATTGCGCCGCACCCGACTTGACACCGCGCTTGAGTAGCGAGAATAACGTGGAAAACAAGAATGTGATGAGTTCAGAGATGCGCACAAGCCTGGCTCATTCTCCTGCAGCAAGTGATGGGACTTGGACGGGGAGCAATGGAGGCCAGGGTTGACGTTAAGAATTGCACTTTCGTAGGGGAGACGTGAGCTCGGGAAGATTTCGGTGGCGAAGGCGGAGGGAGGGGAGCTTTTGCGGTTCTGCCGCTCTATCCCCGGGTCCGTTCAGATGAACGAGCTGATGTAAGTCATGGCAATGCGCGTCAATGCTCGACATCTCGCTCAATGGACCTCTGGCTTTCGAGGTTCATCATCTCATAATCCCAGTATCTTGTCTTTCCAATGTCCCACCCACCGGACGATCTGTCACCATGCACGCCCTAGCTGGCTGCGTCCGAAGGCGCTTTCATTATTCTCCAATGTTGATGGTCGCCGGGGTGCGAAGACCAAGGCTACCGTCAGATTAAAAGACCTTCCTCAGGGGGTGCTCCGATTGGAGCCATACAATGACGCAAAAGATCATGCGCCTGAGTATCCAACGGTGATACAAGGCCACCGTAATAACATGCAGAAATTTAAGAACTGTGTCGTTCTCACACGAGTTGGGGGCTTCTACGAGGTGAGCCATGATGTTTTTCAAGGCTCGTCAATTATTTACTAAATTGGAGACACAGCTTTACTTCGAGCAAGCCGAAGAGCTTGCTCCCCTTTTGAATTTGAAGCTCGCTTTCAAAAAGACCGCTGCTGGCCATGTTCCCATGGCTGGGTTTCCTTTCTTTCAACTCGACCGCTTCTTGAAATTGCTCGTTCAGGATCTGAACCGCTATGTGGCCATCAGCGAAGAGTTCGCTATCGACCCAGAGGACAAGCTGAAATCTGGGGGCCTTATGTGGGATCGCAAGGTAGCCAGAATCATCACGCCTGGAACTCTAATTGATGAGAAGTTCATGGACCCATCAGAAAACAACTTCCTGCTCGCAATCTATCTGGATGTCGCGTCTCTTGAGGAGAGGTCAAAGCAACACGTTGACACACAATCATCACAGCATGTACTATCCTCCGTGCTTCAAGCTGTAGGGTTAGCTTGGATGGATTTGTCGACAGGAGATTTCTTCACGCAGCTTACGACACTTCAGATGCTACCATCGGCTATCGCGCGCATTGGGGCTCGCGAGATACTTGTTGATCAAAAAGTTCAAGATCTCATTGGACAAGAAATGCGACTTCTCGTTGGTCGCGACCATCGACTTGTCACCTTTTTTAGCTTCCCAGACACAATAGCGCCGATGTCGAACTGGGAATCCATGTTAGAGTCTCCAGTGTCCGAACATGCTATTGCTTCCTTCACGAAGGAAGAAGTGGCCGCTGGATTTAGCCTTCTTGAATATACAAGAGGCCAGCTTCAAAGAACAAATCTTAAATTACTGCCCCCTCGTCGTCGGCACCTTGATGAGTCAATGAATATCGACCGGAACAGTCTGAGTGGCTTGGAAATCCTGGAAACTGCTCGTGACGGGTTTGGGAAGGGGAGTCTCCTTCATGCTGTCCGCCGCACGAGCACCAAGAGTGGTGCTCGTTTGTTAAGGGATCGACTCAGTATGTAACCTCGCGTGCTTGTGTCTCTACGTTTTCGGCGGGTGCTGACTGTTCTCTCTCAGCCTCACCTTCAACGTCAATTCAAGTGATCCACGAAAGATTGGACCTGGTCTCAATATTTGTAGATGACATTGATCTTCGTGATGGCGTGGTTCAGCTGCTCAAACGAAACTACGATGCTCAGCGGCTCGTTCAGAAATTCGCGCTAGGCAAGGGAGACGCAGATGATTTAATATGTCTTTCTCGTGCAATAGAAGCAGCAAGGGAGGTCACAACGCTCCTTTCACGGTATGCGAATCTTCGTCTGGAGTCTGCGAAGACTGCAAGTCTATCGTCTATGGTTTCGCGACTTCATCTCGACGGACCAACTGCTCTAGCAGATCGCATCGCGGCTGCCATCGATGAGGAAGGATTGTTACAGCAGCAGCGAATTCAAGAGAACACCGCTGCCGAAGCGGCTAGTCTTGCACAGGAAGTTGCGCTTCACGAAGGCACACAAGCTGAAGTAGACGAATTGCCTAAAAAGGTTCGCGCCCGGACTAATGAGCGTCTCTCCTTAGCGGATGCCGATTCCTCACCTCCAGAGACATGGATAATGCGTCGTGGGGCTAGTGCTGCGCTGAAGTCTCTCCACGAGAAGTTGGATCGCTGCTTCACCGAGAAAGATGCTCTGGTCAAGCGTCTCCGCGACTCTGTAGGATCTAATAACTTATCGCTCAAGTGGACTCCAGGTCTTGGTCATATCTGCCACATCAAGGGCGCCAAAATATCCCAAGCAGCCCTTGAAGATTTGGGAGTAACACGCAACGTGTCATCCACCAAGTCCACTCGATCCTTCTACCTTCCAGCATGGAGCGAGCTGGGTGGTCAGATGGACAACATCAAAATACGGATCAGGCAGGAAGAAAATGCAATTTTCGAGCGTCTTCGCCGTGAAGTGATCATGAATTTGATAAAAATCAGACGCAATGCTGCGGTCATGGACGAGCTCGACGTGGCGTGCTCATTCGCTACTCTGGCCCAGGAGCAGCAACTGGTTCGACCAATTCTGAACAATGGCAACACGCATAAAATTGTCGGTGGAAGACATCCCACCGTCAAACTGGGACTTGAGGAGCAAGGACGATCTTTCGTGAGCAATGACTGCTTTCTCGGGGGGCCAGAACGGATATGGCTCATCACTGGACCCAACATGGCTGGTAAAAGCACTTTTCTTCGACAAAATGCCTTGATCACGATCCTCGCTCAGGTGGGCTCCTACGTCCCTGCGTCCTACGCTGAAATCGGCATTGTTGATCAGATCTTCAGTCGTATTGGGGCCGCAGATGATCTTTTCCGCGATCAGTCAACATTCATGGTGGAGATGCTCGAGACTGCCACCATACTAAAACAAGCCACGGCCCGATCCTTTGTCATCATGGATGAAGTTGGGCGAGGAACGACGCCGGAAGATGGAACGGCAGTGAGCTTTGCTTGCCTGCACCATTTACATTTCCATAATCGCAGTCGAGTTCTCTTTGCGACACATTTCCATGCGCTCGCGGATATGACGGCCTCATTTAATTCCTTGGCACGCTATTGCACTGACGTCAAGGAGAGACCTGATGGGAGATTTTCTTTCGTACATCGTCTACGCAAAGGGGTCAACCGGGAGTCACACGCCCTCAAGGTGGCTCAGCTAGCAGGAATACCCGAGGAGACCATTGAGTTGGCATTCCGTGTCAAAAGACAATTACAAAAGAATGGTGATGGCGTTTGAGACACTGGTCGCATCCTCTATCAAGAACAACGCAGACTCGAGTGTTGTTTTTTCAAGGTCATGTGTCTGTTGCCACCGATATGTCAATTTGGAACCTCACTTCCTTCTGCACCCATGTAGTTATCCCCCCCCATTGATCTTATTGAAGTAAGCTCGGAAAAGATTTCGTCAATTCGAACGGAACACATGATCCTCACCATTGCGTATGGTTTGATCCCGTATGATACACGATTTCTCATCAGCAAGGCGGAACCGGTTTTAATTGGACAAGCCTTCTATCCACGAAAAGCAACTTCATTCTACTCCACATCAATTCTTCGCATACATGATGGCCATTTCTCCTCCGAGCATGTCAAATTCAGGTGTGGGCTATTATAGGAGGAGAGCCCCGCTGAAGTTCATCACAGAAACAAGATCACGACCAATCTCAATGCTACGAGGAGGACCCTAGCCAGCGAGCTGCCGTTCAAGGTCATCGATTCCCCCAATTCAAATTCATGCAGGGAAAAATGATGACTGTGCAAGGAAGGAATGCCTATAAAGATCCCAATTAGAAACATGTGCTCGTCAATGTAGTTGTGCATGAATGTTTCGCGTTTAAGACTTACCTTTTGTCATCTTCCGACTTGGGAAGCCCCTCTATTCCGGAGAGTGTCGCACTAAGCGAGTCCAAGTGAGCTTCGAGCATCAAACCGAGCAAGCCTCCGTTAGCGCAGGAGATGTAATAGGAACGATCCAGCCCCATGTGTTCGGGGTTTTTCCAGGTTCGTACGGCCGAAACAAGGGAGAGTGGGCTGTCTTGAATAGATCTCTGTTGGTATTTTCGGACATATTTCCTCAAGGTTCCTGCTTTCAGAGCATCACAACTCTCATTGCAAAAGTCTGTAGGGGACAAAAGCTGCTCGAAGCGTGCATCGATTAATTCGAACACTCGCTCCAGATACTTTCTTCGCTTTGCGAAAATTTGATCGGGAATCCATTTGGGGATTGGCAAAGATCCAGAGTAGGCATCCTCCGTGCTTGATTGTTGAACCAGCTTGGTGAGATGTCGAAAAAGAGAATCCCAGCCGAAGACGTAGGAGATAAATATCCAGGTCCAAGTCTGGGAAGAATATGTAGATGGAAATTGCCCGATGAGTTGTTTTGTACAGTACAGTCCCCACGTCTGCATAGCCTCTCCGCACATGAAGTAGTCGGTGGCTAGAGCCACGTTGAGCAGCATTTTTTCGCTCACTATGAAGGGAACCTGCCTCTGTCGTCCATGAATGACATTCAAAATGATGCGCATCGTCTCCGAGTCATGAGAGGTGTTTTTAAGTCTGGGTGGGACAGAACCAGAGGTGGAGAGCTGTTGCCCCTGTCTCCATTCCGCGCTAAACAGAGCCTTGAAGTAAGCAGACGCCAGCGTGAGGTGTTTAGAGGACACAAGAAAATGGATTGAATCCTCATCTTCATCGACACTGGCTTCAGAGGTCTCCGTTTGAGGGACGATCAGGAGGACATCTCCATCTGGATCGACAACGTGCACTTCCTCTGCAGACATCATGGAAGGGCGATCAATCTTGATTTCTGAGGGCTCATGCCGTGTGTCAGAGCTGATGGAAAAAATCAAGAATGAGTATTAACGCGTCTGGACGTACTCTTGTATTGGGGGTGATTTTCTGGAGAGTTCTTCCGATCCTCTCGTGGCCGAACGCTCATTTGAGCCGTGGCTGATGAGCTCGAGTGATCAAAAGAGACGGAGCCTTCACAACACATGCCTGGTTTGACGTTGTTGGAGCCACAATAGCGGCTGTGGCCGCTTTACGACTAAACAGCGGCTCAACCAGGCGTGGGTACGACTTCGATGTACAGTGCAGCCTGCCCGACAGGTGGCTCGATCAATTGACTTGAAAATACGTATACAAATCTAAGTCTTGCCTCTTTTCGACCCTCTTTTTGACTAGCCATAATTCACAAATATTCAGTCCCACACAGTGGACAACGCCGCATATTCTTGCTGGTGGTGTTGTTAATGACCTTGAAATTATAACCAGTGAAGAATCGACTCAAAGTACACCACAAATCTCTTTGCATCCATCAGGCAATAAGAAAAAATTCTGATATCCATGTTTGAAATGAATCTCCATCACAGAAACCTGCCGCATCGGGAAGACTGGGTACCTAAGTGCAGGGCTGCGGGCTGCATTATTGGGGTTTTGCATCGTTTGTGGACTTAATGGTACATGGATCATCCGTGATGAGCATTCATACACAATGGCGTCTAGCGAGAAGTAAATGTGGGGAGAGGGAAGCGAAAATTAATCGATTAGTCAGGAAAGGTGCACTCCAGATCAAGGCTGTGCCACAGCAGGACATCCTGACCATCGAAGAGACTCAGTATGAGCATCCAGCGTTCCGCTCTCATGTGCCATCAGTGATGATTCTCTACGGAGACATTGCACTTCAACCAGTGATTTCTATCATATCGTCGAAGCGGACATTTGAGACCGACCTGTTCCAAGCCCAGTGCCAAAAACCACCCGCCCAGATTCTGATCTCGATATTTGGTGATCTGAGTGGTTACAGGCTCTGGGTATCTGTTGCCACGCCGCTGGAGCAGTCGCGATCATTGGCGATTCAAGGGAGGATCGCGAATGCTTCACTCCCGGCACATTATCCTTCATCTTTCGCGGCGATCATCAACCGAAACCCATCATACACACAAATGGTAAGTTCAGTCGTTCCGTGAAGTAGTTCGGCCGAATGAGCTAGATCGTAATGTGAGGATTGCCGAGATCCGTGTCATCCGGGGAAAGCTTCGCTCGAGACACCTGTTGGTATCATAAAGGGATTCATCTGCAAAGCGGGATAGCTCAGCGTGCATCCGCCGCTTCTGGCTCGAGTCGAGCTTTTTTCGCTCGACGTTTCATCTCTCGCTTGGACAACGGCTTCTCGGGCTCGACCGCAGCCTCTGAGCCCGCCGATGCTTTCCTCTTCAATGTTTCTGTGGAAAGGTCATGTTCGGTACTGGGGTTGGCTTTCTTTTCGGCCTTTGACTTTGAGTTGGCCTTGTCCAATACCGCTTTCTCTCCGCCATGGACAATGTCGACAATGCCACGCCAGCTCGTACGCTTGAGCTTCGCCAACGCTGTAACTTTCCTGGCTTCTTCACAGATTGCCTCTTTTCCGCGCTCTTGCGACAAGCCCCAGACACACGTCAGGTTGATCACGTCCCATGGTGCCCGCAAATTCAGGGCGCGACGGGCCTCGCTTGACACAATGATCCCCCGACCACCTCGTGTAGCTCTAATAAGCGACATTGCATTCCCGATCAAATTTCGGCGAGCATCAAGCCCACTTCCTGTTACTCCAGGACCGTAGCAAATCTCCAACCGAACACCACGGGAAAGGGCAGCCGACAGCATTTTGAACTTGAAGTGGAATGGTAGTCGTGTTGAAAGATCGAGTGAGATCAAGTCACATTCAAGAGTGGTACAGGCATTGAGAAGGGTCTTCTCATTTGTTGGACGCAGAGCCACAATGTCGTAAGCTTGTGTCAAGCTATTCAGTCGTTGATTCTGCGCGGTGTCGGAGAGTGTAAGGTTGAGACGCGTGAGTAGTTGTAAGGACTTCGGAGCATTTGGCGGCGGTGGAGGCGGGGCCAGATTCGGAGGAAGCTTGCCTGTAACCGTCTGAGACAAGGCGACGGTAGTGTAGCCAACTAGAATCATGTCAGGACCCCATGATAGGTGATCGGGCAGTCGGCTGGATTTTGTAACCGGACGCTGGAGTTTAAGCGGAATGACCTACGTTCAGAAAGAAAGTTCAACGTATTGAGCGCTTCTGAGTCATCTGGACTGTACGGGACATTCAAGTCAAAAAACATGATGCTGTTATGGAGCTTTGAGTGCTCGTGCCAGCAATCTGCAGTCTCCAGAAGGAAGTCAAATAATCTTTAGATCATACTTTGTCAACCGGCATACTGACCTATCCAAAAAAGGCAATCGAAAAAACGTGTGGAATAACAATTTTCCAGCAAAATCACCCTCTAGCCGAATTCGGGATGCTCTCCACTGGCAAAATCCCGTGACAAAGCGGAACTGATCTCGCTCGTATCACAATATCCAACCCCCTCCAATCTTCCATTGCGTCGGGAAGATCGATAGCACAGCTGAGTTCACGCGAGTGATTTGCTGAGCCTGCTGCTGCTGTTGTTCTCTGCCTGCTTCGATTCTCTACAATTTTTGCGACCTTCCGTCAACAGGTTACGCCCCGCCTCACCCCGCTCCATTCATATTCATTTGTGGGCGGATCCAGACGCCGGCCTTGAGCAGCATGTCGCGCGTCTACGCCGATGTCAACGAGCACATGCCACGGTCCTACTGGGACTATGACAGTGTGAATATCTCATGGGGCGTCCTCGAGAACTATGAAATTGTTCGCAAAATTGGTGCGTTTTGTCCCAACCGCAAGTGAAGCGGCTATCGTGCACTTTTCTCCATACTTGCCCTATCTGCCCGGGGTTTTGGTGCATGTCCTGGCGTCTGGTTTTCGCGCAGAGTAGCTAGACTATATATCCGAAGGCAAACTGACACTCCTTTTCTTTTCAAGGTCGAGGAAAGTACTCTGAGGTCTTTGAGGGTATCAACGTAGTCAACTACCAAAAATGCGTCATCAAGGTCTTGAAGCCAGTCAAGAAGAAGAAGATCAAGCGAGAGATCAAGATTCTCCAAAATCTTGCTGGTGGCCCCAATGTTGTCGCACTGCTTGACGTTGTTCGGGACAACCAGAGCAAGACCCCGAGCTTGGTCTTTGAAGCCGTCAATAACACGGACTTCCGCACCCTGTACCCCCGCTTCACCGACTACGATGTCCGCTTCTACATTTTCGAGCTCCTGAAGGCCCTGGATTTCTGTCACAGCAAGGGCATCATGCACCGTGATGTCAAGCCCCACAATGTGATGATTGACCATGAGAAGCGCAAGGTATGCATCCTTGGTAAAGCACATCTCCACTCGGATAAATTCTAATCTACTCTAGCTGCGCCTGATCGATTGGGGTCTTGCCGAGTTCTACCACAAGGGTACTGAGTACAACGTTCGAGTCGCATCACGTTATTTCAAGGGCCCTGAACTGCTTGTCGACTTCCAGGAGTACGACTACTCTCTCGACATGTGGTCGCTCGGCGCCATGTTCGCCTCCATGATCTTCCGTAAGGAGCCATTCTTCCATGGAAACAGCAACTCGGACCAACTTGTCAAGATCGCGAAGGTTCTCGGAACCGAGGAACTCTTCGAGTACCTGGACAAGTACGACATCGAGCTGGATCCGCAATACGACGATATTTTGTCTCGATTCCCTCGCAAGCCGTGGCACTCTTTCGTCACAGCCGAGAATCAGCGCTTTGTCAGCGACGAGGCCATTGACTTCCTCGATAAGCTGCTTCGTTACGATCATGCTGTAAGCTAGAGCTGGTGGCCCTTGGTTTCATTTCAAGTCTAACTCTTTGATAGGAACGCCTGACTGCTCAAGAGGCTATGGCTCACGCCTACTTTGATCCGGTCCGCGCCGATGCTCAGAACAATGCTGCTGCCCAGTCTTAACCCACCCACGGGCAGTAGGACACGATTCTCACTCATTTCCTCCCCTCCATCTCATTTACCCTCTCCATCAGCCCCTCTGCCATACCCTCTCCCTGCTTTCTACCTAGAAAACTCTACTCGGTCTCCCGACCCACTTGTCCCTCATGATCGACTGTTTTATGTTGTTCAGAGTATTGTGCAGCAAAGGAACCATGAAGCAAATGTTCGCATGAATCTGTTCCAACTTGTTCGCCCTCTGTGCTTTTCAATGTGGGTTGGTTAGATGACCGAGTTACAAAGACGACGTTGATGACAAGACACGATATGTAATCTTTCTGGGCTAGCCAGGACCCTCCCGTCTAGGTTCTATGATCTTTCAGTGGGCGCAACCAAACAAATTTCAAACTTCATGAAAATCAATTCTATCTTCTTTCATTTAGGCCGGTTCCCGGGTCCTCAGACACTCTGCCAAATTAATTGATTCCATGCACCACGTCCACGTGTCTCTCTTCGTCGTCGGGGCGGATATAAAACACCCATTGTGGCCCAGTCCAATTGGTTTAAACAGGTCAGATTGAAGCTTTTAGTCTCTAGCCATCGTATTTGGACTCTGAGCTAGTCGACCGACGCTTTACGCCCTGAAGTTGACTGTGGTGGGTTCCCCTCGGGACATGTTTAGATTCGTCAACTCGAACTTCAATTTTGTCGAGGCATGGCAAAGCCGTTAAGATCGCCCACGGGCTCCAGCGCTATCACGTGAGTGCAATCTTGGACGAAGGAGTCCAGATTAGACCACGAACAAGAACAACTTCAGAACGCAACGCTTCTAGAGCTTGGTGACTCAATCTCAATGCCAGCGCATATCTAGAGTGAGCTCCATACAAAGCCACACTTCCATCTGCCAACCCCAGTGTCGCGCGGTCCCCACCGATCCTCACCTGGGCCCCGCTCGCTCATTCGTCGTGGAAATTTAATCTGCCCGCATTTCGCACAACCACCCCTCCTTGTCGCAACTCTCCATCCTCAAGATACTTATCCGGCGACTCGTGGCGCGATCGGCGCCTTGGAGATTTCCTCCGACATATCGATCATTATCCAGGATGGCTCAAAACTCTGCATCCCAGAACCCACGTCAGTGCTACCCCTCCGGCAATCCATGACTCATGCTTGAGTCCCTCGAGTCCCCAAGCTCACAATCAATCACTCTGCAGTTGGGGAGAACACTGCCCCTTTGACCGAGAACCCTCCTCCAGTTGATGAGCAGACTCGCGCTCAGATTGCCGAAGCCGCTGCGAACGATGGCACCGCCGCCCCCAAGGTGAAGACCGAGAAGGAATGTATGTGAACCCCGCAAGCTGTCTGGGGCCAGTGTTTCTACGAACAGGCTCTTGACGCACATTTCTTGCATTTGCGCTGATTGTCTCGTCTTTCTCATTAGTGGAGCGCGAGCGTAAGAAGGCCGAAAAGGCGAAGAAGTTCGCTGAGAAGCAGGCCAAGGCGAAGACCGCGAAGCCTGCCGCACCCAAAGTCGAGAAGAAGGTGCAGAAGGTTGAGAAGGAAAAGACCGCCGACGCATACGACCCCAAGGTCATTGAGGCCGGTCGCCTTGAATGGTGGGAGGAGCGAGATCTCTTCAAGCCAGAATGGGGTCCCGACGGCAAGGTTAAGCCGGAGGGCTCTTTCGTCATTCCTATCCCTCCTCCTAACGTCACTGGCTCTCTCCACATGGGTCACGCCCTCACCAATGCTCTGCAAGATACCATGATCCGATGGCAGCGTATGAAGGGCAAGACGACCTTATGGCTCCCCGGCATGGATCACGCCGGTATCTCCACCCAGAGTGTTGTCGAGAAGATGCTTTGGAAGAAGGAGAAAAAGACCCGTCATGATCTGGGACGTGAAGCTATGGTCAAGCTCATCTGGGACTGGAAGGATGAGTACCACAAGAACATCAAAAACGCTCTTCGAAGAGTTGGTGGATCCTTCGACTGGTCCCGCGAGGCTTTCACCATGGATCCGAACTTGTCTGCTGCCGTGACCGAGACCTTCGTCCGCCTTCACGAAGAGGGTATCATTTACCGTGCTAACCGCCTGGTCAACTGGTGTGTTGCTCTTAACACGTCTCTTTCCAACCTTGAAGTTGAGAACAAGGAAATTGAGGGCCGCACGCTCTTGGACGTTCCCGGGTACGACCGCAAGGTCGAGTTCGGTGTGCTCACGCACTTCTGCTACGAAATTGACGGCACATCTGAGCGTATCGAAATTGCCACAACTCGTCCTGAAACCATGATCGGTGATAGCGGTATCGCCGTTCATCCCAACGACCCTCGTTACAAGCACCTGATCGGCAAGAACGCCCGTCACCCCTTCGTTGATCGTTTGCTCCCCATTGTTGGCGATGAAGGTGTTGAGCCTGAGTTTGGTACCGGTGCCGTGAAGATCACCCCGGCTCACGACTTCAACGATTTCAACCGTGGCAAGCAGCACAACTTGGAGTTCATCTCCGTCTTGAACGATGATGGTACTTTCAACAAGAACGGAGGACCTTTCGTTGGCATGAAGCGCTTCGATGCCCGTTACAAGGTCATTGACATGCTTAAAGAGAAAGGCCTGTACGTCAAGTGGGAGCACAACCCTATGAAGGTGCCCCGCTGCTCAAAGTCGAACGATGTGATTGAGCCTATCCTCAAGCCCCAATGGTGGATGAAGATGGAGTCCCTGGCTGGCCCTGCTATTGAGGCTGTCGAAAAGGGCGACATCATCATTCGTCCCGAGTCTGCGGAGAAGAACTACTTCCGCTGGATGCGCAACCTCAACGATTGGTGTCTGTCTCGTCAGCTTTGGTGGGGTCATCAGGCCCCCGCTTACTTCGTAAACATCGAGGGCGAGGAGAATGACGACTCTAATGGTGAGTTCTGGGTCACCGGTCGCACCGAGGAGGACGCTCGCAAGAAGGCCGAGGCCAAATTCCCCGGTAAGAAGTTCACTCTCGACCGTGATCCTGACGTCCTCGATACCTGGTTCTCCTCTGGGTTGTGGCCATTCTCGACTCTGGGCTGGCCTCGTAAGACGCATGATTTCGAGAACCTCTATCCTACGTCTGTTCTCGAGACTGGTTGGGATATTCTGTTCTTCTGGGTTGCTCGCATGATCATGCTGGGCATCAAGATGACCGGTCAGATTCCTTTCCGGGAGGTGTACTGCCACTCCCTCATTCGCGATTCAGAGGGTCGCAAGATGTCCAAGTCTTTGGGTAACGTCATCGATCCTCTCGATGTGATGGAGGGTATTCAGCTTCAAACGCTGCACGACAAGCTGCTTGTCGGCAATCTCGCGGACAAGGAGGTCGCTACTGCGACCAAGTATCAGAAGAAGGCTTTCCCTAAGGGTATTCCCGAGTGCGGTGCTGACGCCCTTCGCTTCGCTCTTGTCTCTTATACCACTGGTGGTATGTACTCTCCCTACAACTTCATCATCCGCTTTGCTAACCTTCACACAGGTGGTGACATTGCCTTCGATGTACAGGTCATTCACGGTTACCGCCGCTTCTGTAACAAGATCTACCAAGCGACCAAGTTCGTCCTTGGTAAGCTTGGCGATGACTTTAAGCCGTTGGCCACTGTTACAAAGACCGGTCACGAGTCACTATCCGAGCGCTGGATCCTGCACAAGCTCAACGCCGCTGCCAAGGAGATGAACGAGGCTCTGGAGGCTCGTGAATTCTCGGTGACTGCCAACGTTTCCTACCAGTACTGGTACGCTCAGCTGTGCGATGTCTTCATTGAGAACTCCAAGTATCTGCTGGCCGAGGACGCGAGCCCCGAGACCCAGGAATCTGCCAAGCAGACTCTCTACACTGCTCTTGAGGGGGCTCTGTGTCTCATCCACCCCATCATGCCTTTCGTTACCGAGCACCTGTGGCAGCGTCTGCCCCGTCGCCCCGACGACAAGACCTTCTCGATCATGCGTGCCAAGTACCCCGAGTACCGTGCCGAGTTCGATGATCCCGCTGCCGAAAAGGCCTATGAGCTCATCTTGAACACCTCCAAGGCCATTCGCTCCATTCTTGCTCAGTACGATGTCAAGACCAAGGGTGACATTATCATCCAGACCTACGATGCCACTAGCGAGAAGACTGTGTCTGAGCAGCTCACCTCCATCCAGTCACTGGGTGGCAAAACTTTGGGCGAGCTTTCGCACGTTGGCCCGGCAAACAAGACTCCCCCCGCTGGCTGTGTCGTGGCTGCCGTTGGCGCCGAGGCCGCCGTCTACCTGCGTGTCTCTAAGGAGGTCGCTCTCGAGCAGGAGGAGAAGGCCAAGGCCAGTCTTGAGCGCGCTCGTGAGACCGTGCGCCGATCGCAGACCGTCATGAGCGCTCCCAACTGGAAGGAGAAGGTCAAGGTCGAAGTTCAGGAGGCTGAGGAGAAGCGCCTGCGCGATGCTGAGAGTGAGGCTGCTCGCTTGGAGGAACAGATCAAGGAGTTTGAGAAGCTGCGTTTGGAATGAAAAACGCGAGCTATAGCCATTTGAAGTTGTAGATCCCCCCCCTCAAAAATTTTATCAATGAAGATACTGTTCTGTTTCAATGTTCATTGACTCGTTCGGCAAATGGTTTGCAACTATACCCACTCCGCTCTCAGGAGATCGACGTAGATACATGGCAACCTGCCTGACATACAATAAAGAGTCGGCGCTGTACAAGCTGTACAGTACTGAAAGTGTTCGCCTGCCTGTTTTCTATAGCGCCTGAAATATAAGGCCAACAACCTAGCTCAGGCACCACAATGTGGGTCCTTATCGATAGTGGTGCCAAGCCATCACCCCAAAAGTTTTCTGCGATTTTCACTCGGACCATCCTCGACAGTAAGAAAACATAGCCATCATGTTGCGCGAAGTGTAAGTTGTCTGCGATCTTCTCACTTGTTTCAGCAGGCTAATTCGAACGTTTAGTAAAGCGAAGAACCCGCGCACTGCGCGTATCCTCAAGGCGCGCGAGCCTCAACTCATCGAACCTCCCAAAAAGACTCTTTTGCTGCACGGGACGAAATGCCCTCAAGCTCTCGACACCGTCTTGAAAACATTCCACTCTCTCACGAAGCCCAACTCCGTCCTTTTCCACAAGAAGAATGAGAACATTCACCCGTTTGAGAACACAGAAAGCATGGAGTTCTTGGCCAACAAGAACGAGTGCGGTCTGGTAGTCTTTGGAAGCAGCAACAAGAAGCGCCCCAATTGTGTTACTCTCGGTCGAGTTTTCAACTCCCAAACGCTTGACCTTTGTGAATTGATGCTTCTTCCCGCCTCTGATCAGAACGCCATTCCCCCCTTCAACGAGCTTACCATGCCCGTTGGACTTGGCATGCGGCCGATGCTGCTGTTCTCCGGCAGCCCTTGGGAGGACCCGACATCAGGAGTGCACGTTATGTTGAAGAGTTTCTTCCTTGACATGTTCAAGGGTGAGGAGACCAACCAGATCGACGTCGAGGGTCTCCAATACATTCTGATGGTTGGTGCTGAAGAGCCCCGCGACGGCCTGTCCCCCGTGGTGCACCTGCGGTGGTACAAGATTATTACCAAGCGCAGTGGTCACAAGCTCCCCCGTATTGAGCTTGAGGATGTTGGTCCCAAGTTCGACTTCAAGGTCGGCCGCCACCGCCCGGCTACCCCCGAGGCCATGAAGGAGGCCATGAAGCAGGGCAAGCGTCCCAACGAAGACATGAAGACCAAGAAGAACATCACCATGGACTCCATGGGTGACAAGATCGGTCGTGTCCACTTGGGCAAGCAAGACCTGACTGGCCTCCAGACCCGCAAGATGAAGGGTCTCAAGCGCCGGGCAGGCATCGACTCAGACGACGAGGACGAGGAGGATATGGAAATGATGGACGTGGACGAGATTCTGGAGGAAGAGGGCAACAAGCGTCCACGGACGGATTGAGCGTGATTCACTTGCATCATTGCGTATTTATACTACTCACGGCGTTTGTTTGGTCCGGCTGGGGTTTTATGCTTCGTGGTACCTGAGTTTCTCCAGGTTCCCCTGTATCGATGTGAAAAAGTTACCTATATAGTGAAGCGATTCTTTGATCCCAATGAATCTTCAACTTTGATCACTCTCCATCTCGTTAAAGTCGCTGGAGGTGTCCTATCTTGGGGACTTTCTCCAATATCAGCCTCAATCATGAACAAACTGGC
This sequence comes from Penicillium sp. PF2412A, assembly GCA_023626555.1. Classification (NCBI taxonomy): domain Eukaryota; kingdom Fungi; phylum Ascomycota; class Eurotiomycetes; order Eurotiales; family Aspergillaceae; genus Penicillium; species Penicillium sp. PF2412A. The sequence continues at coordinate 680,235 of JAMAHA010000001.1, forward strand.
TATCGAAGAGCTCGTTTTGGCATGCAGACTTCATACGATCCAGCCGATGGAACAAGATCAATAGTGATCTACTCATTCTCACACTCGTACCAGCATTGCGCATTGTCTTGGACTGCAATTGCAAGGCTCTCTTTGCGCCGTCGGGTCGAGACCACGTGACCATGACGTTTGGGCCGTCGGCATCGTCTCACATGCCGAGGCCCTTTTCGCGGTTGCGGACCCGAATCGAGTGCCGCAGTCCCCCTCCCCCAGATTCTCGCCTTCTTCGTCCGGCTCTCTTCCTCTTGTAATCTTTTCTGCGAATCTCAATCAAGAGACCTACTCTTCTTCTTCATTGATTGTCTCGTACCTTTTGTCCAACTTCAGACTCCAGCCGGAGCCCTGCGCATCACCATCATGGATGCGCTCATGGTGAGAGGCCTCCGCCCAGCACATGTGGTATGAGCTTCAGAAACTGACTATGCGTTCTGTACAGTCACGCCTCGATGCCCTCGTGCTCAACCCCGAACTTGCGCCTCTCTTGTCATTGGTAAAAGGTGCACGCAATGGCATAGTCTACGGATCGAAAGTGCGATTTCCGCACGCCTTGGTGTATGTCAAATCGTTCGGCGCATTGCGAGCGACCTTGCCTCGCCAAACCACGCCCAGAAAACTGATTTCTTTGACTTGAACAGCATGATATTTCTTTTCAGATCGGGAACGTATGTGATATCTCTGTGCTCTCCCCTTCCACTTGTCCGCAAATCCTTCCAAACGCTAAATAGTAGTCACTCTGCAGATTCCGCGAAAAGGTCAAGCTGGTCTTGAACGCGACTCGCCTTCACGCCCGAAACTTAGCCACATTCGCTACGATATACAAGGCCTCTATGATCATACTTCGAAACCTCCCTGCTGGACAGGGCAAGGAAGGTCGCTATGATAGTTTCTTTGCTGGACTCTTGGGTGGATACGCCGTCTTTGGTCGGCAGCGGGGAAGTATCAGCCAGCAGGTATGCCGAAGCGTCCCCCCCACACACACGCCGAGGCCGAACGGAGATGGACCTCGGGAAGAGAAAGAGATGGCAACTGGCCCGCTAACCCACGTCGACGTCTTTAGATTGTGATTTATGTTTTTGCTCGAGTGATGCTCTCTCTTGCAAAGCTCTCAGTCCAGCCGGGGATGCACCCACTTTCATCACTCATCTCACCTCAGGCGCGCGCTTCTATTACCGATAATGCCTGGCCGGTCTTCGCCAGTATGAGCTGGGCGCTCGTCATGTACCTGTTCCGATGGTACCCAGAGACTCTCGCATCGAGTCTGCGGAGTAGCATGGTTTATATGTATGTCTTTGTCATTCTTCTCCGTTCGTTTGTCTGCTTGGGTGACTTTCTGGGCTTGTATTTCCCCTCCGTCGATGGGTCGGCTAACCACCTTTTGAATCAGTTACGCGGACTCGGACCACTGGGATTCTTTCCGAAACTTGGTGATTCACAACAAATAAACGTACACGTCTTCTAGCATTCTCTTTTTAGCCGTTTTGCTTCCAGCTGGTTTGGGATTCCACACGGCGTATAGATCAGGGGCTGCTGCAACTTTTTTTTTCTCCAAGGTCAAATCATGATTTCCATACCCTTTCCTTTCATGCAAGAGTGATCCATCCCTGCGCATTGGGGATCTTGGGCCCGTTTGAGTCATCTTTTACCTGTCTACACTGTATATCTTTGACTACGAGAATTTACATTTCTTCCATCACAACGCACAGCACCTGAAGTGTCCTTGGACGACAGCCGATTCGATAGACCCAAAAGTCATTTCAGCAGATAGACTGGGCGATCGCCACTACCAGTACAATATTCTCTTTTAAAAAAGCCAAAAAAACATAGTGCTATATTGTCTTCAAAACACTAGTATTTCAAGATCTCAATCCCTTGACAAGCACGCATAACGCAGTGCCCCGAGTCCTTAAAGGGGCCCAGAGTAGAAACCCGTGATCGGTACCTAGGTCAACTAATAGTATATTTGAACAAACTCGAAACTACTATGCAAACGGCAAGATGAAACGATCGGATTGTGTGGACACGCAGAGCGAAACATGAAGTGAGACACACGTAGATAGGCACTGGGGGGCCCAGGTCTCCAGTTAAGTAAATGGTGAGGGAGCAGTTTCAATCTCTGATTTACCGGGACAACCTAGCTCCATATGTTAGGTCGGGGAGATGAAGCTTAATAAGACTAGTGCCTAAGATACTTCCATGTAGGACTGGTAGGAGGTAGGTACTAAGTGTGTTGGATCGCGATTTCCTGGTGTGGATTCTCGGCGCGGTGATACAGGCGAGAGACATGTTCGGCCTGTTCGAGAATGATGAGTTTCAGAGGTAAGTCCTGTTTTAGTCTGTGGTCTATTTTATCCCGCTTTTTTTTTTATCTTGACTGAGGTCAATTATGGGAGACAGCTGTATGCGACAGCTTCAAGTTTCTTTTGTCTTTACTTCACTGTCAATTCATTGAGACATCTTGGTCATGTCAAATCTGCCTACACTGATCGATATGCAAAAGAGAGAATGGCTCGCTTGATTACTATTTATTATTACAAAGAGAACACAAGTTGTGTATAATCATACATGAATCTCATTTCAAAAAACGCCATAGTCCAGGTATGCCCCAACTCCAGGTAGCCCTCCTGATACACAGCTCCTCCAGCCACCCCGAGGCAAGAATAAATAAACACGGGGTCCGAAATGCATATCCAACACGCCTTGCCCGGTACACATGACAAAAAAGAAAAAATCTCCATCCCCAAAGCTAGTCAAACATCGAAAAAAATAACGATAGATCGAAATAATCCGAGATATGCATCGGCATCAAAAAGTATCTTCTTTCAAGATGGCGATCAAGATTTGGATTTCTTGGGCAACTTCCACACGCTGGTGAAAGTCTCGCACCCTCCAGCCTTGCGTTTCTTTTCGTGCTGGACACCTGCTTCCACGCGTTCTTGTTCAAGCACTATATGAATATGGGACGAAGCATAAATCAGTGACGCTCAATAAATTGAAGGGGGAATAAAAAGAGAAGCGCTTCCAGATGAGTGTACTTGGACTGCGCCATGGATGAAAAAAAAAATTCCGCAAGAAAAAAAAGAAGAAAAAAAGCCTTCAAACGGAGGGAACAAACTCACAAAAAGTACACTGTCCATACTGACCGCGGGACTTTTCCCACACGCAGTTTGCGCAAGCACCCTCGAGCAAGCCGGGGATAACCACGCAGCCCACAAACTGGCCCTTGCCCTCGGCGCATTGTTTACACTCTGGGTTGACTCTGACTCCCACAGCCTGAGCATGCATGGCAATTCGTTTGCGGATCCGACTGTCCAAGAAGCTTTTAAGGTCGCGTGCTTCATGGATGACAATCACACGATTGTTGGAGGGTTCTCGGACTGGAACAAGACACATCAATTCACTCCAGGGGGGGACGCCCAGAGTCCATTGGGTCTCGCGGAGGAGTTGCACTCGAGGTCCAGGAGGGACATCTGGAGGGTCGAAGATGGGCTGAGGGGATGGAAGCTGGTGAGTAGGGATAAAGAATGGAGCGTAGTTGGGTGCCAGAGTGGGAGCAAAAGTAGGAGCAATCCCTGGAGCGAAAGTGGGAGCAAAGGTGTGAGTGAGAGGAGGTGCTGCAGCAGCAGGAAGAGCAGCAGAATTGAATGGACGAGCAGGAGCAAAGGCAGTGGTAAAAGTAGAAGGTTGGGAAGCAGCACCAATACGGCTATGACCATGACCACGGCCACGGCCACGGCCACGGCCATGGGCAGGAAGAGAAGCAGCAATAGCAGTAGATGTAGTAGCAGTAGAGGTGGCGGTAGTAACAGAAGTAGTATTGGCGGTAGTAGGAGCAGGCGCAAAAGCAGAAGTAAAAGGGGCCGAGAGAGCAGGATCAATCGCAAGAGTCGGGACCGCAGTAGGAGCAGCATTAAGAGCAGAGCCCGGACCCTGCATAAGGATAGCGTCAATTTCAGCGAGAAGCTCTGGAGAAAGATCCAGATCGTCGATGGAGGCGATAGGAAGCTCAGCCTGAGCCAAGAGAAGAGAGTCGGTCTCAGTCATAGCCTGCGACTCGGATCGCTCTTGAGATTGAATATTTGATCCCTCCACAGCCTGGGGACTCTCCGGCTTCTTCTCATCTTGATCGTTCGAAGGCATGTTGTTGGAGTTTGAGTTTTTGAGTGACTGCAATATGAACTCCATGTGCTTTGTGCTTTGTTGGAGACAAAGAAAGTGGGAAAAAAAAGAACAAAGAAAACAAAAGAAAAGTGAGACACGTTGATGTGAATCAAGCAAGTGTGAGGGAAAACAAATAAGCACAGTGAGCGCACTAGAAAAAAAAAAAGAACCTCGTGGGACGCAAACAAATACTCGCTCTTGTCTGGCATCAGTTGTTTGCGCTCTTGAATGGGGCCCTACTTTGATCCACGTGCGGCGAGTGCAATACATCATCGACAAAATCATTCAACTCGACATCAAGGCATTCAATTCATCGTGTAGACTGGTATACAGTAAATAATACATCTTATGTTCACCGTCTGCTATCAGGAGAACAAGGTAGAAAGAAAAAAAAAAAGACCGAGGGTTGGAAAAGACAAACAAGTAGTAGGCTTTGGTCTACTGGGTATTATCGCCGTCAACATTAATGAGAATTTTCAAGTCGCCATCCATCCAATCCACGGTATCTGCGGACAAGAGAGCAAATGCCCAATCCTTTTCGCTTTGGACCGTCACCAGACCATCGGACAGCAGAGCCTTAACACTCCAGTTGACCGCTCCAGCCATGTCCCGGACTTGCTGGTCAAACCCATCGGCGCCTGACAATGCAGGAAGGCCAGGGATCTGATTGTGGTACCGCCGAATGACCGACTCTTTGATGGTATCCACGTTCGGGCACTGGCCAGCCGGGAGATCAATGCGGGGGAGAATGCGCTTCCCACGATGAAGCACGTTGATGTGAAGTAGAATTTGAGTGTGGGACGTGGGATGGGATGACGACAAGTTCGTGGTGCCTTCGTTCTTGGCCTCGTTAGAAGACACAAAGGAGGGTTGGGTGGGAAAAGGCTGATCAGGACCAGCTGGTAACTGGCTAGCGGGATGGGCACCAGTCCGGCTGGCCAAAGTCTCTCGAATGACTCGAGCAACGTCGCGAGTGATGCCGCTGACGCTGTTTCGGAAGTTAGCCAGGTCTCCAAGAACAGTTGCATGCGTGGAAATGAGTTTCAAAACTTACAACGCGTCTCGAGCAAGTGGATTCCGAGCTCCCCCAACACGCCAAGAAAGGTTTGCCGTGGCATCTGCATGGACAATACGGGAAATGTTCGCATCCTCACAAGGTGCCGGGCAATTGAAATCACCGTGATGAACGACCTGGTAATGGCTATCGACAGCCGCAACGAGGCCACGCCACTCGGGCTGATCGAGGCCCGAGACGGACCAAAGACTATCCAATTCGTAATTGTGGTTGTACATATCATAGGACCTCGCCATATCATTCCAGTCGACGGTGTATCCGTCCAAAAGCAGATCGTTGAGTCCAACGTCCATGATCTGACCAGACTCAATCTGCATCTGGGCGCCCTGTGCAGGTTGAGAGGGTACAGTGAGGGGCGGCGCCGAGTGAGCTGTGTGCATCGACTGCGTTTGAGTGTGCAGATGTTGTAGCTGTTGTCCGGGAGAGAAGCGAGCAGAATTGGAGGTAGAAGAGTTGTCTTGCAGATTTTCACTCGTTTTGCGACGGCGACGCTCGTCACCGCCAGCGCCCTTTCGCGTTTCGATTGCGTATTGACGCTGACGCTCGTTTGTGACCATGCGACGCAAGAGAGGGATGACCAGAGCGATGATCTTCTGCTGGTCTCTGGGCCACACAAATTCTCGCGGTCCAAGCCCCTCATTTACCACGTTTTCTCCAAAAAATCGTTCCCCGTTCCCCTCGTCGTCAAGAAATTGTCGGACGCAATTCCAAAGGCGCAGCTTCACCATTTCAGTGTCCCCTGTGCCTCGCTGGCCAACGCAATTCCGCCGTTCCGGGTGTTCATCATTTAACATGAAGGCTTTTGCCGCAGCCTGGAGGTGCAAAAAGTTCTCGGGCGACAGTTCCAACGAGGTGAACAATTTTGACATGGGGGGCCGAGTGTACTTCTTGTTTTCAGACGGCTGGCGGAAAAGCGCTGCAGCGGAGTGGACACCAACTGAACGCGCATCAGCAAGTGCCTGGGGAGGAACGGGACGAATGTCGAAATTACCGCTGGGATAAGGCTGGTGATTTTGCTGTGGTTGCGGATGCGCCTGTGGCTGCGATCCGGAGATCCCAGCACCGGCAAGTGCAGGATCGAGGTTGTCCTCGTTGCGCTTCCGTTTCTTTGAGGCCGTACGAGACAGTCCGGAACCTTGCGCGTGGTCGTTCTGGACTCGGATGTGACGTGCATTGCTTAACCCACTTGCAAAGCTGGTCTCGTTGAAGCCATCGTCACCAAGATGCATATCCGCGCCGTAGGTATCCAGTTGATGGTGACCTGCCACCCCGGCAGCTGTTGCGACAGCAGCGGCCCACTGAGGAGACACATCTTGTCCGGCAGCTGCGGTCGCAGCTTCCACGAGTCCTGCAAGCTGGTTATCGCTGGGAGAGTAGCCGGTGTTTGGATCGATCGAAAGACTCGGGTTTGACTGAGACGCGATGTCGGCAGAAGAGGTTGATTGATGGTTGTGGTTGGTGTTTGAGGACATTGTTGCAGGTACCAGCGCTGGTACAGATCGACACGCCTGACCAAAAAATGAACAAATATTAATGTGGAACTAAAATAGAACAGTCGGCCGTCGAGAGTGTAACTGTCTCCGAAAATTCCAGGGGGTATCGCCTTGCAAAGTTGGCGCCGGCGCAGTTGCGCGAAATGTTTTCTTGGGCGCGTTGAAGTGATAGCCCCAAGCTTCAAAGAAGAAAGGGATACGGGATTCGGGAGGAAGACCAAATGATGATAGTTTTGTCAACGACAGGCGATCGAGTCATGGGCCGAATGCCCCGTTGCCGGGGGGCACAAAGGGCGCCGACGTAGCAAGAGGTTGAAGCCTCGAGCCCCGGACTTGACGCGATTTTGAAACGAAGCCCTAGAGCTTGCGATTGATAAGACCAAGCCGGACGATGATGTGAGTGTTTGTGTAGTTTGAAGGAACGACAGACAATGCAAACTTTGTGCATGACATCACGTGCTTCCTTCTCCGTACCGGGCGCTGTCCATCACGTGAAACAGGCGTCTCCTAAGCATGTGTACAACAACACAGCAACTCTTGATTTTGATCTATTGTCTCAGGCCTAATACGATGTACGATGCTGGCAATTAAAAGTGCCCAGCAGTGCTTCTTGTTTCTACAAGGAGGATCCAAGCGAAGAATCATTGAATCCATAAGCATACGGACCTGAGACACAAAGATCAAGACAGAGATGGAACCAGGCTTCAAAATGCGTGCAATCAAATAGGAGTCTATATCACACGAGTACTTGAATTGAAATGACCAAAAGTCAAGTACACTCTATTCAGATGAACAGTATCCCACTCAAGTATCGCTCGAGGAAGGGCCGTGAGAACGTCAAAAGCCATCGCCCTCTTTCCAAGGGCGACCAGCCTCAAGAGCTCGGTTCCGTGGAATCTGGCCTCGCTCAATGGCGGCGTCGAGGAGATCCATGACCAGATTAGTTTTCTCCGCGAGCTTCGCTTCAAGTTCTGCTTCGTCCGCCAGCGGAAGAAGATCCAAGCTCTCTAATTCGTCCAGAAACCCTTCGGCCTTGGCGACTTCAAGGTCGCCGGCCATGAAAATCCAATCATCCAACTGCCGCTGTAGGTCTTCTCGCTCAGCATCGAGATTGCGCCAGTCTCGGTATTTTTCCGGTCCTCCAAAGCAGAATCCATACCCGTCACATAGGCAGACACTCTCCTCTACACACAGGACGGGTTGGCCTGTAAACACGAATTGCCAGAGATATTCCCAAATTCGACCCGTGATATAATCACTCAGATCCGTCTGCAGCAACCAGTCACGGTAGAAGATGAAACGAGCACGGGGAATCGTGCGAATGCGGTCCCGCGACAGTGCGAACTGAGCACAACATGGCTGGGAAAGAACCGGTGGCACTGGCAGGTCGGGGAAGAGTTCGCCCCAGGCTCGAGCGATGATCACCTCCTCCTGTTTTGACTCGTCTTCCACCGCCGCTCCGGGGTGTATCCACGCAGGACAGCCCGGGCCAAAGGCGCATCGGGTGTTCATATACCCTTCTCGTATGACACGTCCGAGGCTCAGTCGCCTCAAAATTTCTGCCGCATCGCCATCAAAGAAATCCTCATTGTGCCAGGCCTTTTGGTGGGAATGCATAAACACCGCGACATCGGGAAGCTCATCGTAAAAATCGATGATGTATGACAAGTAGACCATCACTTCGTGGCCCTTGTTTTTGGGCGGGTGAAGTGGCGCTCCAGGGTCGTCGACGACGTAGACCGCGGTGTTCCAGTCCGGCAGTTCTTTGTTTATCCAGCTCGTGTCTTCCTTCGTGGTTCGTGGTACCACTAACGTTTTGTTGTACGTTGAGCCTGGGGGTTTTGGTATCCCCGGGATGAAGCTGGGTTGAGGCGCGTAGGGGCTTCTGCTGCCATAGTGGGTGAAATTGAAGGCTGTTGAAACGTTGTAGAATATTGAATTTGCATCCTGAATGGCATCGAGACGGGCAGTCTGTGGGTAGCTGTTCCGTGACCAAGATAGCTGGCGGGCTGTCAGGACGAGGATGCAAGCGAAGGCGAAGCCAACAAGGATGACTTGCCGCCTGAAATGCCTCATGGGTGAATGATAGACGATAAATGATGCTGATTTGATGATGCGTTTCAGCAGATCAAATTGATCGCCCTGTGGAGCTGATTGCCAATCACCGGCCACTACGCCTGTCTCCTCCAGCGACAAGATCGCAGAAATTCCACAGTGTGTTCAGAGAAGTCTTTTTACCACGTCCGTAGTGATCGCGTGCTCAAAACTCAAACAGCATCTCGTCAATCATTCAAAGTCAAGGGAAATGCATGCTATCAAAATGAGGTGAGATTGATTTTCGCCTCACGAAACTTAGCATATCATAGACCGAGACGCTGTCACGATCCTGCGTGCTCGCGACATGCACTAGGAAATCTCCCTCCCCTAAATCAGACAGAAGACGGCGAAAAGATTGTTCTCTTCGGCGAGAGCCACAGTTCGGGGGGTGGTCCATGTTTAATATTTAAGGATAGGACCCAGCAAGTTCACTCGACGCGGGGCAGAGTGGACAAATCAAGAACTATTCCGAGACTTCATGTGGATCGGAAGTGGTGCCCAGAAACCAGTGCCTTTTTGAAGATCCGCTCGAGGATGACGACACGCGCGGGAATCAGACGCGGCCTCAGAATGCCTGCAACGAGGATCTTATTCTGAGAAAAAAGTACAGACACACATGTCGCTGAGACAAGCACATCGAGGCTATTTGAGATTTCAAATGTTAATGGCTCCTTCATAAGAATGGACCCAGGAGGTGAACTTATACGCAGAGCGTAAGACGGCACCACGCGTCGTTTGGAGAGGCGCATGAGCGGGCTTCGGCCGCCAACCGTCTACTCTGCAGATCTTTTCAGCCACCGACCATAGTTTGTTTCAAGGGGCTGGTACCAAGCGATAAGGTGATTTTAAGCTTGAGGTAATTAGATACAATTACCTGGAGCGACAATGCCCGTCAGCTCCTGGATGTATTCTTTGTAATGACACTGCTTGCTGCAGAATGAATCGTTCTTTGCGTCCATGTGGTGAGGTTCCATGAGTGATTTTCGTAGCCTCCTGGCTCGACTCATCTGCTGCAATGCGTTTCATGAGTATTGAAGCGAGTTTACGAACCCAATCAGTGCACTACTTCTTGCCGATCAGGTCCCAAGACCGAAACACCCACCAGGTGCGCCTTGTCCACAGTAGGATAGTGATCTACCCAGGACAACCTACCTATCGTACAGCGCAGGAAACAGAGACTTGATAGAAGTACCTATCGAATGAGCATTCAATGAAGTAATTGACAAGATCAATCTAAGGGATGATACCTAAATACCCCGCTCGGCCGGCATGGAGGGCATCCAGTAAATGTTGTGTGCATCAGTGATCAGAGTATTCATTTTGGAAAATACCAGGCGTTCTCAAGCTATCTGCGGTGTCAGATCTTCACATCCTTTGGGATTTATTTGTTGTTACCTAGATACTTGATAATTGGGTGACATTGATGAAGCGGGATTGCATTCTCCGGGCGTCTTTCCATCACGTTGAAGACAAGAAGACTCCGTTTCAACTGTTTGGATATATATATCTCTCCCGGAGCGACTTCGCCCAATTGCCTAATTCCATGGAAGCGACCGGGCACCATGAGGGCTGCAAGATCAATCAAATGAGAAATTCCATTTCGAATGCTATTCCCTATTAATGGATCATTATTGTTTTCTGCCGAATCCAACAGGACAATTGATGTATGATGAGCACGTCCAAGAAGCAGGTCGATTCCTTTTGCGCACCTCGGTTGATCTACATCGTGAAGGTCCTATTCACATATTTTCCTCCGAAGCAACCTGGCAATCGAGGCCTGACGGCCTGAAAAATCAGTGGCAAACTCTGCACACCTGAGGCATTCAAGAATGAAACTTTGCATATGACGAGGCTTATCGAACCATGTTATCTCACGTGACTCTAATCGTGCGGCGAGTTCTCCCCCCGAAAGGGAAATTTCCTGGGCCCGAAGCTTATTGTTTTATTTCTCTCTCCCCCAGAATGCGCCATTACGATGCAGAGCTCTAAGATTCACGGTCGGCCCGTTGAGGAGTCGACATCAATCAAGTCCACAAATGCTCCTTCCAAAAAATCCCATGATCCCTGGGTCCATCTCTTAGCTGGCGCGTAAGTCTTGACAGTTTTCTTCCTGTTTGCCTCGTTGCATCCACTCTCCGGAGAAATCGCCCATGCACTCATTTACTATCACGAGCGAGACTAACGTGTTGTTGGGCTTACAGGAGTGGTGGCTTCGCTACCGCTATTGCAACATCACCTCTTGATGTTCTAAGAACACGTCTCCAGTCCGATTTCTACCAACGACCTCCTGCTCCTGCTTCTACTTCCGCGTCATCCGCTGCCGCCTCGACCATCTCCAAACACGCCACGCACAACACCGCTCGTATCATCAGCAACATCTACCAAGCAGAGGGATGGCGCGCCTTTTTCCGCGGCCTTGGTCCCAGTCTCGCTGGTGTGGTCCCGGCGACCGCCATCAAGTTCTGGGTCTATGGAAATGCCAAGCGCATCGGTGCCCAAGTGCTGGGAACCGGTGAAGACTCTACACTCGTCCATGCGCAGGCCGCCATTTCCGCAGGTATCGCGACTGCAACCGCCACGAACCCAATCTGGCTGGTCAAGACACGATTGCAACTAGACAAGGCGCAAACCACCACCGGCACGCGCCGGTACAAGAACAGTCTGGATTGTATCCGACAGGTTCTTCGCCAAGAAGGCATCAGTGGACTGTACAGAGGACTCAGTGCCAGTTACCTGGGATCTCTCGAAACAGCCCTGCATCTGGTCCTCTATGAGCGGATCAAGACCGCTTTGCACTCATCGTTGGGCTCGCCCGACGGCAAGGACACCGCGACGCAAAAAGAAATCACAAGTTGGCTGAGCACGACTGGGGCGGCAGGATCCGCCAAGTTTGCTGCGGCCTTGATCGCCTATCCCCATGAGGTAAGAAAGAAAATGACCCTTGTCCCCGTCCAAGTCCCACATCTACAGCCATACTGACTTGTCCCCGCGATGCCACAGGTCATCCGAACACGACTCCGTCAAGCGCCAATGGAGAACGGCATCCCCAAATACACCGGCTTGCTGCAGTGCTTCAAGCTCATTGCCAAGGAAGAAGGTATGGCGGGTCTCTATGGAGGCTTGATGCCCCATATGCTTCGCTCCATCCCCTCGGCCATCATCACACTGGGTGTCTACGAGTTTGTACTGCGATTCGTTGGAACATCTTGAGATGAAGGGGAGTTCCCAGAAAATTTGCTTTGACAACAAAAGTGCCCCTGCACCCTGTACTATATCACATCCACATCCCTCACGCTCTATCCCCTCTTCAGCAGAGGACGCATCCTTTTGACCTTATTGCATGTATCTTAGAAGGGCGTTGGTGGGTCTTGGATGTTATTGCTTGTTTCCTTGTTTTCATTCTTTTTTCTTCATGGCTGTGCATAAATCTCCCGTCCGAGGAATGTATAATATATCAGATCACATACCTACATCGTGTGTTACCTATTTTGTAGGCACCCAGTCTTTCACTAGGTGGCAAATGAGAACCCTTCAGTTTGTGAGTGTCCGTCCACTCAGCCTTTGTGCAGCACAATTCATACAAATTAAAAGATTGAGACGGCACAGCACATCTATTAGCAATCAAGAAAGGTTTCATCTACCACCCTGGAACTGGAGGTGGCCTTTTTCTACATCGGCGATTTAATCCGGAAGGAACTCAGAAACAACAAGACTAGAAGATTCATTGACCAAAAATGCACCGCACAAGACTGAAAAAGGTATCATATTGTAATGATACTAAGTTGAGATAAAACCGGGTATGAGAGAGAGAGAGGACTTTTCCTCAGATAACGCCATGCAACGCTGGAATAAAAATGTAGTGTACGGCTGCCAATCGGCAGATAGAAAAAAAGGTACACCGAGTGGGCCAGGGTCGTTCAAAAGAGAAGGGGGTTAAGAAATAGAGAACAAGGGAAAAATGGGTAATAGGAATAGAAAGAGTAAATTGACCCCCCCCCCCATTAAGACATGTCCTCCTCAACGGTTTCTTCCACCGTTGCTGCTCGACCCTTGCCTTTCGATGAGGACTCAGTGGTGGCAGACTCGAATCCTGGATTGACCTCGCCGGTCTCGGAGCGACCGCCACTTCCCCATGTGGTGGGGATGGCTGATGAGCCGGGATCCTGAACCGACTCTGACTGTACGTCTGTCCATTCCATGGATGGCGAGTCAGCCCCGTGCTTGGTCGAAGTGGAGGCGCTGGACATGGACCAGTTGGGGATGGCGCTGGTAGAGGGCGCTGGCGCTGAACCATCCTCAACGCTGTCCGCAGAGCCTTGGGAGATCTCTGCAGAACGGAGGGGGTTGGAAGAGCCAGAAGCCTCAGCGTTCAAACCCTGGGGCACCTCGTTGGACACGTCGGATTGCGGAGAATTGGATGTCGACGTTGTTGGGGCTACATCCTGGTTGGCTGCTGCACTGCCCGGTACTGTAGAGTGAAGAGGGAGGAGAGTCCAACCAGGCGGCAAAGTGAGCCCCTCTGGTAATCGCGGGTCGCCAGCATTCATCGGAACAGCTCCCGCATCAGAAATAAATTGATGAGCTGGAGTACCTGGTATACCTGATTGTACGTTCGTCGAAGTGGTGGCAGTGGGGGTGGGCGCCGGAACCGCAGAGTTCGCGATTTGTCGACATACCCGATCAAGTTCCGCTTGAAGTTGGCTCACATGTTGGAGGTGCTCGGCAGAAGCTCGCAAAGAAGCGATGGCCTGCGAAAGTTCCTGCTCAATTTGTTGCAACTGACCGGAGACACTGTTCGATGAACCGGCTGTAAAGGTTGGTGGATTTTGCACAGGAGTGGGAGGTGCTGGACGACGTCCGAACCCGAATCCGAATCCCACTTGTCGTGCACCCGGCGGCGGATTTACATTTCCTGGGGGTTGTAGCGGCGCGGCTCCTTGATGAATCTGTTGATGGAGGTTGTGAAACAGATCACCTCGGACAGCGCCGAAGCCCACACGGAAAGGCCCGAGTTGGTAGACACGAGCCTGGGGTAAGTTGCCCTGAGCGCCTGCTTGACCGGGAGCAGGATTACCAAGTCCGTTTGGCTGCGCACCATTTCCTCCATTGCCAGCCTGATTGTTGGTGCCCGCAGTCGCTGCTTGATTGCGCTGAGCCGCAAGAACGGGACGTCGACAGGTGGGGCAATTCTGTTGTCTTTCCAGCCAGCTGCGCAAGCACGCGAAATGAAGAACGTGTCCACAAGGCAGCTTTTTGGGCCGCAGACGGTCGGGCACACGCTGTGCATTTGCCGCAGGCTCAGCAGTTTCTCCTTCAGCACCCGTGGCGGGTAGAACCGAGATCATGTCTTCACGGCAAATAATACAGACGTCCTCACGGGCGACTTCCGCGGGAGTCGCATCGGGGTATCGTTCGTTCATGTCGCGAGTAGCGTTGCGGTACCGGATGAAGTCTGTAATACGGCGGGCGAAAGATCGCATCGTGACGACGACATCGCGGAGGATATGAATCGGCAAGCCGAAGAAACGAAGCAGAATGCCAAAGAAGCCTAGATAGACCACAAGCTTGAGGAAGTCGGTCACGAGATCGAGGTAGAAGACCCAACGACCCTTGTCTTCCCAGCCTGGAACATCAATCTCCAGCTCATTGACATCATCCTCACTGGGTAGATCAGTCGGAGGAGAGCTAGCCCCCGCCCTGGCGTGTTCGCGAATCATCTCCTGTCGCGTGGCTCGAATCTCCGCACGGCGTTCCTCCATCTTTGCTTTGATCTGTTGTTGTGTGATGAAAAGTTCCGCCAAGGAAATAAAGTATCGACACAGGGTGGAGGTCGATAAGATGGTCAGGATTGCAAATTCGAAGCCAAACATGATCATCATGTCTGCGCGCGCCTCGTCAATCACCACACGGATGCAATAACGCAGCATAAACGCATTAAAGAAGACCGCCACAAGCAGAGAAATCGCCAGTCGGGCATGAAAGAGCCGTGGATTTGCAGGGGGCTGTTGCTCCAGATATTCCACTCGTCCACTGCCGATCCATCCCCACACTTTCCCAACCAGAAGCAGAACGAACATGACCAAGAACCAGCCTCCCAACTCTCCCCGGAAGATGGTCATTGCCAGACACGTTTCAGTGATTGCAAACCACGCTCGCTCGTAAAGTTGCTCGGTCTCAATCGGCCTCAAGGGTCCATAAAGAAGTCGTTGAAACCAAAAGAGTATGAAGCCAGTGGCAAGAAGGCATAAGTTTGTGAGAATCTGCGGTTGTGGCCGAGGCCGGCGGGTTAGTACCGTTCATTCGTGTCGCGTTACGCGACGGCCCGAGGAAGACAGCACTGCTCGACGTACCATGACGTTCGCACTACTCTGCGACAAATATACACATGCAGAGTAGAAATTTGCTCTCTGGTGTAGAGCTTTCAGGAATACACCCGTGGCCAGGGCCACCGAGGCCTATGAACAGGTCAGCGGCGGGAAACTCTCCAGGTGCGAGATGAACATGTTGTATTCATCACTTACCCCGGCATATGCAGCCAGTCTCATGGCAAGATAGCTGGAGCTTGCGAATGGAAGACCATAAGAATGGAGGATTGACTTGTTTGATCGATTTCGGGAGAGGTGGTCTATACAGTTACCTCATCTCCATCTGGACAGCTTTCCAGAATCTCGCCCGCCTCCGCATGTTACGTCAGCTTCACCGCCGGCGGTGGATAACCCGCGTTCCCCTATCCGCTTGGACGTGCCTCCACACGGTCGGAATTAATGGGGGCTTTTTGTTCCGATGGTCGCCTGCTGTTTATTGACTCGTCAGACAAGCCCACCGAAGCTGTCTATTGACTTGGATGAACTACGGTCTCTGTATGATGCAGGTGTTTCACCTCCCCGCAAATAGAGAATTCTTATATGAAATCAATTGAAATCTGAGCCACAACTCATATTTCATGACCATCTTGTACACTTGACTACGTTCTAATCTTATCAGGAAAGAATTTCTCTATGAATTTTCTGTTTGATGCCAGGTTGTGACCGACCCACAATGATGTGTGTCACCAAGAACCTCATGTGCAGCGCTTCAGGATGAAGAATTTCCCATCAGCAGCCTCAGAGCATGACCCTGGGACCTAATTTTCCTTCGCAGGTCCTACCCTCTGTTGAATCAGTCTGGCTGCGGTAGGAATGGGCCATGCGAGGTCCTTGATGGGGTCTCCTTCATTGAGCTCATGGGCGGTGACAAGATCCACAAGCGCAACAGCGACATAGCCACCGATGGCGGTGAGAATGTGCCACCTGAGGTACGTGTCAGTAATCTTTCATCGAGCCCGCGTTCAATCGTTAGAAAGCACGGTGATAAGACTTACCAGCCATGCAGCTCGGTCAGAAAGGCCAGAGGCAGACCAATGGCATGTCGAGTGCTGTTCAAAATATCACAAGCCAAGCCATCAATGAGCCACACGAAGAAACCAAAAGCAAAGCAGACTATTCATTCTTGTCAGCCTAGGCGCTTTATGGTGTTCGAAGACTGTCCACTCACAGATTCCAAAAATTGAAACATTTCTAAGCTTCTTCCTCATGTAGGGATCAGGAACTTGTTGTCCGAGAAGTTTCGATGTGCGCACAGCAATCGTAAGTACCGCAATGCCGAAAGTGATAGCATGGAGAAGAAACTCATTCAAAACCATATGGAAGAACATCACAGTGACAAACAGCACTGACAAGACAATGCCGACAAGCCGAGTTTTCTCTGGGCTGGCTTTGAAGGTCAGAATTCTGTAGAGCAGCGGCGTAGTCAGGAGGTGCATGGACAGCTCATCCGCTAAACATAGACCACACAAGTTAGCCATCTCTGTCTCTGAGATATCGAAAATATGATTACATACACATCTGGGTGTGATATTTCAGAGTCATATGGTATCCAGCGGAGCAGATGCCGACGCCGATCAGACCAAAGTACGAGAGCGAACGGTGTCCAGCGGCTCGTTTCTGCCGTAGCTGTCGAAGTCCATAGATTCCAAACAGAACTGATAGATGGCAGTCAGCAAGACCATCTCAAATGGTGATTCCCAAAGAGGTTGACATGTCGGACTTACTGAACACAAAGCTGCTGAACGTGTTGATGAACTCTGCGACATAGCGAGTGATGACATAGTCCTACATGCCGATCTCAAAGTCAGTACGTAGATCTATTTCAATGCCTTTGAAGTTCAACAGGGAACAAAAATAGTTATCTCACCTCTTCACAGAAACTGGATTGAACACGTCAGTTGCTAAAGCACACTCGTGGGTCTGGGCTTCCAGGGGTGCTACATACTTGAGATACGATGTTGCAGGACCCCAGAAGGGATCCGTAGGCTTTGACTCCATGGTGGTGGCACAACAATCGATGGTTTCTGACGTGTAGGATGGAGGGGGATCGTGGCAAGTGTCTCATGGGCCGTCTTAGAGGGACATTTTATTTAAGAGCCTGCGGATACCGCGGCGACAGGTGGGGCGACGCCGCGGGTTGAAGGTATCCGCTATTTACCCTAACGGGCGTCAGCCGTTGACACTGTCCTTTCATATTCAAAACCGAGACTCGAATGTTGTATGAATACCTTTGATATTATGATAAGCTCAATAGACACCTAACAGGCTGGTCGAGATATTTGACTGTGAATCTCAGCAGGGCATTTGGGAGCTCTGCGCACAGAATAAGAACGACTGATATTGCAACCATCCTCAACTACCTCCGCCTTTCGGCTCTTCCAGACAAGGTCAATGCAGTGTGAGCCATACAAAAGCGTCACAAGTCAAATTTGTTTGGGGGGGCTTATTATCCCTGTTTTTGTCTCACAGGATAAGCAATTTGCTCGTTGAGACCTTTGATTCGGGAATGCTGCGACTCGATGTAGCCACTCAGTTTATCGATTTGGCTCTGCTGAGATTTGATGATAGCCTGCATTGAGGTCAAAGTCGTATTGAGAGATTCCACAGTTGATCGCAGCAGATAGTTGTTTGCTATCAGGTCCTCGACATCAACGATCTCCTCGCCACCGTCGCAGACGATCTTGATCAGCTCCGGATGACCATCAACACGAGTAGCTGCTGCTGTGGAAAAACTGCTTGACGCGGACGCGCCAGCATTGACAACCTTCGAGTTCAAGATTGGTGATGCCAAAATGTTTTGTACGGTCCGGTCGATGGGTACCCTATCAAAGGGAGCAGGCGAAGCAGTGGCAGATTCAATGCGTTGCGTGGTGATCACTGAGTTGGATGAGTTGGAAGAGTCTGTTGACGACGATGGCTTTGGTGGGTCAGCAAGCTGTGGGCGAGATTGTTGGGCAATGTGCTGAGCAGCCGCAGTTGCCCTCATGTGGGCACCCAAATCCCACTGAAGAGGCTGGTTGTCCGGATTAGGGTCGACCGAGGCGGAGCTCTGAACAGGAGTGGGCTTGTTTCGAACGGTGTCTGCATCTTTGAGAGTTGCAGAATCTGGCGAGCTTCCTTTGCGATACACAATGGCAGGACCCTCATTCACAAGGGTCTCGATCTTGTACGTCTTAGACTTATCCGCCCCAGTGGCCTTCTCGAACCGAGTGTGGCCCTGGAGCCGGGAGTGGACTCGAGAGGACGCGAATGGAATCACCACATCGCGCATGAATTTCAGCACGGTGACTCCAGGATTGAGGCCCATCATCTCAAAGCCACGCCAGTATTCCCAGACAACTTTGACCTCCCAGCGCTTGAAAGTGGTTTCGTCATTTTCAAATCGGACCAGAATTTCCTCGGCCAGCCGAGTCACCTCAATCCACGTCAGGTTCTCTAGCTTAGGCTCCGGAGAGGATGGCCTGACGGACTCAGTATCTGCCATTTGGTTGCCTTTTTCCTGAAATAAGACTTCCACTTGAGTGAGGTCTGAGAGTGATGCCGTGAGGTAGATTCCTTCCCACGGGGGGAAGCTGCACTACTTTCAATTTTAGCTAGGCCAGGGAGAGTGAGTGATTGTGAAGCGTACAGGTGATCTAAGAAAAGCACGCGAATTTGATGATGCGAAGATCAAAATGGGTGGAACTTCGAGAAGATGGGATGACGTGGTGGACGTTGAGTTGTTGTCGCAAGGTCGTTGCCCAACGATGGGATGTTGCGAGCTGCTACATGGATTTCTACATGAACTCATCGTCATGAACCTTGTGACTCTCTAATGTCTTCCACAACACTCTACACACATGTGCACACCAAATAAAACACCAGCTACAATTTTCATCGATTGAAAGCTGCATTTAATAAGGGTCAAAATAGAAAATTTCCGATCTGGCTACACAATTCTTTTCAGCGTACTGAGATGACATCGAATCACTTATGATCACACGTGCTCTGATATCCCGTGACTGGCTACCAAGAAGCGCGACTGAAGTTGTGTTGCTAATCACGTTTCTCATTTGAGGTTCACAAAGGTCATTCTTGGATGCTTGAAGATGAGAGCCAAGGAAGTTTCGATAAGTGCATATCAGGGCTTCGACCTCTGCAGCCTTTGCCTTGTGTAAAAAAGGCTATCTTTTAACACCAGTCAGCCTCATTTCTCTGTATGTGCATATCGCATGCGGTTTGAACAGAGGCTTGCAGCTAATTCTCGAGGATAGTTGGCTGCTCTCTTCAGGTGACGGAGCTACGGCTCTCGGGCACGGTTTCTCTCAGATACTGGCGGAGTTAGTGAGTCGTGCTTTTGTCAACAACTTTGCAACCTATTAACGCGATTCGGTCAAGCGCTGGAGTTAGTGCCGCACGCGGTATGACTGAGTTAGAGCTTGTCTTCCACAGCTGCTACAACACAGTTCATAGCTCACTTTGGAGAGCACAGGAGAGTGGTCAAAATACGCCTCCACGACCCAACCTCAGCGCTAGGAGAGCCCGAAGTCCACAGATCAAAACCTGTCGAAACTTGTTCGCGCTGGAGAGCTAAGACCGTTCACGAGAAGATCTTCAGCGTATGTCGCAATTTTTGCCGACTCGCCAGTTGTTAGCCACATCATGATTGCCCTCCAGATCAATAAAGTCACAGGCGAGAATCTCGAATCAGCCTCAAGCTTTCAGCTGGTGCAGGCCTGCAGAAAAAGTGAGCACGATGCACTGCCACTTGGGCGATGGCCTAGTCTCTGTCCCTGGAGAAGACCCTCGCACGCGCTCAATGCACATCCGGGCTCTTGAGCTATAAACTGCACTGGCCCCAACTTTGGCTCGTCACCTCAATCGGCAGGACAAATCGATAGCTCGAGTCAAAGTCACTCGAACTTTGCCATGAATTTCAACTTCGCGGGATGTGATCATGAGATCATATTGGAGCAATGGAATCCAGGTAGAAAAGCAAATTTCTGAAAGCATTCCTTCAATCTATTCGCTTACAGGTGGGGGCAGCGGGGACAAGGGAACGGCCACAGCGTTATATTCGCCCGCAAGATCTGACTGTCAGCGGGACCATTTCGCGTGATATCTGAATATATTGGGTCAGTGCAGTACTTTCAGCAGTTCTATCAATATGGGTTTGGTTATATTCGCACAAGCATCTTCCATCGAAGAGGGCTTACAACAAGGCCGTCGTTGAACAACACTTGAGAGACCTGGATCACACACAGCTACATTCAGTTTGAGTATATTCGGGAAGTTTGACGTGACTCGCACGTGGGCTGAAATATCGACTTTTCTACAAAAAGACAAGTAAGTTGTTTGTATTGAAAAGTACCCAACTTGGAGAGTTTCCATCTATTTCCGGTCAATTCCTTACCGCCGAATTTATATTTTTATACATCGGAGACTCGTGTTGATTGGATCGCAGATGTAGTTCTCCCATGGATCGTGCCAAGGCGATCGCGATTTATCTGATTCTCAGTCACGTGACTTACCTCCATCATCGACGTAATCAGGTTAGACAGGACCTCACGTCAAGGGTTCAATCGAGCCAGGTCTCCTTGCACAATTCCCTCCTTCAATTTGGTTGAATAATGTGCATTCAACGGCGATGACTACCTCACCAGCATTATTTACCGCATCGCGCTCTCAAACCTTGACGTATTTGTTGGTCGTCTGTCCATTCTCAATAGCGTTTCTCGTATTTATCAACTCGTCTGTGTCATTTGTGGTGACGGATCTGATCGGACTCGACGAAGGGGAAGGGGATGCCGTTGGCACGCTGGGTTTTGCCGATGAGCTTCTCGCTCTTTTAGCATGTCCCCTTTGGGGAGTGCTTTCTGATAGAATTGGGGTGCGGCTTGTAAGTTGAGCCTGTCAATAGAGCTATCTCATATCGGTTCCACTCGGTGAAATACTCAGTGACTGATGAGACCTCTAGGTCTGTACCATTGGTTACGCCGTAATTGCCGTTGCATTGATCCTTTTCGTGCAAGCTAAGAATGTTTACCCGCAATTGCTGCTCGGACGACTGTTCTTCAGCGTGGGAGGCGCTGCCGTATCCACGATGGTCACCGCGGTCTTACCGACTGTCACAGGCAAAGGTCTGCAAAGCCCGACCAACCGTGCACAACGGACGACCGTCTCGCCGCATTTGAATGGAGAGGAGATCGGAAATGTTGATCACAGCGCGCCCTCATGCCCTCGAGCGTCTCCGTCAGCGCGATTGTCTGGGTTCGTTGGGCTGTTTGCTGGCTGTGGTGCCCTTGTATCACTTGGGGCTTTTCTTCCTCTCCCTGCGCGCTTTGAGAAACGAGGCCTTTCGCCCGCTGAGGCCATTCAGCAGAGCTATTACGTGGTTGCTGCCGTTGCCATGGTCGTCAGCTTTGTGAGCTTCATTGGGCTTCGAAACCTGCCTGACGAAGATAAGAAAGGGTGGCGTGCATCTTGGCCAAATCGTTTCAATCGTTGCCGACAAGATCATGAAGCCGAAGAAGGCCAAGACGGAGATGATGAGAGGCTTCGCGGGTTGCGCGGTCTGCCCTACTGGAAGCAATTTACCACAGCGTTGCTACTAGGCTTTCGGAATCGCAGCATCGCTTTAGGATACATTGGAGGATTTGTCGCACGCGCCTCATCCGTGGGAATATCTTTATTCATTCCACTAGCGGTGAACCACTACTATCACGTATCCGGGGTCTGCGACGAAGATCGTGAGCCATTACCTGGGTCTGGCCTGGGTGACATCAAAAAGGCTTGCCCTCGCGCATACATCCTGGCCTCGGTATTGACCGGAGTTTCTCAATTAGTTGCTCTCATCGCCGCACCAGCCTTTGGGTATCTTACCGACAAGTCCCGACGGTACAATATCCCCCTGCTTTTGGCGGCCTTGGTCGGTGTAGTGGGATACCTAGCATTCGGACTTCTACCCAACCCGCAATACAAATCACCTGATGGTAACCCTGGTGTCTTCGTTGTCATGGCGCTCCTTGGCATCAGCCAGATTGGCGCCATTGTCTGCAGTCTCGCTGTTCTCAGCAACGGCATTCTCGAAGTGGGTGTCTACGACGATGCACTAGCTCAGGTGCCTGCCGGGCAGATCGCGGCCGGCGAGACTGCCGGTGATAGTGAGGGTGAGCACCAACCTTTGTTGACTCGCTCTGCTGATGACAGACTCCAACATCTGTCGCACCTAAAGGGCTCTATTGCGGGAGTCTACTCCCTGTACGGTGGGGCAGGCATACTTATCCTCACCAAGATCGGCGGGCTCTTGTTCGACAAAGTCTCATCGGGAAGTCCATTCTACATCATGGCTGTGTTCAATGGAATTTTACTTGCTGCGGGAGTGATGTGTGGAATCTTGAATCACATCGTGCGATCCAAGAAACTTTCGCACTAGGAGTACCAACCTAGCATGCCAGTATTTTTTGAGCTCCAGATTTCATGTATGCTATTTTTAAAATTCAAGTTTCCAAAACATTTGGTGTTCGCACCTGTGACAGTCACAGATTCTGAATCAAGCTGCGGTCTCTCGGCTACGGATCCGTTCAAGACGATTCACGTTTCATCCCCAGAGCTTCATCGCTCATATGGTCTTTATGCCGAGGATTCTGTCTTGACGATTGTTAGAGCAGCCTCGATTATAGTCGAGTTCGCCAGTTGTGGGCACTGGATCACTGGACCAACGCTTGCTATAGGAGCGGGGTGTTCTTCAGGTACAAGATTTCGTGCATAAGCTTGAACCAAGGTTTAGTGTCATGAGGCTTTGTTGCTAACTGTTCTGAAAGCGGTACTGTTGATATTGATAAGGCTCCATCTGCCCCCAAAGATGATTTCGCATTCTCTCCCACTTATGAGCCGAGTCGCGTGTTGAATTGGCTTGGAGGGATGTAATACCTGAGGAAGAGTACTGCCCTTGGTTTAGCTCGGCACATGATCTGAAGCCCGTGATCCGTGGTCCCGTGCTGGGGCTCATTTTTCCAAAATTGTCCCCACCCGTTTAATTAAATCTCACCTCCGAGGACCCTCTCCCTCCTCTTGTCGACGGGCGGAGGTTTCATAATTTTATTTGACGATGAACCATTCATTTCAAAACTCTTGCAAGACAGGGCACGTGTACCTTGGTTTCGAAGAGTACTGATAGCTGGGTCACAAAGTCTGTCAATTTTGGGTTTCGCTCACCCATTATCATGAGCATCGCAGCTTTCACCATACGAGCCCAATCACGCGCCGTGGTTGCAGTTGTAATAATTTTCGTCATTTCCAAGCCCATCCTGCTCGCCAACCCTGGGACGCACCGCGGACCCTAGTCCAGCAAAGGTTTAGTGGCGCCTCCCTAGCGTGGGATACCCCCTTTCCTTTCTGCTTGGACATTGACGTTCGTGGGCATCAACACCGCGCTAGCAAGTATTGGGCCGTCCCACAAAGTCAATAGGTCAGCCGAGATGACGATCACAACAGAGCGACAGGAGAGAAAGAACACTTCGGGAGCCCATTCTCAAACGGATCAAGTTCGTGACGCTTGAGGTCCCAGATGATACATGAAAATGTCTCCAAGGGCGCGAACGGCCTCCTATCTGTTTGAGCGTATACCCCCGAAGGGGCAAGACTCTTGTTCCTGTGCCGCGCTCTGAACCGTGGTCCGTCACCCGTCCTGGTTCCGCGGACTTCCTCGGCAGCCGCTTTGGCCTATTTGTCGCAAATTACATGCGATCCTACGAGGTCTGATGACTTCTGATTCCGTGACCCTGAGTGAAGCGACCGGATAAGGTCAGATCCTTGGTTGAGCCCTCAAATTTCTTCGAGAACTACAGAGCCACGCTTGCCGACGTGCGTCTGAAATGTTGCAGATCACAGAAGCGTGTGTGGATGAATTGATGATGAAAGCCTTGTTCTGACCCTTTGTGGGCGTATCGCCCCTCCCCCTCGTGCTCTGGTTCTCTGACTCAAATCAGTCTAGTCCCTTTCCGGGATTAGGCCCTGTCATCCAATCCATATTTACGGGAGAGCCCCTGGTCCTTGCGCCCCCGGACTAATGTAGGTACACCGTACGGTAGTCCAGGGCAGGAACTACGGTAACCGCTGAACAGTGTAAGCCTTGGCCTGGTCAGAGAATAATATCCTGGCGCGCGGACTCGATTCCTGACTTCCCCTTCTTTTTCTCTCTCTTCTCCTACCCTGGTCTCAACACTCGCGCGACGCCTTTGGCCCCTCTTTCACTCGTTATTTTTGTCACTCGTTTCAAGATCTCTATAGATCTAGTCACTCTTTTTCTCCGCCAATTGTCTATCTCGCGCTTGTACTTTGAACGTCAAATCCGTTCTTTACGCTCTTTTCGCGACAAACCCACTACAGCTTTTAAGACATCCATTTCGATCATCGCCCAATTGCCGACTTTCTTCCAGCCATCATGCGCTTCAACACCATCGCTCTCTTGACCGGCGCTGCCACTGCCGTTGCTGCTAGCAACACTGCCAACTTGCTTCTGCCTGGATTTCAGGGTCGTAATCTCGAGGCGGGCATCGTCACCAAGGTATGTTATGACTCGATTCTTGTGCGCGCAAAATGAAAGATATTCGAAACCCCAGTTGTGTCCTGCGAAAGAAATTGAAAAATTTGTGCACCTGATCTGACCATCAACAGTCTGGTGATGCCACTACCTATCTGGTGACTTGCCCTACCTCTGTCGCTTCCGCCGACTGCGGAATCCCTGGCAAGGGTATGACTGTTGTCGCTGCGCCCACCTCTGCTGAGATCATTCAGTCCTACCCCAACGGCGAGTAAGTACATCGATATCTCCCTCACAGAGCAATATGTGCCTCTTGGTCACACGATTGCGCTGTCGAGTCTATGTGACAAAACTGACATTTCTCCTCAGCATCGCATTGGTCTCCTGCAGTGTCGATGGCACCACTTTTGCCTCTTGCTCTGCTTCCCAGGGTACTCTGACTGTCGAAAAGACCCTTGCGGCCAAAGACATCAACTGGATGGCGGTTACTGTCACCGGTGACTGCTCAACTAGCACTCCTACTCCTACCGCCATCCCCACTATTACCGCCACCGTGGCTAGTGAAACTTCCACCTCGACCTCAGTCTCGACATCCAGCACTTGGTCAGCCACCTGGTCCGCGAGCTCCACCCCCGTCAAGTCTCCATCTCGCTCTGCTTCCTCCACGCTCGTGAGCAGCACTCCTTTGGTGCCTAGCCAGACCGGTGTCACTGCCACTGAGCCTGCCGCAACCGCATCTGCAACTCTCCCCGCCGCCCTGAACGGGGCTGCCTCCCTGGCCGGCAACAGCTGGGCTCTTGGCGGTGCTGTCATGGCGCTGGTCTTTGCTCTTGCCTAAGTAAAGAACCATTGAGCTCGATCCTCCAGGACTTCTGTCCGCTTTTTCCTCGTCAGCCTGCCGCAATCAGTGTATCCCGCTGGGATACATGATTGTGCCATGTTTTCCCTTCTTCCCTGGGACTCATTTTGGTGGTGGTCATTTTGATCTTCCCACGATGTCGACCATGTACTCCTTTCACCTATACACATGAGAACCCTCTTCTTTTTTTTAATATTCTTGATGATTTGATACCTTTTTTTTCGACGACAGCATGATCCAGCGCACCGGTTCCTGTGGACTTTTCTTCTTATTTTATTCATATTCACCTATATCTTTTTTTTTTCAAGAGACACTCGGTGTTTCCAAGGCACCTAACTGTTATCTCCAACATAATATTCTCAAGCTGTCGTGTAAATGATAATCTACCATTGTACGACTTCCCACACTGAAATTTATAACCTTGGGCAAAAAACAAAAACAAAAAACCAACATGAACAAAATAACAATTCTAAGACTCCCCACTGATTCCCATATCACCAAACTCGGGCCCATCATCAACATAAAGCTGCTTTGGCACTATATCCGCCTTTAATAATACCCCCTCAACACACTCTCCCAACCACGCACTCTCCACCCCAGAAGTCCAAAAAGCTGGCGTCCTCCCCATAGCAACATCCACAAATGCTTCCAGTCTCCACCGACTACAGCTCCATCCTCGTCTACCGCCCTTTTCACCCGTCGAAACTACTCTCGCTCCCCATAGCGGTCCTCCACAGTAAGCCCTGCTGTACTCTGCGACACCGGTGCGTTTGTTCATCACCCTGATATAATGGTAAACGTGCGGCGATGTAAAGTTGAAATACTGAATCAGTGCGAATTTAGTTTCGACTTTGATACGAGGGACCGCTAAAAAGCGAAGTAGTGAAGATGTTGCGTTGGTGATCAACGCCCTCACTGCACGTGCTGGAGAGGTGTAGTCGTATGTTGTGATGGGGCTGTTTGGTGCGAATACCGTGTATATTCTGGTGTAGACTGGGTTGGAGGATGGATCTGGGAATAAATGGTGTGCTGTGAGTGCGGAGATGGGGTGTGAGTTTGTTTTTGCTTTGGAGTGTTGAGGTGTGCTTGAGAGGGTTTCGAGGGGGAGAGATGCGTGGAGGGCGAATCGAGTTGCGGAGAGGGCGTTGGATGTTGTGCTTATGATTTCTGCTGTGGTAGGATTAGTTTTGATGGAGAGCTTAATGGTGTAGCGAGGATGGCTGGGATAATAGGGGAAAATATGTGGAAAATGAGGTAGATTTACCGGATCCAGTGGATGTTCGACTCCAATTGGCCGGCACTGATGT
Source organism: Penicillium sp. PF2412A (assembly GCA_023626555.1). NCBI lineage: Eukaryota > Fungi > Ascomycota > Eurotiomycetes > Eurotiales > Aspergillaceae > Penicillium > Penicillium sp. PF2412A. The sequence goes on from JAMAHA010000001.1 coordinate 707,151, forward strand.
TTCGATATGAAGGATTCTTCCATAGTCTCGATTATCTACAATCTTCCGCCACGCATGTGTTGCAGGATGGAATTGCCAGTCGGGCTGTTTCTCGCGCAAATCAAGCGTGATTATCCAGGTCAGCCCCATTTTCGAGTGAAGTTCAAAGCTTGCGAAGAACCAAAGCACTATATTGAGCATAAAAAACAAAAACAAAAACCAAATGCCTTTAAAAGTAAGCTGCTGAGAACGTGTTGAAATAAACTCACCCCATCAAGAAGAACCAGCCCCCTTTCCTCAGCAACTTTATACAATCCTCGCAATTTCACCGCCTCATCCGCAACAGGACATTCACAAAGAACGTGTTTCCCAGCCTGAAGCGCCTTCACTGCAAGATGATACCGCGTTGCAACGGGTGCGCATATATAAACCGCACTAATGGCCGGATCGTCGAGCAAGTCATGGTGAGACCTGTGGAATTGCGTGAAGATATGTTTATATCTTCTTTTCAAGACTTCGTGATACGCCACGTCCGACGTGGACAGAGCGTAGAGAATCGTGGATGGATGTGTTGAGCAGGGATATATGACTGGATGATTCCGAATTGTCAGACAAGAAAAGTGTTTCAGTTTGTAAAACGCATCAAGAATGCCAGCAGCAGAGTGAGATCCACTGCTTTGATACTCAGGTGCTGATCTGTTGTGGATGGAAACCGACAGAACGAGCCCCATCAGATATGCCATACACGATGGGAGAAAAGAGGAGAAGGGGAAAAAAAACAGAAATAGAGAGGGAAAGAAGATAACCCACTCGCTGACGGATCTAGATCTGCGTTTTCGACGATGACACCAAACCTGATAGCATCTGGATGCTTAATCGGCGTAGGGTGAAGATAGGACCATACGAGCTCGTGGAGAGAGTTTGCGAATTGCATCACGGACAGTCTTATAGTGGGAGAGATGCATGCAGACGCTTGATTATGCCTTGTTCATTCGAGGTTCTGAAAAGAATCCGCCCTTTGGCCTGGGAAGAGAGGGATGAGTGTAAGAAGAGATGACGTGGGGATCTCGTCAAAGTCGATAAAAGTGTTGCTTGATGGACCGGAGCGGGAGCAACAGTGCCGATGTAGAGAGCACCCCGTGACTCGGGCAGTATTTGTGATGAAGATGCAGAGGAAGAGTGGCCATCAGTTCTTTGCAGGTCAGAAGCTGACCTGATGTCCAAGGTCCATTAGGTGAAGTATTTCTCTGCAGAATGCAGCTGATATGATAATTTGGGTATATGTGATGATATTGAGACAGTAGCATATGTACAAGCACCAGGTAGTCAATCTGATCAAGACGTACGAGCGGGGATGTCGGAACAACATTCCGCTTTCTCGTATGTCATTCATCACTCATAAACGGACTGGAGGAGAACAAACCAAGCGAAGAGAAATTTGCGTCGCTCAGATCGTCCTGTCCTGTCCGGTCCGCCACCTAGTGATTCCAATTTCAACAGCCACGGACTTTGTAAGTGACCTCAGAAACTCGTTTCCATATCAGCCTCAAAGCGGTTCCGCAATGTGACCGCCAGACGTGGCTTGTCCCAAACGAAAAAGGATCGCTGGTCGATCCAATTTGTACTCTCAGGACAAAGCGTGATATCAAAGTTGTAGAACAATTTACAGAGAATGGATCGCATCTCACAATAAGCGAGACTATCACGATTTGAGAAATGAGTTAGCCCACAATCAATATGAAATGAAGACCGTGCCGATGAACAGATCGGGGTGACCTACGTCTTTCCAATGCAGCCTCTCGGTCCAAGACTAAAAGGCTGGAGGACATCTCGATTGTCGTTGGCAAAGCGGGGGTCTGTCCCCAGCCAGCGCTCCGGGATGAATTGATGAGGCAGCGCAAAGTTGCTTGGAGACCGATACGAGGCGTAGTGATGACACCCAACCCTGGCCTGTTCGGAGAGAGGAACGATCCAAAGGTGAGCCAAGACTCGCTCACAAACAAAGGAATTGGAGGAGACTACTACTTACTCCACCGGGGACAAATTCCCCATCAATCTCTACGCCGCCTGCCGGCACTCTGCGGTAAGAAGTAGTTGCCAGAGGAGGATACATCCGGAGCGACTCTTCAACAACCGCAGCCAGGTAAGGCAATTGAGCAGTACTTGAGAACGTGATCTCGTCGGCAGAAGCAAAAGATGACCGAGCTTCACTCACAACACGGCGCATGGCCTCCGGGTTCGAACAAAGGTAGAAGATACAGCCAGAAAGGAGAGTTGCGCTTGTTTCGCTCCCGGCGATGATCAAACTAAGATCATGTGTTAGCTTGTTGCTGGACGAGTCCAACATTCCTGCGAGTGAGAAATCAAGAGAAACACGCACATGAATGCGTTAGAGTGAAGCTCTGCTCGAGCCATGGCCTTCGATCCTCTTCCATCTTTCTCGCCGTCCTCCTCGAGTCCATGCTGCAGTGCAGCAGAGATAAAATCCGGTCGCTGATGATTGGCCTCGAGGCGACGGTCCACTCGACGAGCTGCAAGATTAAAGTGATCAATGGCCTTTTGCTCCAATCGCCTTGTGATCAACGCAGAGAGCAACTTATGGAAGAGCGGAAATTGTCGCGCCGCTGCCTCAAGGGACAAAAATTGAATGGACTTGAACGTCAAGCTGACCCAAGAATGTAACTGCGAGTCCCGCAAACAGTCAAAGGACTCGCCAAACATCAGGTCACCGGTGATATCAAAGAGCGTATAATTCATCCAATCCTTGATGTCCACAACATGCGACTTTTCCTGGATTTGCGCTCGCAGTTTGGTAATGAGGGTATCCACATAGCCCATGATCAGGCTTTCCTGATCATGGAGCGCCCGTTCCGAGAATGCAGGTGCCAGTAACCTTCTCTGGCGAGCATGCACGGTCCTGTCCAACGCGGTCACCACGTTATCCGCACCGTTGGGTGGAGGCATGAAACTGGATGGATCTTTGGGAAGACATCCGCCCGGTCGGGAAGCGTAAACGTCCCGAAAGGCGCGAGGCGTGGAAAACGCCAGCTCATTGGGGCCTAGACGGACTACAGGGCCGTATCGCTCGAACAAAGTTAATACATCTTGATGGTGACGTCCACGTAACGCAGACCATTGACCTGGAATGCGGGATATCGCCCAGAGCCTTGGTCCCGGGAACCTCGCAAATGGGGACCACCACAGCTCATATACAACTTGGTAGACAATCACCAACAAAGTCTGTGGTAGGAAAAATCCCACCAAACTGGTCAGCGGCCGATGATCACTCGACATTCAAGTTACTAATGAAGACCGGGCACTGGACTTACCAAAGCTCCCCCAACGAGACCCCATGAAAGAAGATCGAACCCCGGATGGAGTGACAACATCGTGGATTGTGAATGGAAGCGCAGCTGCGGGATGACAGCAGAAATGAACACATCCAGCGAAGGGAGTTCTTCACCAACTTATGTACAAGCGCAAAAGCAGTCGAAGAAGAGTCGAACGTCCATTTGCGAACAACGAACAAAGATCATCGCAGCCATGATAAGAGGGGTAAGGTGGCGACAGGGCCAGCCAGGAGAATGAATCGAGACAAGTCCGGTCATACATCTCCAGTTGGTCATTGCTCCTTTGAGCGCCGCTAGGTGTGACGCTGCATGCACGCTCCCTGTTTATCTGACACTCTCAACGCAGGTCTTCATGGGGAGGGGTGACGATTAGGGCGGGATCAGCTCGACTTCTTGCGACTAAGGCAAAGTAGCGAACATCCACCTGGATTCATTCTCCATTCTTGACGGCCATGGCCATGGCCATGCATGGGTCCCGTCACGAGTCCTGTAGCTCACGGTCTCTGGTGACCAAACAACGTTTCTGTTTGGGGCGAGTTGCATTCAGCCTTGATGGCCGAAGAGTCAACACCACCCCATAAACCCCACTCGGAGTCCATACATGAATCAGTTGAATCAAGGTCCCCATGCCGCTTCAAGTAATGGCGCGCTGTGATTCGTGATCCGGCTTGCGACCGTAGACAACGTGCAGATTGCAGTACGTGTGGACCTCGGGATTCCGGAGGTCTCTACGAACGCCAGCCAGGAACACTTGGGTCTCCGTATTCGACCAGCCAAGCACCCTGGTGAACAGCGCCAGAGAATATGACTCGACTGCCATCAATAACGAGCAGAGATTGTAGCGTCCAATCTCTTGCTGGACTGGATCGGTAGACCACCCACTTGACGGAACCTAATTGTGAATGAACAGCACGGGAAAGGGCCGCCGCGTGTGGAATTAGCCCCGCCTGTCTGATACAAAAGTACGAAGAATGCTGGCCAAATCCCCCGCCCAGGAGTATCTCGTTCGGTACAGCTGCCTCTGGCCTCATGGCTGACAAATAGGAACAACTCCACGTACCTTGTAGATCTCGTCTCGCACCTCTTCAAAGCCCACGCTCACCAGTCGACGTCGATGGCCCTCGGCAATATTCATCGGCCTTTGAATCGCCAGACTTGCTTGATGCAAGTGATCCAGATACTCGCGCAGTGTGGGCGCCAGATCCATTGATCCATCGTCTGACTTGAGAGTGACCTCAAACTCTTGCAACTCAATCCAGCCTCCCGGCTTGAGATGATCATGCGCCTGTTGCAAGAGCCGCGGCCAATCTGCGATGGCGCCGCCCAAATCGCGCGCATGAATAAAGTCAAAGGGCCGGTCTTTGTTGAATAACCAGGAGGCCTCTGCGTCGTCCACCAAGAACCGCAGATTCGGCGGGATCCAAGATGGCTGAATGGGGCTCAGATCAGTACCGATGACCTCGGCGCCGGGATAGCTGTCTGCCAAGTCGATGGCCCAGATTCCAGTCCCTGTGCCAATGTCCAACACTCCTTGGATGGAGCCACTCTGCAATGGTGCACGAAAGAGTGCGCCGTCCAGGACCAGATTTCGGACGTGATGGAGGAGATCCTGTCGGTCTTGTTCCTGCTCATCATTCGGTAGGACGTATTGACCTTCGCGATAGGAATGGTACCTCCGGCCATTCTCGTAGACGTGCTCTTTAATATCTGAGAGCAATGAGGCCGTAAGACTCGACGTGTCGGACTCATAGACCTCATCCTCGTCAAAGATGGAGACTTCTGTTTCGTCTTCCGCGGACGAGGGATCCACCGCATCCTCGGTGCCTGGTGGCCGAGGGGTTCCTGAACAGGAAGAGTTCAGAGACGGCGCGGTGGGTGTGACCTTTTCCGAGGACATTGGGTTCAAAGTCTTGAAATCTGCCCCCTGAAAGGCGACGGTTGGAGGGCAGGTCATGGTTTTACGATGCAGGCCATCGTTGGATCTTCTCGGTTTGCTTTGTTGCCGATCTCCGATCCCCCCACAAAGTTGGAGGTCACCGCCCGCGACTTGTTTTCCTTCGCGGGACGCTGCCTTCATGCACGTAACGACGCAGATTCAAATCCGCCATTTATGCGTGACATGAGAGCATGTTGGAAAGTGGGTCAGGATAGCAGGGCAATTAATTTACAGCAACTTGATTAAGCATAGATCTTGGGTTCTTCCCTAGATCTCTCAAGGTCCGAGCATTAAGGTTCAGTGGCAAGACGCCCGCTGAACTGGAAACGCCATGTGGAAACTGTATGCGACCCTGGGCACGCTCTGACCGAGTGAATAAACAAGCCATCATCGCCTCAGTCGAAACATTTCTGGACAGCCTGAACCAAATACTGAAATCAGTCATCATATAACACGCGCCGGGTCTGTCTGTTGCTTCAATATGGAACCAAATATCCGTGAGGGATTGAGACAAACAAGAATCAAACAAAAAGAAGACACCACTGGCATTTCGCCAAATGTACAATCTCAATTTCTCGAACCCTTCGGGCGATGGCATCGGCCCATGCACTACAATTCTCGGCGCCATGGCAGTGGCCAAGGTGTCATCACTCGAAGCAGCTCCGCTCTCTCTAACCTGTATTGTGTACCCTTTTCATCTTCCAGGAACTGAACGCGAAAGTGGTACGCCAGCTCCACAAGCGTACAGGTTGCCGCGTTGATGCCACGCCCAGTGATGGATGAGATCTTGGAAAACGCACAATCATGCTGCGTGGCAAAAGCTTGAGCGTCTTGCTCCGGTACAACGCCTTCACCGTCGCCCACAGCAACGATCATCGTCCCCAGAATAGGTCGGGCTCCTTTCTTGCAGCGATGGAGCAGCGCATCGTAAAAGGTGGTCATGTCATTCCATGATTCCAACGACGAAGCATCATACGTGAGCATGAGACAGATATTGTGAGAATACTTAGTATACTCGCTAAATATACTGCCCCACCAGTTTAGGAATTCAACACGGAACATTGTGTCGCCACAAAAGTAACGATCTGTCGGTACCTCCAAAGTAGGATCGAATTCTTGCAGGCCCCTTTCCCGTAAAAGTAACTAGCAAGTCACTTGAGATAAGCCTGACAGTAACCATTGACACTGAGACTCAGTGCACGCTTACCGTGTGATAATCATTACCCGACGGGGTGCCCTTTGCATTGATCACACAAACAAACATATAATGATCATGCTTAACGCGTATAGGTTGAGCCGCTGAACCGTCTAGGCTGTAGTCTGCCTGGTGAATGGCAATGGGATTTGGATCGGTAGGTGGATTGTCTTCTGAGTCATCCGGTGGTCTCTCTGCTGTCGTAGATGAGATAGGCGATGCAGATGCCATAGTATGGCTGTCATGACCACGATGACCGCCCCTCTGGCGGAGCCTGCGGAGGGCAGCGCGAGCGCTGGATAGCATTGATCGAGCCGGTCAAAGACCATAGAAAATGAGCAACAGAGATAAAACCAGTAAAATCAAGCCTTCTCTAAAGTTCCCATGCGATTGCGCCTGGCTTGCCGCGGTGTACACAAAAGGGCTCCTGGTCGTGTTGGGCAGAGACAGGATTTGAAGTCAAAGACAAGAGAGACTTGGAAGTCTTTTCACCAGAGGGGTGATCGGCCACCAGGCTTAGTGACAGAGACTGACTGAAGGAGTTAGAGGAACGATTCAGGGGTCAATTCCCTTAATCGATCACGGGGTAGGGACAAATAGCGCGATGGCAGGCATCAGCGCGCATGGAATGGCCCCCTCCTGCGCCGGGAAGCACACTTAGCGCCATTTTCTCTTCGATTCAACAGTCAATTCCACGATTGGCTGGACTGTTTGACTCACATGCTGTAGCCCTAGCTCCGCGGATGTTCCTGTTGCGAAGTGCTAGATTTGTCTTAGAAATCTATGCCCTTTTGCGATGTTGGTGGGTCACTGAGTATGGGTTTGATGGCACGAGCACTTTACCCGTGACCCGACGGGCGGGCCGGGTAAGGACCATCAACCTTATCTGTTTCTTGATCGGGTAAGATCTACGCTCACGATATAGCAGCCGAAAGAGGTAAGATTCGTTGATTGTCTCACGGTCAAAACGTCAAGTCTGCGTTTTCCTCGGCATGAACGGGGCACGGCTTTCTAAGAGAAAGGGAAAAACATATTCTGCGGTCACGGGCTTTCTCATCAACTATCATGCTCTGGAGCAGTTCGAGCGGGGGTATGGGACGGAGGAAACTGAAACCGCCGTTCGAGGCCAGGGTGGTGGCTAGGGTCATTCGAGAGCGCACCGGGGGCCAAATTGGTAGAAAGAGCACCTGCAGGAGTCTATATTCTTGGATGTATAATGGATATTTGTCCAAAGATAGTGCAAGAGTGGTCAGCCGGTCGCTCTTATCGCAACTGTGATTCGTCGCTGCGCCGAGTCTACGAGCAGCGCAGAGTGTGGTCCCTACCATGAGGCCATTCTCACAACCACAAAAGATTCGTTTACCCCGCGTCCCCCGCTGTGATGGGATCTGATCCAAGCAATTGTGCCAGTATCAATCAATCACCTAGAGTCACATTCGCAACAGTCAAGCCATTCGACGGCGTGGGCTCCGTCGAGGTAAAAATAATCGTGGTCATCGAGACCAGGAGCAATGACAAGTCCGCTGGAAGGTATAAATATGAGCAAGTTGGGCGCTCTTTTCGGCGGATTCAACCCATATGCTCACACACCGAATCCAACACGACTAGCAAATCGCGATGAGGGTGCTTGCTGCCCTCACTTCTGTCTTGGCATGGGGAGTAAGCCTTGCCGAGGCCAAAGCTGTGTTTGCTCACTTCATGGCAAGTCAATTCCCATTCACGTTCAGTATTGATGTCCGACTCAAGACACCGGTTCTTTGCAGGTGGGAAATACCAAGCTCCTAGACACGGACGATTGGAGCCAAGAGATCAAGGCCGCCCAAGATGCGGGTATAGATGCCTTCGTGCTGAACATGGCGAACAGAGATAGCACAAACGATATTGCCTTGCCCAAAGCTTTCTCCGCGGCCGATGCACAAGGCTTCAAGCTTTTATTTTCGTTCGACTATGCCGGCAACGGCCCCTGGGACAAATCAGTGGTTATTAAAATGATCAACGAGTACGGTACCAAGGAAACCTACTTCAAGAATGACGGGAAGCCATTCGTTTCAACCTTTGAGGGACCCAACAATGCGGATGACTGGAAGGAAATCAAGAAGCAGACAAACTGTTTTTTCATGCCAGATTGGTCATCCGTTGGTGCCCAGCCGGCCGTTCATCTGGGTGACGGCATTGCCGATGGCCTGTTCAGCTGGGACGCTTGGCCAAAAGGACCGGCCAACAGCACAACCTATCCCGACGCCTCATATTACGACTTCCTGGGTTCGAAGCCGTATATGATGCCTATCTCTCCATGGTTTTACACCAATCTGCCAGGGTACGATAAGAATTGGCTGTGGCGTGGCGACGACATGTGGTTTCAACGCTGGCAGCAGGCCATCTCCCTCGACCGTCAGCCTGACTTTATCGAGATCATCTCGTGGAATGACTATGGCGAGTCACATTATATTGGCCCCCTGGATGATCGCCAATATGAGGCTTTTGACATCGGCCGAGCTCCTTTCAACTACGTCAAGGATATGCCCCATGACGGATGGCGCGAGACGCTCCCATACTTCATCTCCATGTATAAGACTGGATCCGCCCTGGTCGACCAAGAGCGGCTAGTAACATGGTATCGAGTCAACAAAAACGGTGCTTGTTCCGACGGTGGCACCACCGGTAACACGGCAAACCAGCTGCAGCTCGAGTATTCGCCGAATGTTATCATGGAAGACAGGATCTTTTATGATGTGCTTCTCACGGGCGAGGCGCACGTTGAAGTCAGCATTGGTGGCACTACTCAAACTGGTGGATGGGACCAGGAACCCTACGGAAACATTGGTCTATACCATGGCAGCGTACCAATTGGGGCGGCAAGCGGCCAAGTAGTGGTGACAGTGAAAAGAGGAGATGACACTATTGCCACTGTCAAAGGAGCTTCCATCACCAGCAATTGTAATGCAGGACTCAACAACTATAATCCTTGGGTTGGAAGCGCCAGAGGCCCCGACAGCATCACCCCGAGACGAACCCAGGTCGACCTCGCACATCTGCAGTGCATCAAAGGCTTCGGCGTGTATGACTTTATCGGCGTCTGCGACCTCGCCTGTGCAAATGGCTAGTGAGTCGATTCCAGACCTGTCTGCCCCGACTCGTTTGATGTCGGAACGTTCACGCCTGGAAAGATCTCACTGACAATGCGGTCTTCACACCGTCTGACACAGCTGTCCGAGCGCTGCTTGTACTTGCCTCAACAAGGGCGAAGCCAATGCCCCCAACGAGACGGGAGTGGTGGGATATCCCCTTCCTGGGAAGAGTGGCTCTTTTGCAGGGCTCTGCAGCTTCAATTGTAATCATGCGTACTGCCCGGACTCGGTTTGCGGTACAACTCCTAATGATGGAGTCGTCCTGGGCTACTCGCCTTTTCTGCCTCCAGCATGTACTGGTGGAACCGGTGAAGGCGCCTTCCAGGGCCTCTGCAGTTTCGGTTGCAATTTTGGCTTCTGTCCGATGCACGCTTGTACATGCACGTCAAGCGGTATCCTCATTCAGCAGCCCCCCAAGACGGATGTGACTGGATACTTTTTGGACTCATCCACGAATGACCATGGTCTATGCAAATTCGCATGCGAGCATGGCTACTGCCCTGACATATGTGGTAGTCGATCGATCGACCCGAGCGGAAATGACAGCGCTTATCCAACTATCACATTGGATCCAGTTGTCTGGCAGAGTAGAACAGCTCAATGCGTGCCACCGTGTGTTCTCGTCATCCCTCCATCTACTCTAGGATCGACGATCACACTCTCGTTTGAAGACTTGCACACTCAACTCGAAGTGGGTTGGACGGCGACAGACACAACCAGCGGCAGTTTGATATCTCACTACACTGCTACAACCGTGAGTGTGGTTATTCCCATTCCGCCGATGACTGTGGATGTCATCAGCTTCTCGGAGGAGCTCATACGAGCATCAGCCGGTGGTATGATCCCAGCTGTGATCACCCCGAGACCAAGTATCAAGCCGCCACCATTGAGAATCACGCCTAGTGTGACCGGGCTACCAGTATCACCCATAGGCCGAATGATATTCCCACCTCCGTGGCCAGGGACTGGATCAGCACCGTTACCAGGCCCCAGCGGGACTCCCACCGCGAACAGAACTACCAGCCCTATTGCCGCTGTTCCAACGGCTGATGGGTCATCACCTACCACCGTGTTTCCTACCCAAACTGTAAGTTGGGTTCAGCAATGGGTTCCAGAGCCCACAGTGACCTAGGTGGGTGGCGGTCCCCCTGTTCCTGTCATCCCATGCTGGGTTTGGTTCATATGGTCATGCCCCCCTAATGTTGGTGGGATCGTTCTGTCGGGTTTCGAGAAGCCAGGTGTCTACCCAATGTAAGTCAATCTTCTAAGTCCGAGCCTCCGCTACTCTTTTGCACAGTTCAGTCGTGCTCATCCTTCATACAGAGGAGGCCCACCACCTCTTGGCCCAAACCCACCACCAGGTCTGACGTTGAAGATTCCGTGGCCTGAAATCACGTAAGTTGACACGCCAGACGGTCTATTGCGTTCAACCACGAATTTCGATTCTCTCGTGTGAAAGATATCAGTATGCAGTGCCTTCGCCGACGCTAACACTGGATCGTGCTGGTAGCATCGGCTCAGATATCAAGCCCAAGTATCCGGTTTCCCCAGCACCGGAAGAGACCTTCTGCGAGACAGCAACAGCAAGCGTGTGTACCACAACTCTTTCATATGGCATCGTGGACAAGCGGGCCAATGAATGGGCAACTCCAACCCCGACACCCCGAGTCCCATTTATAGAGTTTCAAGAGCTCAACAAGCAGGCGGTCACCACCACCTTCACCACCCTCTCTTTTTGCATCAAAGTAACGGGCTGTGGTGCAAGTGATATTACAAAAACGACTCAAATCGAAACTATTGCCACAACCAACCCCCGCGTGGTCATTCCTGTGGATCCCCAAAACGTGGGCGGTATCAGAGCTCTGCTGCAGAGGGAGTTCACAGGCTCCTCGAAGGATCTGTTTGAGTCCAGAACGGATCAGCTAGGAACCATCTTCTTCTTTGTTCCAGCTCTGACCGACGACCAAACCGCTACCATCAGCGAAGACAGGGATGTTTTGGAAGCCTACATCCCGAAGGGTATGCTGACCCGCGCCTATTGGGGAACGTATCGCGACCCAACTGTGGACAAACCATTGTACACAAAGAATGATGGCCGGCTCGGAGAAAGCCTGAATATCACCGTGAATGAAATGCGAGAGCGTTCTATTCTTTCGAAGCGATCTGAGATTGTGCAGTCAGATGTGTTGGACCAGATGGTCTTGTTGTCTTGGCCCCCCATGGGACTTGTTGTCCCAGCAGTTGGGCAATACAGGTGCGTCTTTTGCCCTGCTGAATCAATCGGCTCCTTTCATGAAGAAGTTGAGAACAGGGAAGAGGTCGTTTTGAACGCACGTGTATTAGCCAAAATTTGGCTAACCAAGATTTTGACAGGTACGATTCGTCAGCAGGCGAGGGCTCTTATGTGTACAACATCGACCCTGGTGCCTTGCCATCACACCCAGAGTTAAGCGATGTGACTTTCGACCCTCCCCTGTTTCCAGGTCCAAATCCTGTGAGTGAGTGGATGGAAAACGACGAAAAGCGACATGGGACCAAGTGCATTTCGAAGGCAGTGGGGAAGACACTCGGCATCGCGCGCAAGGCGACCGTTGTGGCAACAGTCTGGGATTACGAACAGGCCATTCTCGAAAATTACATCGATGCTCTCGTCAAAGTGCATGGCGATATCTCTTCAAAGGGTCGAGGACCCAAGAGTGTTGTCAACTTGGCCATCTCGGATGCTTATTTGCCGCCAAAGATGCAAGACACTATGGGTGAGATTCAATTCTCATCTCTGTCCCTGAAAATTCGGTCGTGCTTCCCCACTGACGCTTTCTGCCTCTGATCTAGCCTCGCTGATTCGAAGTATCATGGATTTGGGGGCTGTGGTCGTGACAGGGTCCGGAAATAAAGCAGGCTACCCTTACGGCTACCCGGCGCTTTTTGGAGACCCCAACAACAGCAACTACATCCCAGATCTGATTGTCGTTGGGGGAGTAGACGGTTCAGGCGCGGGATCCCCAGAGACATTTTCTGAAGCAGACTGGATCACCTGCTGGGCGCCTGGCTTCCGCCTGTGGGTGGCCACATCGCTATTTGTAGAGAGCTCGGTGGTCCCTGAAGGATACGACAAAGTCGATGGAACATCATACGCCTCTGCAACGGTCGCGGGGCTAGTGGCCTATTATCGCGGTCTTGATCCCAGCTTGACCACGGCCACAAGTGTGAGGCGGAGAATCAGGGAGCTGGCATACCGCCGAGAGGCACGACCCAACGCAGGAACCACATATCCAAACAAAGTGATTTGGAACGGCCAAAGTTGGGGAGAATCTCTCGTTCTGCCGTGTGGCCATGACTCGAAAAGGAAACGGCAGGACGGAGAAGAGACCTGTTCTATCTCGTCCCCACTGCAGCCACCGTCAATCAACTTCGGGTCTGGTCCAGCCCAGCCACTTTGTGCCGGCACTGGCTGCGGAGTCAGCTGCGCGGGCTTCTTTTGCTTCGACACGAGCCTCAAGCGGAACCCAGATTTTCAGGACCCCCGCAACCCGGACAGCGTTCAGAATCCGGACAGTCCTTACTGGAATGATTGGAACGGGACCATCAGTCGTCCCGATCCAACCACAGAGCCTCCGACCAAAACCACCCACACCTCCACTCCAACCTATTCCAACGTCCCGGTTGGAGGCAGCTGCAGCTCGACTGACCAGTGCATGGACGACTGCTTGGGGACAAACAATCACATTGAGTGCAGTGATGGTACTTGCAGTTGTATCGAGGCGGCGCCGCCCAAGGACACTCCGCCGCCTGTAGCTCAGTGCGGTGGTAATGTCGACAGATGCACCGACGTGTATGCATGCCGAGGTAGCGATGTGATGATCTGCGGGCCACTTCCTGGTTCCAATGGGGTTGACGTCTGTTACTGTGGAGCAAAGAGCAGACGACTGGGATTTTGATGCCGAATGAATGGGGTTGCAGTCTGTGTTGGGAGCGTATCGTGGCGTGATCATGTCAGGCGACACATTGGAGTACTCAGAAACCAATACTCCAAAGAGCCCCAGTGGCCCATCGGACCAGAGTTCCTATCGAGAATCGCCGTCTTCAACCAACAGAATGAATTGTACATGCATCTCAGCCTCAGTGTACAATCCACCAAGCCCTCCGTTTCGTAGCTAGATTGTCGTGTCTGCCGCCGAATGCATAGCCTTCTGTCCAGGGCCATGCTGCATCGTGTTTATGAAACGGCGTTTTCTCAGCTGTTAAAAGAGTGTAAGTAAAGCTCCTCTCAAAGCCCACGTTCGTGGGGGCAAAAAAGAAAGAGACCACAGAGTTGGGTCGTTTTGCAAACTGAGTCACATCATGCAGACATTGGATGTAGGCAAGTTAAGCTACGCGTTGAGAAGTGGAGGAGCCATAGCGGTAGCTCGGGCACCGGTGAAGGTTCATCGGACAGGATGAATGCCCCATGGTCCACGTCTCCGCCGAAGAGGTTGACCAGATGGTGACATTGAGATCATCGAAGTCCCCAATAAACATGAGTAATCGGTGCGTCTCCAGGGCCGGGGCTAAGGTATCATCGTCATCCAGTCAGTTGTTGTTGTTCAGAAGACGCGATAGAGGTCATGCTCGCTTGCAAATCGATCGATGTCGATCTTTTGTCCCTCCGACCCATTTCCTAGGCTTATATTTATCTATTTATTTTTTTTTATCTTTTCGCCTCCACGGTCTGATATCTTGTGGAGCACATTGAGGGATGTCAAGCCTCGTTTTCTTTCGACATTGTGAAAATAAATGATTAATCTAGACATCAAGATGTGGACGTATCCGCGGAGCGTTGGGGTGGGCCTGTTTGCACTGAGTTTGGAGCGCGATAAAAGTATTATCTAGTTGAATTCCCGGCGAAGGGAAATTGATCCTATGATTTCGCATAAGCATGTGTTATGAAGCCATTTCATTTCATCGTATTGCAGCGCAGAGGTCACGCATCCATGGTGAGTAAGAACGATCTGGAGGATTTCCAATCGCACACTAGACACGCGTCCCTCCACGAACAGGTCTCTCCATCCCTCTACCGGACTGTCCCTGAAGCTGGCGAGGACGCCTTTCGCTCTCCGGACCTCTGACCTCCAATCCAGCCTGCAGAACACCGGCACGGAGAATCCGCATATGTGCCTCCTGGTTGAACGAACGTAGGCTCTCCAGGGTTTTCTCTTGCACGTCGTTTCTCATATCAACCTTGTTAGAAACGAGAACGTTGTTCTCCAAATCAATGCGCGCGTCCAAAACGCCCTTTTGAATCAGGCGAATGATTTCTTGAACAAAGGAAGATGAGATGCTTGTGGGTTGCGCCTCGCCGCCAATCACCTCGGGGGCGAAGATGGTAGCCATGGAGGTCAAGGTCACGCGGCTAAAAGGCACCAAGTATTGTTTGATAGCCTTGGTGCGGATCGAATTATAGAGGTCGGAAACGTGACGCTGAAGGTGAAGATCGAGAAGATAATCGGTTCGGTAGGATTCTAGAATGTCGAGACAAGGTCGGAACTTGGAGTTGCAGAAAAACACAATCGCTCGGCGAATATGAGGCTCGAGCTCCAGAAAGTTCCGGAATGTACTGTTCTCGAGGACATCGCGCCGCAGACTTTCTCGGTCCATCGATGCCATTGCGCACAGACCACCATAGACCGCAACATCGTTGGCCGTAATGACCTCATTGAATGTATCGGTCAAGCTCACATCGGATCCCAGGAAGTTTTTGGCAGCCTCCGCATACGACCCCGAGTGCATCAGGGCCAGACCAAGCGCCGCTGCCATTTTGGGCTGACTCTTCAGTCGGTCCTCGGGTTTGGACTGCGCCGCGCGCAAACGGTGTACATTTGACTGCACGGCGAGCCAGTCACCACGCTCGACGGAGACGTTGATGAGTTTGAAGAGCATCGAGATGATGTGGTTGGGTGTGGTGCAGTATTCGCGCATTCGATTGTAAGCTTTCGAAGCAGCGACCAGGTCACCTGTCTCGTAGTAGTGATTTCCAATATCCTCATTCCCCATCTAAATATCCAAGTTAGAGAATCGTTGTTGATATCAAAGCTCGGGCGGGATGGCAGCGTACCCGAATACTCTCTTTGATCAAATTGTTTTTGTATCCCCTCAGTTCTTGCTCCAGCCGTTCAGATTGCGCTTGAACCTGTCGTTGCACCTTTTGAACCCATGCTGCATCAAGAGTGGCTTCGGGCTCGGTTGGAGACACCTCCGACAACGCCCGAACTGCTTTTTCATATCGAGCAACATCTTTTCCAGACTTGGCCTCGGTGATAGCAAGCTTCAGAGCTTCGGTGGAGAGGGCCGTCGATGACGTTCCGATAAGATATAGGCGGTCAAACCGTGTACGCCCTGCAATGACGGACATTAGACAGAGCACTTCGGGGATCGCGGCCATAGAATGGCAGAGAATGAGGGAACCTACCAGCATAATTTGCAATGTAGGAATCAAGATCAAATTTTGGAGGATCTGTTTTTTGCCAGAACTGTTAGCGTGTGCACCGAATCCCGGACCATGATAGCAGCAGGTTGCCTCGTTATCCGCGCCGCAGAAGAGTGTATGTAACATGCCGTGGACTTTGATCCGAGGAGTTTGTTCTGTCTTTTCACTCGCTGTAGATTGACCATTGTGGGAAGAGCTGTGGGCCGCTGATTGTTCATGAAATGAGAAGCTTTGCGACGCCGACGGGAACTGAGCGGCAGATCGGCCTTGTGAGGGGAAAGCGTCTGGTAGCGTATCCATCTTGCCCAGACTGTTGCAGGACAGAGCACGAGCCCAGGGACACCTTGGGGGCAGATGAGTGATAAATGAGATGTAAATCACTGTCTGTGAGAAGTCTCAGTGTCTCAAAATCACAAAGCTGAAAACTGAACACCCAAGAATTCAATTTACGGAAGGATGAAGGTATGATGTTTATGCTCTTCGTTGGGATAGCTGGTGGAGCTGGGGAAAGGCGGGCAGAACGCGACCGCTCTGCAGGCCGCCACTTCAGCCTGAGCGATAAGATCATATCGGCTGCGGTTCAAAATCAACTCCGTCATGGAGGTCTTTAGAAGCAGCCGCCTGCTAGTACTATGCCAGTACGAACGGTGATGAAGTCTCAACCAGCTCGAAGATTGATGAAGGTTCTATGCTGCGTCACACATAGGCAAATATCCGAGACTGTAATGACACAAAGCGGAGAGAGACTTGACTACAGCGTCATTAAATGCTGTGTATGCCAATGTACTGATGTCTGGAGCTCTCGATATAACCAAGCTATCAGTGAGGAGGTCAATTGAATTTAGACTGATTTTCCTTGTGATTTCATCCCCTAGGCCAATGCAGTAACCATGGAGGATCGACCGGACTGGAACCGTTGGTTATGGCCAAATTTATTGCCTCAGGCCAGCAGTCTCTCGGCCTGGCCTCAGCCTCGGTCCAATGCCAACAGTAATCAATAATCTGGAATCCCCTGAGGCAATGTAGAAGGCCCGTATTCTCAGATTCCGAGATAATGATCGCGTAATCGAAAAATGGCCCGAGGTCAACGCGACCTCACAATGCACAGCTTCGACTTGTCATCGTCAAGGTGCCGCGCAAAAGTCTTATCATCTCGAGTGTGATTTTTTATTATTTTTCGGCATCGTCGTTACTGCACTGTATGTTGTCTAATCCATCCTCCATTTGGGTCAAATTGAGGTTGTTGATGATAAATATCTAGCAACAGCACCCCCCACTGTGACTGCATTATATATTGCAACTTTTTTTTTTTGCTGAGACAAACTACCTATATATTTAAACCAGCCATAGGTGGTATTGAGATATCGCAGTCAAGTCAGCTACAATGAAATCAGCCAAACCTGCTGCTCTCGTTATTGGCGCCTCTCGTGGTATAGGTCGCCAGATAGCGATCGATCTTGCTCGAGATGGCTACGCAGGTATATCCATCAGCTCTTTTCTCGATGCACATACTCTCAACAAACCATTCAAATTGAAATTACTGCCTGGTCTTCTATACACAAAAAATGCAGAAAAGAACAAGACCTATGGAGTGCACCCCAGCTAACATCATTTACTCTCATCCCCCCAGTAATGCTTTCCGCCAAAACGACCTCGGATCCAAACCAAACCACCCCCTTTCCCCCCGACCCCAACTCCTCCTCATCTACCATCAACACCGTCGAGCGCGAGATTCACATCTCCGGCGGCACTGCCGCCTCCATCGCCGCCGACGTGCGCGACCCGCAGCAAATTCAAAACGCAGTGGCCGAGACCCTACGTGTCTTCGGACGGCTGGACGTCCTCGTCTACAACTCCGGGGCGATCTGGTGGTCCTCCGTGGAGGGAACACCCCTGAAGAAGTTCAAGCTGATGCAGCAGGTCAATCCCGAGGGACTGTATGCGAGTGTACAGGCGGCGTTGCCTGCGTTTGAGAAGAATGGATGGAAGGGGCGGATTGTGGTGGTTTGTCCACCGATTTATTCGAGGTTTTTCCGAGGAAAGACGGGGTATGCTATGGGTGAGTCTTGGTCTTCTGTCTTTCTCTTTGCGGGATGCTGCGGAGAAGCCCGAGCGCAGGAGCTTGGGAAAATCAATTTTGTGGAATGCGAGTCTCACAATGGAGACTGCGTGGCGTGAACAGGCAAAGTCGGAATGAGCGTGTTGGTCAAGGGTCTTGGTATGGATTTTGTTCGACAGCAGAGGACTGAGATGGCGATTACTGGCATATGGCCTGCCGTGGTAAGCATACTGGCGCCATGCCATGACCTCGGACAATATCATATTCAGCGAGGACGCCGGCTCATGCAAGCACGCCTCACTTTCGCCTAGGCAATCGAGTCCGCGGCCACCGAGTTTAACAATTCCGACGACAAATCGTACAAGAATGACCTGCGTAAACCGGTACGTCCAAAGACCAAGGGGATGACTGACATGTGCCATGGAAAAAGGCGCTGAATTCATTTGGCAGACCATCTTCTCGGATGCAATCTTAGCCATGCTCCGTGCTTCCCCGGCACGAGTGAACGGCCTTCTAGACACCGACGAAGACTTTCTCCGGGAAGAATGCGGGGTGACCGATTTCTCCAAGTACGCGGTGATCCCTGGATCCACGCCTCGGCGGATCATGCCAGCAAAGTTCCCCACTTTGGAGGTTGCGGAGCAAGATGACGAGGGCAAGAGGATGGATAGTGCAAAGACACGGGCCGCTAAAATATAGAGATGGCAAGAGGCCGCGCAAACATGGGCGAGATGTGAGACGATGGGGCTTACCTGCGGCTGGAGCCACGGATGACACTGACATCGCGTAGTCATGCAACCTGCAAAGCGAGAAATTCTACGTTGAAGCTGGCAAATGCAAGTTCAAATTGACTCCAACTACAGGGGGTTTTTTTTTGCCTTGGTTGCAGACAGGAAAGAGTTTCCGAATTCGATATGCAGTCGATCTCATTAAAACAAAAGTAAATGAAAGCAGCGCTCAACGCCCATGCCAAGTAAATGAGAGAAGATGACAAAGTATCCAAGCCTTTGGCCCTAACATCACGGCCAGTACCAAATGAAAGTCAAGATCGTGGGGGGAAAAATGTGGAAAATGGTGGGTACCGCTCTGGATTAGAAGCATCGTGGTCGTTCAATTATAGGATCTGATCCCTTACAGGAGAACCGCAAAGCCAGCTGCAATACCGGCAACCAAGACGCCCAGCCCGTAGAACTGGCTGATCTCGCCCATCTGTCCTCGGGCAGCTCCTCCGGTAGCTTCTTGCGTCTGGGCAGCGCCGCTGCCTGTGGAGGCAGTGCTACTGCCGGTGGCGGTCATGGAGGCGGTCGAGGTGGAAGCAGTGGTGGTCACGTTGACCCGAATAGGGTCTTGAGCACCGCAGGGGTGGGCGGTGCGGCACTCGGACTGACAAGCGCTGTCGGAGCAGGCCTTCACACATTGTTCGTTGGCCTCAGTACAGATGAAGTACGGCATGCTCTGAGAGTACTGGGAGGAATTGGGGGAGATGTTGTTGCTGCAGATGCAGTGGTAATCGAGGGTTTTCTACAGTTCGAAGAAGCATCATTAGTCTGGGGTTGACGGATCCAAGAAAAAATTCAAGTGGGGAACGCACCGGCTCGCAGTCATTGGCGATGGGTTTGCCAGTCGAGATCTGGAGGCACAGCAGAGGGCACAAAGACTTTTGTTGGTCACACCAATACTCTGAGGTGACATTAGAAAATGCTTCCAGGGCAGCTTGAGGAGGATGAAGTGGAGGAGCACACTTCACAATGCCGTTACTTACTGCGAGTCTTGAGGTCCACGGTGTTTGGGTCGATAGAACCGGTGCTTTGGCTGCTCACCAAGGCAGTGGTCGACGCCAAAACCAGCAACAGATTTGAAAGCATTGTGAGAGGGAGAGAGAGAGTTGGAGCCTTGAAAGATTGCAATGATGTGATGAGGAGGTCCTGGTGGGCGTAGGTCTTTTGAAAAGACTAGAGCAAAAAGCTAAGATGTCAGTTGCCATGACATGGTGTGGAGGCGTTGCGTTTGCATGTCATCCACAGGCGAGCCTCGCATGGGTGCCGGGGTTGTCAAAGCCCAGATCGGGCGGCAGGTGGAATGTAGGGAGCAGGGAAGGGATCTGACAGACAGAGTCGAGACCACGCCGACGAAGACTTACCGTGAAAGCCGGGAATTCTGGGGTGTTGTTGTGGGAATTTCCAACAAGAGGTGGAAGAAGCAGAAAAAGCGAGGAGCAGAGCCAAGAGCAACGCCAGTTGAATGCAGGAGGGAAGCTCGGTAGCGACCGACTGAGTGTGGAGTCGAGTGGGAATATGAGATGTAAGATAGGGGAGGATCAGACAGAGGAGCAGATCGGATGAGCAGAGTTGTGGAAAGGGACTTTCACGGGGAAAAGTGGAGGAGACGAGGATTAAAAGCAAGGAGTGGAGTCAAATGGATTGATCGATCACGAGGCCATCGCCGAAGTCTGTCTGACCATCAGGGAGCAGTGGTGTACAGGCTTGGCCAAACTGGGTTTCACTGAAGTGTGTGATAAAGCTCAAGACAACGGTATGTTTGTATCGCGAATACGACGAGCATTGCTTGAATGGTCCTAAATATAAAACTTCCGTGATTAATACTTTCTAGGTCCCTCCTGCAACTGTACAGTAGATTAAAGCCACGGAGCTGGACGGTGGTTTGTCGACCCGAATCTTTTTTTTTCCGTCTCTGCGCTTGAATGGATCATGAGCTCGATTCACCAATCAAGGCTGTCAAAGTGAATCAAAGTTTCCTAATCGAAGCTAGGCAAGTCACTAGCGCGGTGAAGTGTGGAGCATGGCACCATTTTTCCCAGCTACACTTACCGACTGACTTGGTCAACCAGAGATCGAAGTTGCTCCAACGGTTACGATTGGGAGACTGCGCCATCTGTGCGTGGAAGCCTTGATCTCCATCAATACAGACCAAGGAAATTGGCTTGCACTGAATAACAAAGTCTTCCCGAGAGCCTATCGGTGGTCTTTTTTTTTTGTTGACATTTGCCCCTAATGGGCAATGAAGTGGCTAGTGGGAGCCAGCTCCGAGGGTCTAACCGAAAGGGGCACTGAGGCAATGCCGATCCGGGGATCTCGGCTGCCGAGCAGACCTGGACTCCATCGACCAGAGAACGCTGGGTTCCAAATTGACTACTCAAATCAACCCAGTCAGGGACTGGGACCTTCCATGGGAGATTGACTTTCGAGCAGCATACCCCCTTTTTCCGGATTGCACACATGATGCATAAAGCGCCGTAGTGCACACGCAACGTATGTCTCTAAAGTTGCACAGCTTTTCATGTACAGCCAAATGTCGGCGGACAATTGCTTCAAGTGGCACTACAACTGAGGGGCTGGCTAGTCTAGTCTGACAGCTGCAGCTGGACCAAATAAGAAAATTAGTCTGCACTTCCACAATTCTGTGTGGTACCCGCCACTCAGCCCGTCTGACGAAGGTGACCTGATTTGAGCATGCGATAAGGAATGTCTCACGGACAGGTTCTGCGCACAGTCTTGTGGACCGTAGACTCTAGCGGGTAGCGACCACGATGGAGTATGCGAACCAGGTTAGACTAGGCGGGAGGAGACCGATCAGAGGTCCGGCGGGGGCCCAGCGTTGGGCAAGTGGCGACCATCGGTATCTCTCCCACCGTCTTGATTCATACCAGATCGATGCTTCGAGGTGAACTATTTACAGAAAGCTAGAACATTCGAGATTCGGGTAGACAGACCGGGGAGAAGAGGAGTCGAGAATCCGGTTACCGAAACAGGAAAGACACAGTGGAGTTGGAGGAACTTTCAAGGCAAGCATGTTGCTCCGCAGGAATAAAGTTGGTTGACTATGCGGAGAATGAAACCAACCAATCAGAGGACTCACTTGAAGCATTCCTGCGTGCAGATACAGGTTAGCGACAGTACACCTCGCAGTGCAGCCTGAACGCAGAACACAATGAGTATACGATGTGATACTCTTCGGGAGAATCATGGATCATTCATCAGGTACAACTCTATATCTGAAAGCTGGCAAGGGACCTCACGAAAGCCCTTTCTCTCCAATCATCAACATGATCATCATGATAGCGACATTGAAAGGCGTTATCATCCGACTTTCAGGTCATGCGGAAGGGTTGTTATCTTATCGAGAACCACGCCAATTCTCAGCCATCGTCCAGAAGAACGGCTGTTACGCGCTCGAGGCATTTGCTGACAGCGAAAACATTCAGCCTTGCCAAGAAAAATTATGTGCCTCATTCAGCTACAATTTCCAGTATACGTTACCTGCAAGTACCACCGATAAGGCTGAAGGGCACTGCAAATGTGATCGATTGGCTGTGAGCGCTTGGATGCCCGTGGCTGTGCTGGCGCAGTCTTCTTGAAACTTCCCATCCACAATATCCTCGTGGGCTTTCCAACTAGATATATCTCTGACCTGAACAACGAGCATTCTCAAAGAAATAGATAGCACACGTTATATACCCTCAGAGCTGTGGTACCCACTGACAGGCAACCATTGCGTTCTACTGGGCTGTATCCCGGATTGTTGGCCGCCAACGTGCATCTCCATCCGCCCCCATACTTTTACGAGGGCATGTTATCCAGTTCATTCAGTTGGTTGATGAGCTTTGCTACCTCAAACCTGGTGCATCAAAGGCATTTTTCTTTTTTGCACAAGGCAGAAGCAGCAGCCTAGAGTGCTCAGCCTCCAGCATCCTGCTGCAGTCTCTTGTCGCCTTGCGGCCATTCTGGGGGTTAAAAAGGCTTTGCGAAAGACATGTAAACCATTCTGAAAGAGAAAAATCTTCAACTTGACATCCTTCAGACCTTCTCTCCCTCAAGATATTGAAGAGCACCTTATCGTCCATTTCAAGATGGCTTCTTCAATTGAAGACCTTAGCGAGACAATGCAAACCATCAACCTGGATGACAGAAATGCCATACCAGAGCTCATCTTCCGTCCTCCGCCCGGTATTATCCAAGAGACATCCTTGGACACGATTCCCCGATACCTGTTCCGCGTGGTATCCCCTCGATCGAATGGCATGACGAGCGTAAACTTGGCGCTTTCAAACATGGCACGTGAACAAGACATCACAGAGAATTTACCAAAGCACGACATCTTCTACAACTTTCACGACAGCAAGGACAGAGATCGCAACGCAGAAATCGTGCGCAACGCAGAAATCGTGAATGCTCACTTGAATGAATGGTGGAACGTCCATAGCCAAGACAATTTGGTCTCCTGGACGAGCTCGCTGCCTTTTGCGATCCAGTACATTTATTATCGGCACTTGTGGACAGAAGACCGGTCCGACCTAGCGGACATCAGGTTGTTCATTCTTGACACGACTCGATTTCCCAGGGCCACTTTTATACGTGACCTTGATCTGATTGACGCTTTCTCCGGAGCTCATGACAGCTTGCGGAGATTTCAAAAAATGCGCCACGAAAGCCAATATTACTTTGGGGAGTATCTCTCCCAAGGCAGATTAAGTATCGCAGGAAAATGCCAAATGATCTCGGCAGATGTTTTATTTGAGAAGCGTCGGCTTCAACGTCTGCAACCTCATTTTCATGACCCAAACCTGATGAAACCCTCCTACAGCCCCGAATGGGCCAAAGCCGCCGTACGCCTGCGAGAAAGAATCTGGGCTCAACATGTCATAGTTTTGGAGACTGAGATGGATGATCGGCTCGCAGCAGCCCGTGAGATTGTCGACCACTTTGATGATGATTGGAAAATCCCCATGGCCATCTACTTTATCGCGCTGATCGGTTATCCGAAAGTTGCTACGGTTCCTGGTGAGGGCGGAGGCATGATGGGGTTGAAAGCATTTGGTGTCGACCTCTTCTCAGGTCGGTAGCTGATACTCAAATCGCTTGAAATTATTTAACGCACAAGAAATAAATGGAAAGTGACGGGGAAGAGCAAATGAATGGCTGACTATCTCGAAGATCTTGCTTACAACCAGGAACGTCCGCAATTCGAGACTCAAATAGTCGCGCCACAGACTATGCCCGAGCTGGTGAAAGTTGACAAACTTTTCCAGATCTGGAAATGTGTGAGCAAGCTGAAGGTCACATATGGTGAGTTTCGACCTGGGAAGAGGCTTGCGGTTCGTGGAATTGGCTCACAGATGTTTCCAGATGAAATGATGCAAGCCATTGAGCGGGGTGGGAACCCCTGATGGAACTTGTTTCCCATGAGAGAAAGGCGCCTGGTCTTTGTGATGGGAACCCCAGACTCGCGGAAGATCAGTGTTGGAGTCTTTGGGGTAAGATTTTCCACGAGATTAGTTTCGAAGGAGTTTCGTCAAGATGTAGCGCGATTAATGGAGACCGAAGGGAGACACTAGACTTGGCAGACAATGAACTCGACTGTTTTAAAGAAGGACAATGCATTTTGTTCATTTGCCGCAAAACTTGCGAGAATGACCCTAGTCGAGAATAGTACAAGGACTTGTGGCCTTCATTGCACTACATGATCCGCGACTGTACAGCCCAATCCTGAATTTCTATACAATGCAATCAATCACGAAGGCCTGTACGCCGGAGCGAACTCGGTCATCCCTCCTCACAGATGACGTCATGAGGTGCTGGTGAGCGCATGTCGGCTTACCTAAGACGTCTCCGCTGAATCTCGCCAGCACCCCAACTCCATCTCCGACCTGAGGTCTGATGCTGTCTTCAGTGTCAAGCTAAACAGCTGTACCTTGTCTGTTGTACACATCTAACGGCGTGGACTGAATTCAGCGTGAACACAAGGTAAGCCCAGCTGTGACTCAAGTTCCAGTCCGAACAACAATCATTAGCGGAAGCTCTCTGCCTACGCTTTTGATCGGACTTACCCGGTGCACCTACTGAGCGCCGATTCTATTCTGGTCGCGCTCCCCCGCACTGGACCCAACCTTTCCGCATGAGACCTACATGCAAGCACTACGTTGATCGGGTGGATGCAAAGTTCAGCTAAAGTTACACTGGAGAGAAAGTGCAAATCCGCCGCTCAGACCACCGGTTGAAAAGACGGATCCTCTTGGAGGAATCCACTTTTGACCGAACCGAGGTCCTGCACCACTGAACTGGAGGGGAGACATTGAAACCTTGACTGATCGAACAACCGCTGACCTTGGATTGATATCTCTCTCTCTAGCCAAGGAATTCATACTCGGAGCGATTGGAAAGGGCAGAAGAGAATCTCCACCACCTAGTCTCTAGTTTCACCATCTTCATGGATGGAGTCTGTGATTGAGGAGACCGCCCCGACACCGGCACCGGCCGTTCTGCCCAAGCCCGTGTCAAAGCTCTCCTCCGCAAACTCCGACGTTATCCACGACGGTCAAGTCGACACGACTTCGCCGGCAGGAGGAAAAGGAAACGAGGGTGACGACACCATAACTTACAATCATGATCACACCTCCAACCACAACGACCAAGACAACGGCAGCGCGTCAATTACGACCACTAACGGCCACCTCGAACATGTAGGCCCGGCTCCCCTCGACAGTCCTGCATCAAGCTGCAAATCTCGACCTGTATCCGGCATTGTTCCGCCTTTCTGGCAGCGCCATGAGCGGTCGGTCTCCCGAGCATCGCTGAGTTCGCTTGCTCAAAGCAGGATCATCCGGTTAGAAGATCATACTGCAGATCCCAATTCCGAGACAAGTCGGGGTTTATGGGCGAAGAGCGTGGCCATCACGGATCATGTTGTGGTCCAAGGGAAGAGCGGCGTTGGGTCATACGTGGTCTGGAACTGCACCATTCAGACTCTCGATGTAAGATGAATCTTGACGAGCGGGATGAAAGGATCACAACAAGTTCACTTTACTGACGTCCCTCACTAGGGCGGTCCGATAGTCGTTCGTATGAGGTACGTTTGAATCGACTTCGATGAATCATGGTTCTTGTCATTACCCAGAGCTACCTACCTCTACCACCCTTTTTTCTTTTTTTTTTTCTTCCCC